>OY720448.1:52808018-53020518 GCA_963082715.1 Harpalus rubripes
TAACAATGTCAGGCTGAGAAAGACAGAATAAACATCACAGTCGCCAAAGAACACATGTACAATATCTAATACGTATTTAGAGGCAAGAATAAAAATTAAATCCTACAGGAAAATTATAAAATCTGAAACAAGACAATTCCATAATTTTAGATAGTATGTTTTATTCTGTTCTTTTTTTGTAATTCATTTTCTTATTACGTTTAAAATTTTTTCAGATTATACATAATTCGATATCTATCTTAAAACGGTACAGAGTTTAATCTGTGTTTAATTTTCTTATATTACGTTAAAATTATCTATATTAAAATTCTTTTATTCCCAATTATTATATCGTACTAATAAAAAATCTTTTAAATTACATAATCATACAGCATGAGCTAGAAAAGTCATCTTATGATTTTTGCAATCTATCCCCTTATTAACAATCCAAACTTTATTGATATATTTTAAAATTCGTTGTAAAAGTTCAAATCTAATGTAATGTAAGTACTTACTTTTCTGCAGTTTGTAAACTGTTTACTCTAGAATTAAAATATCACATCTTTTAGTTTTGTTTGATTTATTTTTATCTTTAAATTTAGTATTGTGTACTCATATACATGTTACTAATACAGGCTGCGCATTTTAAAAGTTCCCGCCTGATAATTCATGTTTAGGCAATCCATGATACATTTCATAAGTGAGTTGGTTTTTAAAATTTTGTTTTGCTCTTATACCTACTGTGATTATTCGATTTAAAGTACTAATATTAATCAAGTGGCTTATGAAATGTATTTGGTTTTGCTTCTTCTTAAAATTTTAGGCGGGAACATATAAAATGGGCACCCTGTATTATGTTTATATTTATCCTGTAATTGGGACATTTTGTCCTGTTTGCTCGCATAAAATGCACATTTTATTATATGTTTTAATCAGTTCCTACCACGGTGTAGTATCTATAGGTGAGAGCACGAGATGCGTTGACATAACTAGCAGGTACAAAAGACGCTAACGCGACCCGTTACCATTTGACAGGCGTTTGGCACTTGGTGTGCCGGTTGCGGTTAAAATAAGTTCGCGTTTAAATAGAAAATGTTGTGCTATAGGATGCACAACAGGGTATGGATCAAATAAAGAGATATAGACCCGAATTTTCACCTCTTGAAGTAACGTTACTTCAGAAGTAGCGCTATTTCGATTTTTTATTTATTTTATTTTATGAATAGATAAGAATAGGTTTCATATTTTTGTAAATGAAACCTATGACATTTGAAATAAATGCTTTTTACAATTTAATTTATTTTTATATCTCTAATTT
This sequence comes from Harpalus rubripes, assembly GCA_963082715.1. Lineage (NCBI taxonomy): Eukaryota > Metazoa > Arthropoda > Insecta > Coleoptera > Carabidae > Harpalus > Harpalus rubripes. Next base: position 52,809,316 of record OY720448.1, read on the forward strand.
TAATGTTAAAGTTGACATTTAACAGTTGAAGTAGCGATTTTTCGAAAGTAGCGCTACTTTAAGATGTAAAAATACGGGCCATAGTCTTTTTAAGGTGCCAAAATGTGCGATTTTGTAGCAGCCAGCCATGTTATAACCATAGAAACAGGTACTACGATTAAGAAAATTCTGATTGAAAGATGTCAGTGTCAAGTACATGACATAATGTTTATTTTATAATTTTACTGAAAATATAGAAGCCTTCTGAATGGAATTTGTCCAAAATACATACATAGAACTGACAAAAGATAAAAGGTAATGTATTGCAAATATAAAATATTGTGCGTTATATAGGAATAATTTACTATTTTAAATATTTGTAAAAACCGGGTCGCAAAAAACCTGACATCTAGCAGCATATTGTATGAACTAACCCGGTTATTTAGCCATTCTTTGTAATACATTGTACATCGTGCACTCAGCTATAGATACTACATTTCCGAAATATTACTCACAATTTTATAAAAAAAACCAATAGCCGATCGAGCTGTCGTATTTTTGACAATTCTCTATGACAGTCCCTGAGAAAACATTTATTGTTTTTCGTATAAAATTGTCAGAAATACAGGGTGTTTCAATTAACTATGTAAGGCTTCGGAGTATAAATTCTAGACACCAACATGAAAAAAAATCCAATAAACATTGGTGCTAGAACGCTTCATAACAGAGATACCGAGGATTTATCTTAAATGAAGCGTAATACTGAAATAGAAAATAGTTGGCTGATGGCATTTGTTTAATTCATTTAAAATTTAAATGAGATTTAATTAATTAAAAATTCTACTCATTTCAATCCGATAATTATTTAATTATTACACCTGTTATTTAATATTTTGATAATATTTTTAATACAAAAAGTATTGCCAAGCTCTCTGTATTTAATAAAAATGTAATATTTTAATAATTTACCGTAGTATTTTTAAATAATACTGATTTATTTATTGAATGTAATGGCTTTCATTTTGAACACTTGCTCTGGGATTCTTTTTATAAATAATTATTTATGACCCAATACAAAATAAATAAAACTAACATATTTCCTGTTTTTTTTAAAAAAATAAAATCCTGGGTATCTCTGTTAGTCAGCGTTATAGCACCAATGTTTATTGGGATTTTTCCCCCTTTTGGTATCAGAATTCATACTCCTACGCCTTGCACTCTTATATGAAACACCTGTATATCCTGTTTAGTATTAAATGAAAAGTTTTCTGCATGGCTAAACAATAGAACTTTCAAAATTTTGACATCAACTTGACCGGCTTTTGTTTTTCACATAAAGTTGTCAGAACCATGTCGTGATTAGGATCAAGTGAATTTTTTTCTGCAGGGCTATAACATAGAAGTGTCAACAAATAGACATCTCGGTCGGCTTTTGTTTCTGTATAAAGGTGCTAGAAATATGTCGTGTTTGGTATCAAATGAGAGGTCTGGTTACGAACTTTTAGACACAAGTGTGGAAATTTATGACAGGTTGATTGGCTTTTGTTTTATGCATAAAGTTAATTCGTTTCATAGAAGGGGGAACTGGGGTATCTGACAAGACTGTTGGCGTTACCACTTTGGTTTTAAATTGTGCGTAGACAGATTGGATGTACGTATAAACTATTATAAAACACTATCGGCGGAGCCCTAGGGTAAACTCGGCGAAGCCGAGCTTAGGCTAGTTAGACATACTATTCATTTCGAGAGGCAAGCGTTATGGGATGTAAATTAGGTGAACTGCATCACAAATTGGTTATGGTGGTGGGTTAACCTGTTCTTATGATATTTATAAAGACAAGCATTCACGGAATAAGTTGAAATTTAATTTACATAAAATTAATTATTTGTTAAAATGATATTCTGAGTTATTTCTTCTGTGGTAAGACAGTGTCTCACCTGCCTACCCTGACAATTTAAGTTGACAGTTCTTAAAAGTGACAGAAAATGTAAAAATAATATTTTTTAGTAGTAAATTGCTTTTAATTTAACAAAAAAAATTTTAATGTTCAGTTGACCTCCATTTGTCAATTTATTTGGCCCACCGGTTATTTGCCATTCCGACACTACCTGAATCAGCTTGTATATTAAGTAATTATATAAATTAAAAAGAGACAAAATATTACAATTTTTGAAACAAAGTGTAATAGTATATTAAAGAACGAGTTTTATAAGAAGTTTTTTTTTGCACTCGGAGAAATTAACCCCCTCATGAATAAATATTATCTTCACTAACTTATACTGACTGTTGGAATAAAATATGTAAACTACTTCGACAGAAAACTACTTAAATTGTGAGCCTATGCATGTACTAGTAGAATATGTTGCAGGGCATATTAATAGTTAATTGAATAATTTAAATTCCTGTGTATTAATTAATAGGTAAATACATGTTACAATTAGTTTGATAATACACTAATTTGTATATTATTGACTATTTCACTCATAAATATATAAACCAATCCAAATTCAGGATTTTACCTAGTTACCAAGTTTCATTTCGACAAAACATCGTCACAAAAGTTTTTTCGCACCCTTTAAGCCAATAAGATGTGGTATTTTTACAAGTAAGTGAGTTTTGATAAGCGAAAAAATTTTGACATTTAGAAACATATTGTTTACATGCCTGTCAAAGTCTGTATATTTTCAGTGTTATCAGTTTTTATTAAAAACGAGTCGATTTGGACAGGAGTATATTTAAAACGTTGAAAAAGCAAACTGAAACATAATACCTCGAAACACAATAAATATTTACAAGATTTTTGTCAAGAAAAAAATTATATAAATGATTACCTGATTTTTATTTTGGAAATAGTCATCCGAATACCATTCGTGGTTAAATTTTATCCTGGAAAAATTTTCCGATTGCTTTACTCGAGCCTGTTGCCAATTTATTTCGTGACATTGATCAAAAATTACTCGTTTGACAACTCGTAATTTTTTTGTCAATGCCACTCAATAAATTGCTAGGCAACCGGCTCTCGTAACAATCTGAAAAATTTTCCGGCAAAAATTTACCACTTATGATATTATATATGAATAATTATAGTAATATTATTATTCTAGCACAATATTATATTTTGCAATTATTTTGTTTACAAATTACAAAACAGCCAGGCCGGTATGCAATTTAACAATCAAGGACAGAGGTGTCCAACCCACGGCCCGCGGGCCTAGTGATGCACGCGAGGCGAGACGAGAAATATAAATTATCACACATTTTTTTGGGTCTCGTCTCGTTCTCGCACGAGACTCTCGCGAGAGTCTCGCTATAAAAATAAGCGTTTGTGCGTTGTATTTGCAGTCTTATAAGTGTAACTATAATAAAGAGACGAAACACTAAATTCTGGTCACCAAATTTTCAATGGGAACATAATGTATATTCATTTACGGTCACCAGAAAATGTGACAAGTTAGTAAATAATTTAATTCACCTCCAAAATATCGAATTTACCACCACATTGTGACCTCTAAACTATTTCAATACGAACATCTGTTATTACATTCTGTCATCAGTAAAACGAATTAAACATTAAAAAATTATTTTTTGTAAATAAAAGTACCTACACATTATTATTAAATATACGCTACTATTTAAGTAAGATTTAATCATAAAACACCGCTACACTGGTAACCCGCCAACAACCAATCACTCCGCTTCTTTCCGTATTGGCTCCCATCGACGCTTATTATAACATCCTTTACTTTTCAGGATCGGCAAGAATTATATTAACCGTGGTTTTAACTGGGGTGAATTAGGGGCTGAAATATTGGAGGAAACTAGTTCTATTGGACGCAAAACCGATTGTCTTTATTTTGCATTTCCTCGCTCTGGAACCGATACCAATCGACTCTTGATAGACTCAAAAAATATAGTAAATTCATATAATTTTCACATTCACGTGTTCTATACACGAATTAGAGTTGACTCCACTCCTTGTACGGTGCATTTTTCATTGAATTTTTGAATCAAAGCTATAAAGTAACAAATACTTCTTATTGCGAGACTCTCGCGAGAACCTCGCGAGATTTTTCGCTTCTCGCAGTTGTTATATCGATCTCGCCTCGAATTTTAAACTACAATCTCGCGAGACGAGACGATATGCGAGAGTATTCTCGCCTCGTCGTGCATCACTACGCGGGCCGCATGCGGCCCCAAACTGTTAGCAATGCGGCCCGATAGCTTGATAAAATTCTCATATTAATATATGACTTAAACAGACCCGCAGCCAGCCGACGCATAGCGTCCAGCTAATTAATTACCACGATCGTGGTAGATGCCAATACTGCAGTAACTATAGATTACACTCGCACAGTTAAAGCACAGACGTACAATAACAGAGGCTTTATTTACTTGTAAACTTTAACTCTGCGAGTGTAATCTCAGTAACACCATCTACCACGATCGTGCTGTTTATTGTAAATTATCTGGATTCAGGAATTTAATAATAGGTTTCAAGATTTTCGAAGCAATCAACAATTTTTTGGCATATTTGCAACTCCATTTTCAGTCAATATAAATACAGTACCATCGAATTTGCAAATGGAAGTCATAGAATTGCATTCAGATATTCAACTCAAAAAGAAATTTGAATAAGTTCCTTTATTAGAGTTTTACAAAACGTATCTTTCGAAAGAAAAATATCCTCTTCTTTACGACCACGCCTTATTTATATCCTCGTTTTTTTGGAAGCACATATATTTGTGAACAGCTATTTTCAAGAATGAAGCACACAACAAGTAAAATTAGAACAAAAATTACTGACGACCACCTTGAAAATTCATTAAGGATCGCAACTTCTTCTATAGACCAAACATTTACGCTTTAGTTTCCCAAAAGCAATGCCGAGTATCGCATTAGCTTTTTTTTGTCTGTTAGTTTTTTATAGTTTATAGTAAGATATTGTATTAACAAGAAATAAAAGAAGTTTTGTTACTCATATTAATTAATTAATTACATATTTTACATGCGGCCCAAAGAATTTCTTTTCCACTTATTGCGGCCCAGGCATGTCAAAAGGTTGGACATCCCTGATCTATAGGACATGATACGTAGGTATCACTAGAATGGGATTTGCGACCTTGATTAATTTAGAGAAAATATTTGTATATAATTATTATAGAATTAATAGATTTATACGTCAAGTGAGTTACAATAAGATAATGTACGAGGGTAAGTCAATAAGTAAAGAGACAAATTCTATAATTTTAAAACTATTCAATGCATGTGTACAATCTTTTCAGGGGTGTTAGTTGGCAACCTTGGGATATGCTCTGATCAGCTGTTTCATCATATTATGTCAACATAACCTCGAAATTTTCAGTTCACCATGGCAAGTCCACTAGAAGATTGCACCTTAGAAGAGCAGCGCTCAGTCATTAGATTTTTAGTCGCAGAAGGTGTAAAACCAAGTGAAATTTTTTCTAGAATGTTGATACAGTACGGTAAAAGTTGTATGAACCGTGCGAATTTTTACAAGTGGGTTGATCGGTTTAAAAGTGGCCGAACAAGTGTAGGTGATGAACCCCGATGTGGACGTCCAGTGGAAGTTTCTGGTCCCTCGTTGGAATCGAGGATTGACGGACTTATTCGTAATAACAGAAGAATTACTGTTGAAATGATAGCTGAGGAAGTTCAAGTAAGTGTTGGAACTGTTCACAATGTCATTCAGAACAATTTAAAGTACAAAAAAACGTGTGCCAGATGGGTTCCCGCTCATAAAGAATCAAGGCTTTCCATTAGTCAAGACTTAAAGCAACGAAGTTTGATTGAAGGAGACGCTTTTTTTAAAAGAATAGTGACCTGCGACGAGGTCTGGATCCATCACTATGACCCTGAGACCAAAAGGCAGAGTATGGAGTGGAAACACACTAGCTCTCCAGTTCGCAAAAAAATCAAGGTTCAACCTTCCGCCGGTAAAGTGATGCTGACCATCTTTTGGGACTCACAGGGTCCAGTCTATTGCGATTTCCTTGAAGATCAGCGAACTATCAATAGCCAATACTACTCTGAGATGCTAGAACACAAAGTTAGACCAGCTATCAGGAGCAAACGCCGTGGACTCTTGTCAAAAGGAGTCATTCTTCAGCACGATAACGCCCGCCCTCATATAGCCCAGCTGACCCGTGATAAGCTTCAAGAATTGAGTTGAGAGGTCTTACCTCATCCTGCCTACAGTCCCGACCTCGCCCCATCTGATTTTTACCTGTTTGGACCACTCAAAGACGCCCTACGTGGAAAAAGATTTGCTAACAATGAGGAAGTTAAGGAAGCGGTGCAAAAGTGGCTTCGGGGTAAATCGAAAGAATTCTTCGCCAAGGGAATTAGGAAGCTGCAAGAAAGATGGGACAAGTGCATAACTGTGGGGGGTGATTATGTTGAAAAATAGCCTTAATTTTTAAAGATTGAAATAAACCGTTTTTGAGCTATAGCCATTTGTCTCTTTACTTATTGAATGACCCTCGTACATTCAAAAGGGCGAGTGGGTTAAATTTTTGTAGAAAATTAACATTCCTAACTCAACAATATTTTACTCAGTTTTGACGAAATAAGATTAACAACCCTTTTAAATTTAATTGTGACTATTTCACTCATAAATTTATAAGCCAATCCAAATTTAGGATTCTTACCTAGTTACCAAGTTTCATTTCGACAAAACGTCACAAAAATAATATCGCACCCTTTAACCCAATAAGATGTCGTATTATTACAAGTTAGTGAGTTTTGATAAGCGAAAATTTTTTGACGTTTTAGAAACATATTGTTTACATACCTGTCATAGTGTGTATATTTTCAGTGTTATCAGTTTTTATTAAAAACGAGTCGATTTGGTCAGGAATCTATTTAAAACGTTGAAAAGCAAACTTAAATATAACACCTCAAAACACAATAAAAATTAGAAGATTTTTGTCAAGAAAAAAAAAATATAAATGATTACCTCATTTTTATTTTGGGAATAGTCATCCGAATACCATTCGTGGCTAAATTTTATCCTGGATAAATTTTCCGATTGCTTTACTCGTGACATTGATCAAAAATCACTCGTTTGACAACTCGTGATTTTTTTGTCACTGCCACTCAATAAATTGCTAGGCAATCAGCTGTCGTAACAATCTGAAAATTTTTCCTGTAAAAATTTACCACTTATGATATTGTATATGAGAAAATAAAAAATTAATGAAATAGTACTACAAGCCCAGTTGCATATGTATTGGACCAAAGAATTTTGTGCAGAAAATTAATTTTTCTGAATTAAAATTTATTAAATACAAATTATTTATAGAAAAACAAACAAGTATATTAAATACTCTATAGTTTTTGCAATTAATTAACAATATTTAGTACGTATTCCAATTACAATAATTATAAAAAACAAAAAAGAGAACATTGTCTGGAGCATATCATTTGGACTTTGGATGCCAACGTATAGTATGTTGTGAAGTCGTGATGTATTTCGGGCAGCGCTTTGTTTTGTTGTTATATGTCACTACTTGTCATTTTACTGTAACCCAAAGCTACATTCACAGCTACTTTTTTAATGCGTAATGATAATGCATAAGACATAACTTTAATACATAGTGCTAATTCGGAACGTTAAGAAAAACATAGCATTTTCTGCAACTAAATTTAACTGATAATTGACATTTGTATTTGTTCCAAATTACCTGTCAGAATTGAATTTTTTATGGTAGGAAAGGATTGTTGAAACGTATTTCCTTGCTTAATTTTATTTGAGCACATGGTATTTACAAATATAACACTAGATACAGCTATTTGTTTTCTTCGATATTAAAGATTTTGAGATTTCTCTCAAATTCATTATGACAGCTGTCTTAAATTTACTTAATGCATAATGTGTGGATAAAAGTTAGGAGTTTGCAAACTTTGTCACGCATTATGTATTAGTATTATGTATTAACGTTATGTATTAATAAAGAAGCTGTGAATGAAGCTTAGTCCTTTATTTCATATTGCAATATGGTTTTATACTGTGTTATGCCAAATTGCAATGAAAAATAAAAAAGTACGGAAATTTCGCTTCAAGCGTAAGTAACTGGGATTTTTTTTTTATTACATATAATATAATAAACAATGTGTAACTTTTAGGTTCCCTGCTAATAATGACGCGAGAGGACAACGACTGAAATTTATTGGAAAAAAGGTGATTTACATATTTCAAAAGCAGCAACTATTCATACTTTGTAAACAGGTAGTACAAATATTAGGATAATACGCAGTCCGCATTACACCACGGATTCCGTCCTCGCAAATCTCCCCTTCCGCATATCTTCCGGTTCAAATGTATAATCGCGTTTGCATTGAGAAACCAATTAAAACATATTGTTTTTCACATAATAAGCGAAATTCTATAATTGTTGCTCACTTGGCTTTCTGGGAAAAAAAAACTTATGTATTCCTTAAGGAACGACGAGAAACATAATTTTGCAATTTAAAATACCGAAAATATTTAGAAAAACGTTAGAACTGTACGTTTTTCGATAATCTCGATAAGGGATGATTGTGCTCTACGGGCACATTATAGAAGTTCGCCGAGTTTCTAATGCAGATTTGTCTCTCAAATAAGAAAATGTGCTTGGAAGACCAATCTTTAAAGACATTTGCCTGGGAAGTATGAAAAAACTGTGATACGGGTTCTATAAGGTAAAATGAATCATCACGCAACAATCCAAATTAGTAACTTTTTCATCTAGGCGATGGAAAAATCTCTTCTCACCCAAAAACAAATGCAAGCCCGAACACAAAGGCTTAGTTCCGGAGCTAAAAATTGGACTTGCTTTTATTTATTTATTTTACTGTTTCAAAATTGAATAAAAATATGTACTTACTCGTATTTTAGAAAATTGTAAAATATTAATAGAATTCGAGAAAAACGGCCTTAAAACCTCGGTGACATCACTGTTGCAATAAAAGCAACGAGAGCATATACTCTATTGCGAGGAAAATTTAAAAAGAAAATGTAAGTATTTTGCCATGATTTCCTCAAAATATATTTGTTAAATAAAAATACAGAATATGGAAGTAACGAAACACAAACAATTTGTAGAAACAAATCAGAGAAAATGTTTGAAGTTGCTAATTAAAATACATAATTTATATTTAATTTAGTTATTTATAGTGTTATAATTTAAAATTAAGCTAGCCAACATATTTTCCGCTATTGTGTAGAGTATCAATAATTATATTTATTGATTTGGCATACATGTTATTCTATAATAGAAAATTATCTGTACTATGAGCCACAATGAACTGATTGAACAACACTTTCTTTTTTTGGAACTTTCTTTCTGGACTTTCTTTGGAAATGGCTAATGTAGTATATATATATATATATATATATATATATATATATATATATATATATATATATATATATATATATATTTGATTTCGGGCTATATTCTGCATCCCACGATATTACTTCTTTTATGCATAACAGCATAACTTGTAGTTTTTGGAGAGGAAATATTCACATTACATAAATACCTATAAAATGTCACTGTTCTTGACCTAAATCTAAAACGTTTTTTTTTTAATCTGTTTTCAGCAATTTCATGGTGGTGTGTGTGTGCGTGCGTGCGTGCGTGCGTGCATTAATATTAATTAATAATATTAATATTAAATCAGTGTTTTGCTTGAGGACGCAAATAACAACACCTTTTTCGCAAATTCTTCATTTGTGAAATGTATTTATTTGGCAGACCAGCCATAATATACGTGTACACAATTTGTAACGCTTACAAGCACCTGGCGACTGGCAAACTAGTACCTAGTATGATCTATCCGTTTTAACTATGGAGTAAAAGTATCAATAAGTGCAAAATTCTTGTTTTCAATTTCAAATATTAATTTCTAAAAATATTCATATTATTTATTTATAAATATTTACTCTAAAATTACTACTATTTAACGTTAACATAATCTTCTCAAATAATCTATACCTTTATTTGTCCAAACTTTGGAGATGGGAGGGGCGATTGTCACCCTTTGCACTCCCTAAATACCGCCACTGTAAGTTTCCTTAGGGAAATTTCAAATAAAATATGCAAATATTTTACAACCTACAACCTTTTGTCACACTAATTAAAATTTACATAAAAATTTTATTCGGGTCTACAGTGTAATTTTGTGGTTAATTTTTACGAAACATTAAAAATTTTTACTAATCTAAATTGTTAATGTGCGACACAAATTGATTTCTTACTGTTAAAATTTTTTAAGTTAGATACTGTAAAAAAAATTATCACTAACTTGCAAAATAGATTTGATTATTATTAAGATAAACGTATACGTGTGATTGTTTTTCTCTGTAAATCTATAAGATACATGAAACTGAATTTGTATAAATTGCAAAAAATATTAAATAAAAATTCGTATTTTAGCTACAATATAGTTTTTTGCTTTAAAATGTATTAAAAACGTATTAATGTACAGAGTGGAACAACAAAATGGAACAAAGTCGAGTTGCTTATATGCACGCTACAGAAAATTGATGTAGGTCTTTATAGGCCAACCTTTAAGCTACTCGCTAAAACTTGGTTTTCGCATATTTTTAAATTCCTTATATCTTGCTTAATATGAGAGCTAAAGAAAAGTTATTTACACCTGCAACAGTATATATGTAGACGAGTACAGGATGTTGCCATTTCAAGAACTGTAGAGTGGTACCTCGGTATACGACTGTATAAAATACGTCCATTTGGTATAAGTCCTGTTTGGAGGCAAAAAAAATTTTTTTTGGTATACGACATTTGTTTGTAATACAATTCGAATTTGACTGCGCGCATACTACCCTTGTTTACCTCTTTCGAGGCAATGCTACCATTGCCTGTGAGCGTCAGTACGCCTGTTGCTACAATATTTGTACACAGTGTTGTAACTTATGTAGATAATTTCATCTAGATAAATCATCAAGATAATATAGTTTTATATATTACCTTATCTAGATATTTTTTTTCGAAGTTATCTATTATCTTATCTAAATAAAATTAAAAATTATATTCATATACTTTTTGAAAATCATCTAGATGAAAATTTTAATAATACAATAAAAATATTCTTTTCTAATACAATTCGAATTTAAATTAAATAAAGCTGTGCAAGCGTACAACTGTAATTTTGGTAGAATTCTGTGAAAATTTTGAAGTTTTACAGAACCTTAAACTATAAAAGTATAAATATGATAACTTTTTTTTGTCAAGATGTCAAGAAGATACGATTTTGTAAATTCTTTACAGTTTCATAATTAGGTAATGGACATATTTGCACAGAATTCCATTATTTATTTGTTGTGCAATTTTGTTAAATACATTATATTAATACACATTAAATTACTATAAAAGAATATTTCTAAATATGCAAAATAATTTATTGTTCCGTCCTATATCTACATTATAACATGCTATGTATATTTTAAACAAATTATCTAAAAAGTATCTAGATAATAATTAATTATCTATTATCTAGATAACTTTACAAATAATTATCTATTATCTTATCTAGATAAAAAAATGTTAGTTATCTTTATCTTTATCCAGATAAAAAATATGATTATCTATTACAACACTGTTTGTACATGATATTGTTTTTTTGTGTTTCGTTTGGTGACACAAATGAAGGTTACTTACCTGTGCCGCACATAAATTGATGCACCTGTAACTTACGGGTATAGGGCGGGAGCAGAGGTCATGGGTCGTGGGTCGAATAATAATTTGGTGGTACATTGTAGCCCAACTAAACAAAAAACCAATGCGTTTGCAAAAATTTTTGAATACCACCAATTTATTTTGCGGGCGCCAACACCTTAAAAAGGGTAACCTTGAGAGGTGTCCTCGAGAGAAGGAACGCAGAACAAATATAATGAAAATTTTAATAATGAGAAATAAATATTACAAAAAAAATTGAAACTTAGAAAACTACAAAAATAACTTGATTAGTTATACAAAAAAAGATAATACCATAACGGCGGTAGCACCGGGAGTTCCGTAGCTACTGTTGCTGATCAATAGGGCTGTTGCAAGAATTTTTATATGCCTTCTAAGTATTAAATTTAAAAAGATATCTTTATTAAAATAGCCTCAATTTTGAAAATATTAGCAAATATCCAATAGATATTTTATAATTAATTTTTGAAATTTGGATATTTTGAAAAAGTCACGTGATCTGAAACAGAATGTGACGTCACAACACATACATCTTCATCGACTCCAATTGATCCCTTTATAGTGTCAATTCTTTTTGTTTTGTAACAAGTGTTATATATATATATATATATATATATATATATATATATATATATATATATATATATATATATCGTCGTTGTCATTTTAATATCTCCTATGTGACATTATGGTCGAAAATACGATTTTAGTGCATTAAAATTGATCCTTACCATCTCTATCTTTTGGCAAACTTCTCCTATGTGTAACCATAGCCAATGCTTCATAATACGTAAAATATAACTTATCCTATGTGATCAGTTCGTATAGTTGATTCTTAATATCTCCTATGTACCATTTGCATCACATAGGAGGTATTATGGAAACACTACTATTTCGCGCCATGTCATTTATTACACATAGGAGGAATTTTTAGTGAATGGAATGTGAATTCATTTAAGTTATTTTGTTTATGTAGATTAGATAAATCAATTTTGAATATCCGGTAAAAGTGAATTTGTAATAATAGGTAAGTATATTTATATATTTCAAACTTTAGACAAAATTAATTGTAGTAGCAATAAGAATTCTTTAATTGGCCTTTTTCAAAAATAACCCAAAAATTTATTGAAATCTATGTTTAATAAAGCTATTACAGTATTACAAATTATTGTTTTTCAAATTTTTGGAAAAATCAATTTGATATTATTTGGCTAAATTATTTTTTTTACTTTAAGAAAAATGATGTCCCGAGGACAAAAAATGCTGTGGTTACTTAATCAAAGGAATAGTGGCTCCGGAAGTTGTGTAGAAGAAAAAAATTATAATATGCCGCGAACAGAATCACCCAGTAATTAAGATAATAAAAACGAAGATATTCTAATTGAACCTGACGACGAACTGTACAACATTCTTGATACTTATTTATTAGGAAGAGAAAGCAATGAAATGGTTGTTGAAAACGAAAAAAATATGAATGATGACGGATCCACGAATGAAGAATGGATAATAAGTGAAGAAGAAGGAATGTACGAAGAAGAGATTAGGAATAAAGATTTTTTAGTAACTGTAGGAATGAAAGAGCCAGGAGAACAAAAGCGAATAATATTAACAAAAAGAGAAGATGAAGAAATGGCTGAAGATATCACGTCTAGCAAATGTGAGCAAGCAACGAATGTTAACGGTATCGATAACGAAACTGAAGATATCATGCCTAGCAATTATGAGCCAGTTACGAATGTTAACGATATCCATAACGATGCTGAAGATATCACGCCTAGTAAATGTGAGCAAGCAACGAATGTTAATGATTTCGATAACGAAGCTATAATAATGGAAACAGAAGAGTCAGAACATGGTCTAAATAATAAAAAGATATCGCAAACAGAGACAAAAAATAAGCGGTTATTTGGATTACCTTACATGGGATATAAACGAAATGCGAAGAAAGTTATGAACAACATTCCCAAACCGAAAAGAATAATAAAAAAAAGATGCTCACACACAGATCGAAAAATAAAACTAGTTCTCGCTCTTTCCTATGTGCTAAATTTACAGAAGAAGACAGATCTGCAGCCTTCGATACATTTTGGAAAATTGGATCATGGGAAGAAAAACGAGCGTTTGTTAAAGGATTAGTTGCAACCAGAAGCATAAAAAGACGGCGTAAAAGACTAGAGGATAAAGTGAAACGACTACGTAAAAACAAAGGACACGACATATTTCTTCAGAAAGGGGATGGTGATAAATTAAGAGTTTGCCGATATTTTTTTATCAACACCCTTGGATTAGGTGAAGATACTTTTAAGAGATGGGTTAAAAGAAAGAAAAGAAAGCCTGGCCATAATCCTCTTCAAGAAGTTTCTGCTTCGTATCGTAGCTCAATTCCTACAAGTGAGTCAAAATGCCGCCATCTTCAAAAAATGAAGACAATTATTGAAAAACCTCATCGTGCTTTTTATGACTCTCTCTCTTTTAAACCAGACAAAAAGAAATAAATTTTATTTAAGGTTTCATATTCTTGTAATAATTATAATCATTTGTTCTCAAAAATAAGTAATATTTATTTTCTTATAAATAAAAGCGATGTTTGAAAACTTTTTAGACCTATAATAACTTCTCCTATACGAACACAATCAACATTTAATACCTCCAATGTGCAGCCGAACACAAAAATGTATATAAATTTCCGAGTAGCGTAAGTATATAAAGATATTATAATATACAAATAATGTAAGACAGTAGTTATGTCACAATTTTAATCTATTTAAGCCGGAAAAGTTTTCCAAAAAAAATTTAAATAGTTTTTCTCGATTTATTCAAAATAGTGTGTTTTGCACGTAGGAGGTATTAAAATGACAACGACGATATATCTATATCAAACATTAAAAATCAAATAAAAACTGACTCAAAGCAATTCTGGTCCTATATTCAATCCAAGAAGAATAGTTCGCGCATTCCATGTGCGATGAAGTTGGATGATAATCATTTCAATGATCTAAAGGAAGAAGGTTTTTAAATAAAACCGTAAAAGTCTAATTCACACTGTTCAAATTTATTGAATGAAAAGGTAATTTCATTCAATAAATTTGAACAGTGTGAATTAGACTTTTACGGTTTTATTTAAAAACCTTCTTCCTTTAATTCATCCTTCACACTTGGGCGTCCACCATTTTTCATCATTTCAATGATCTTTTAACTATTGTTAATAGTTTTGCTCAATATTTCAAAAGTGTGTATATATAATCCAGTCAAGGTAATAATTCAAGACTTGAAACCGATTTTTTAAATTATCCCCCATCTATTGAAATTAACAACTGCAGGTGTAGATAAAATACCTAGTTTTGTAATTAAGGATTGTTCTTCTGCACTTGTAACACCCTTGGTACATATATTTAATATTAATTTAGAAAAATCTGTATTTCCAGATATTTGGAGAATCGCACGTATATATCCTATTCATAAATCTGGAGATGTCTCAAATATTAAAAATTATAGACCTGTGTCCATATTATGCAATTTGTCAAAAGTATTCGAAACCATTATACACAATAAATTAAGTTTTAAATTAAGTCCATTCATATCGTCATTTCAACATGGATTTGTGAAAAAAAATCTACGGTGACAAACTTAGCAGTATTATGACATTATATTACAACAGTGGTGGATAAAGGGGGGCAAGTAGACGTAATCTACACTGAGTTTCACAAAGCTTTCGACCAAATCGGTCATGGTATATTGTTGCAAGAATTAGTCTTTTGGTCTTAACTTAAATTTAATTTATTTGCTTCAATCATATTTATCTAATAGAAAGCAATTTGTTAAATATAATGGTTTCCAATCGGAGTATTTCACCCCCACTTCTGGCGTACCACAAGGCTCGGTATTAGGACCATTTTTATTTATATTATATATCAACGACCTAAGTAATCTAATTAATATGTGTGATCATCTGTTTTACGCAGATGATTTAAAAATATATTGCTCAATCACGTATGAATTAGACTGTCATAGGCTACAATGTCAGTTGGACCAAATTTTCGAATGGTGTAACTAACACAATTTAAAACTGAACTCTGATAAATGCAAAACTTTGTCATATTATGAAATAAAAAATCCAATTTGTTTAATTATCACATTGATAACATTGCACTAGAAAGACCATCTCATTTTAAGGATCTTGGAGTTATTTTGAACCAGATATGTCTTTTGTAATACATGTTACAGAATTGGTTAGTTCTGCTTTTAAAATACTTGGATTCATATTTAGGAACTGTAAACAATTTTGTAATGTGAACACAATTATAATATTAGTAGATTAAGATGAATGCATATTTTATTTGATTTTTTAAACCTAGGAAAGAAAGAAAAGAATGCTAGCCGGCGGGATTTGAACCCACGATCTTAACATTTGTACTGTTATGTGTTACCAACTACACCACGGCTGGGCTACAAATCCGCCAGTCTATACAATCTTTTCTTAAGTTATATTCTCATAGACTGTGTATGAGACCCGCATCACATGTTAGGTGTGGGGTATATCTAAACTACCACTACGTTTAAACACCTGTGAATTGCCAAACATTTGCACAACCTTATCAGGAATGTATTGCAATTAGTAGATTAAGATGAATGTATATTTTATTTTATTTTTTAAATCTAGGAAAGAAAGAAAAGAATGCTAGCCGGCGGGATTTGAACCCACGATCTTAACATTTGTACTGTTATGTGTTACCAACTACACCACGGCTGGGCTACAAATCCGCCAGTCTATGCAATCTTTTCTTAAGTTATATTCTCATAGACTGTGTATGAGACCCGCATCACATATTAGGTGTGGGGTATATCTAAACTACCACTACGTTTAAACACCTGTGAATTGTCAAACATTCGCACAACCTTATCAGGAATGTATTGCAATTAGTAGATTAAGATGAATGTATATTTTATTTGATTTTTTAAATCTAGGAAAGAAAGAAAAGAATGCTAGCCGGCGGGATTTGAACCCACGATCTTAACATTTGTACTGTTATGTGTTACCAACTACACCACGGCTGGGCTACAAATCCGCCAGTCTATACAATCTTTTCTTAAGTTATAACTCTAAAAATGAACATTAAGAAACCTACTTTTAGCAGTTTTGTAGAAAAAAACATTTTAAATCCAACAAATGCTTGTTTAAAATGTTTCTATACCACTCTCACAGAGAGTTCTAAAATTTGAGGCACATTTCATATAAAGAAAAATGTAAATATAATATCACAAATACAATTGCTATGCTGAAGTGGGAGACGAATATTTACTTAGAAGAAAAGAGAATTGGGGAGCCAAAAATAGGATGTGAAAATGCGATTTAAGAGTGCATAAAAAGAAATGCAATGCGTAAATGTATAATAGTGCTACATATCTTCAGCAGTGTATTGACTGTATTGATTTATACTGTATACGGTGAAGTTGTAAAAATCAGAGAATTATTATTAATTAAAATAGATATTTGTTAAAACGATAAGTAACTATTAAAAGATAATAACAATGAGGATTACTATCGTTAAATGAATATCAAATACGACTAAGAATATAAATAATTACTTACACTAAGATTATTTATTCATTAAAACAATTAATATGACTATTTATTTTTACGCTATTTACGTCACTATTTATACCATTACTTATTTATATCACATTCCACTGTCCGACCTCCGGCCTCTACAACGTCTGTATACTCAACTGAATCTACAGCGTCTGTATACTCAACTGCCCAGACAGAATTCAGTCCTTCTAACTCTTTGAACTCTCTACAACTCTACTAATTGACTTACTTACTAACTGCTTTCCACTCTACTAACAGAACTCTTCCACAACGTCTATATACTCAACTGACTTCCACAGCCTTTGTATACTCAACCCACGATCTAACTCTCGGGCAGAATTTCGTAGCTTTTATATAGCTGCTCATTACTTTCTGGAGAACTCTCGAACATACCATACGATATTGACATCAAATTAAACAGGTCAAAACTCGTTTGTTTACTTCGCCACTTGCTCGCGACGATTACCTCATCGACTGAGATGCTTGCTCAGCGCTGTAGTGCTCGCACGTTACAATATCATGTCCTTTTTTTCATAATTCCTTTTAAACTTTCAGGGCAAAAAAAATAAGAATCACGTAAGAACTTTCAAACATTCAAACCTTATTTCGAATATAATATTTTTTTAGGACTTCGAACAAACCAATACTCTGCTGACGATATCACATGCAGGTTTATTCTGTATCTGTGTATACATAATAGTATTACCAATATAAGATAATTAAAATATAATTTGAAATATTCTTTAAATGTAGGTAGTTCGAATATTTTACTTGTATTTGTTCCCGAAAATATTTTGAAATAATACCTGCAACGGGACACACAACAATACAGACTGTACCACAATCTGATAGGATAAGTAAAACTAAGACTACTGCTGAAAATCCGATGGAAAATTCTTAATACATAATAAGTAAATAATGATCCCACAGTTTTAAAAAAATAATGCGACCTCATAATTATGAGTTTTCATTATATTCTATTTCTAAATTATAATTATAAAAGATAATTGATATTAAGAATACAAGTTGGTTATAGCATTCATAATGAAACGCCTGTGATGTTAAATCACGGGGCGATGAGCCGAATGTTTTAATCACGCAAGTTTCATTATGAGCCTATATCAAATGTGTATCCTTCAATATTTTAACTACGACAGTTTAAATTGATCTTGAAATACATTTTGCATTTGATTTTTGACATAATGAGAAATATTGAAATGTTCATTTTATTCATTGTTATGGTTACTACGTTTGTTTGTTTGTTTGTTTGTTTGTTTGTTTGTTTGAAGAAGAAGAAAAACAATTTAGTTGTGTCATATTCTTTAAAACGTGTACATTTTACTATTTTATCCGTAAAATAAGTGTGTCTGAGTTAGATAATGCTCCATCGGACATTATTTCATAATAAAAAATCTGATGTGGCCAACACATGACCTCCCGTCAATTCCATGTTTGAAATAGCAATGAGCTTTAAGCAATGTATCACTTCCAGTTGATGGTTTTTAAACATATTTGAGAAGTTTTGAATCATGTTTTAATATATTTTTTCAAAAAAATCTATTTTTAGCTTCCTATAAAGTAGTTTATCAATTAGAAAACATCTAGTATGTCGTTCTCATTAATATAAAAGTCTTAAATACCAAATTTGAAAATTTTTGGATTGAATCAATTTATTTTTGACGAAAATTTAATCAGAGCTTCAAATAAAGTATCACTTCCGGGTAATCAATTTTAGCCAAAATCTAATATGTTGCTTCTCTTTATATAAAAGTCTTAAATACTAAATTTAACAAGTTTTGGAATATATCCTATTATATTTTTCACGAAAATCTGTTCAGAGCTTGAAGTAAATTATCACTTCCGGTTTATCAATTTTAGAAGAATTCTAAGATGTTGTTCTCATTAACCCATATCATCCCAAGGTATGAAATACTTGAAATATTACAAAAAAAATATGTACATTATTTCAAGTAAAGGTAGAAAGAAAATAATTATAATAAAAAATATTTTTAATTAATCCAGTTTCTCAAAAATTGATTGTGCATAAACGCACCTTTGGGAGGATTGGGGAAAATAAATAAAACTATTTTTTCTATATTTTTAAATAAAAGCAAAACAATTGCAGTCAAATACAATTTGTTATCATTTTCTAAACATATAAATAATACATAGTAACAAAAGTAACTACATTCTCTAAAAGTTAATGTTGTAAAATGGTGCAAAAACGAACCACTGGGAAGAAACGATATCTATTTTTTATTATAATTTTCAAAACTAAATTCATTTAGGTGGATATTGCACCTCTTACACATATGAATAGTTTGTCTGTGGCTTATTTTGCATTGCCTTCGATTTTTATTTTTATTTATTGTTACGATATGTCCATGATTGTTTAGTCTGATTTCAACAATTTTATTTGTAGCTGATATTTTATAATTTAATTTAGTAATTTTTAAGTAATCTTAAAGCTATATTGGTTTTAAATTATAACTGGGATATTTTATTTTTATTAGCAATTATATAAATTTTCCAAGCAATAACAAGAGAACTGTCTACAGCACTCGTATTAGATAATGTGGACCTCCACCACTTTTATCCCAAAATTTTATATCTGTAATTTGCAATGTTGTTATCATGTAAGTATACACCTCCCAAGCCATGTATTTATTGTATTGAGATATGACCAATTTAGTATTAGTCAATGATTGCACATTAAAAGTATTACAACAAATTGTAATAATTGAATTATCATTTCAACGAACTATTGATACTTTCGATGTATTATTAAAAGCTGAACCATAATTCCCCTGTCTTTTTTCTGGAAGACTTTTACATTCTCTAATGGACATTTTTGGTCCGGTTATTCACGTATTGTTCCCGTAGCAAAATATCCCTTGGCTTTCAGAGGCAAGTAACTTGACGAAAAGAAATTATAAAATATACTTGATCAGATTTTTTATAACTGACAGTAGATCCATAACTATAGACCAATCCATAACAAATGAATTTTGTGGAGGGCAGCTGTCAGAAATAAATTTCTTGCATATTTTAATCAATGATGGAGCCATGGAAAAAAAATTGATTTAATTTTATGAATAATTTGTATTAAAATTTCTCGATTTCTATAATATTAATAAGATATATAATTACATAATTTTAAAAAATATTCAAAAGTCAGGTTAAAATCACACCTGCCCTCCACTTATGACGTCATGTTGGATTGCCTAATTAGAGAACCTAAGCCAAGCTCTGAGTTTTCATGCTGTTGGCGAGTTCCTCCGTAAGTCATTGAATAAAAGAGATCAGATGAGCAATGACAATATTTTGAATCCAAATCGTACTGGCCTTCCTTTTATAAACATTTTACACGAATGTCTGTCAAAATATGGTGCTATGTATTCATCAATAGATAAGTTATGAGCAAATATACCAAAACTTTCATTTATTAAATTTACCAATAATACGCTGACTAGATACGCGATCATACCAATGGTGCACAAACGCACCAGACAAATTCAAAAGTAATTTTAACACTATGAAACTACTTTTTTGTTAAATTTCATACTATTACAACAAAATATAGTATATTTAGTATAAAGTCGTTATTTTAATGAAATTATGAAAAGTATATATTTTTAAATTTTGAAACAAATGTCGTCTGAATCTACAAAAATACTAACATTCGGGATAAAATTTGGAGAATTAAATAAACTTTTTATTGATTTTTTTTGCAATACTAGTCAAAATTAAGTCTATAATACAATAAAAACTAAAATATATTTTTTTCCAATATCAATGAAAAAAATATTGAGTGTAGTGTTTCGAAAACGCACCGCTGGGAAGAAATGGGTTAATATAAAAATCTTAAATACCAAATTTGAAAAGTTTTGGAATATATAATAATATATTTTTCTCGAAAATCTGTTGAGAGCTTCAAGTAAAGTATCACTTCCGGTTTATCAATTTTAGAAAAAATCTAACATGTCGTTCACATTAATATAAAAATCTTAAATAGCAAATTTGAAAAGTTTTGGAATATATCAATATATTTTTCACGAAAATCTGTTGAGAACTTCAATTAAAGTATCATTTCCGGATTATCAATTTTAGCCAAAATTTAATATATTGTTCTTCTTCTTATAAAAGTCTTAAATACTAAATTTGACAAGTTTTGGAGTATATCGTAATATATTTTTTACGAAAATCTGTTCAAAGCTTCAAGTAAAGTGTCACTTCTGGTTTATTAATTTTAGCTAAAATCTAATATGTTGTTCCCCTTGATATAAAAGTTAATACTAAAATTTAAAAGTCTAGGATTAGATTTTAATATAGTTTTACATTAAAAACTGTTGTGGGTTTCAAGTAAACAGTCACTTCCAGTTATCCAATTTTACCCAAAATCTAATCAACTCTTTATATGAATGCAGAAAGCTTAAATACGGAAAATAGAAATATTTGGAAGTTTGATATAAGAGTTATCGTGGACGAAAAAAATCGTCACATACACACACACCACACACACACACACACACACACACACACACACACACACACGCACGCACGCACGCACGCAAGCACGCACGCAAGCACACACGCACGCACACACACACACACACACACACACACACACGCACACACACATACACACACACACACACACACACACACACACACACACACACACACACACACACACACACACACACACACACACACACACACACACACACACACACACACACACACACACACACACAGACATCGTAAAAATAGTAAAAACGTGTTGTGGGACCTTAATTTGTGTTTATTTACTGAAAACTCACCATCAAATTTTTGGCACGATTACATTACCTCCCTTACCTACGGTATAACGGGTGGTAAAAATATAAATTTGGTCAAATTTCTATTGTTAATTGTCTTAGAAAATAAATAATTCATAATAACATTCCAATTAGTGTACTAATCACGTATTAGCGCACTATCGTAGATAATAGTAATTAAACAACAAATATCATAATTGTCATTTTATTTTGAACAAAATAATGGACATTTATACATTTTTTTTCTATTTTGCGTTGTTATAGTATTATTCACGAAAGAAAACTATTCAAGGTCATTTATGAACTGTCTGATATAATAGGTATTATTTGCAGATAACTTTACTGCATTTCGTACCCATAGGCGTATAAGGCGATATATATATATATATATATATATATATATATATATATATATATATATATATATATATATATATATATATATATATATATATTTCAATTAAAAAATAAATGTAATTTATTTAAAAATTTTGTTGCCTTTAAATAATGCGTTTCTCAAAGTTTTTATAAACCATGGAATAATAATTTGATTTAAATGTCAACGTCACTGGATAAACATTAGTGTAGTAGATAATTACATGTCTGTAAATCTACGGCATACGTCACTACTATTTTTAGTAAGTCAGAAAGTAATGCCACTATTTAAATATATCTGTCACACTACATAATTTAGACATATGTCATAATAACCTTTATCTTTTTAATACAAATTGTTGCTAAGCTACTAGTACATAAAGTGCTGTGTATTCTTTCTTCGAACACGTGACCTTGAATGGTCCTCTTTCGTGGATAATAGTATATGTGTTTTTTAATGAAATATCGCAGTGTCAAAATTTAGAGAATTGTGTGTCCGTCGATGATACTAATGTGAAGTTTGACGTTCAATCACATAATCCCCTCTTGTTATTATTACTTTTAAATTCATAATTATGGAAAGATAGTATTCTTAACGATCGTTTGTGTTCGTTTATTTAGCGAGATTTGACATTTGATATTTTTTGACATTGAAAGCCACCGACCTTAAAAAAATGAAATGAACTATACTCTATCCGTTTTAACTATAGAGCGTTTGGTGAGATAGGGCCTACGATTCTAGCTCTCTGATTGGTTCAAACGTGAACCGAGTTTACACAGTAAAATAATTGACGCGAAATTTAAATTTGCTTGAAAACTGTACCAATTATTTTGACGTCTGACATAAAATAAATAAAAGTCAACAAAGTCTATAGTACACGATTTATTACATGTTATTAATATCTGTTCAGTTCTGTTTGTTAAGTATGTTATTGTTCTTTTCGTTTATATAACTTTTGTAGTGTTTTGGCGTTATATTTCCTATTACACAGTTTTCGTTGTTTTTTTAGTTAGTAGTTCGTTAGTTTTGTTATTGTTCTCTTCGTTAATATTATGGATAAAAATAGATAGATATGTACGTACAAGACAAAATTACTGAAAAAAATGTCATAAAGAATTTTTTTAAATCCATGAATGGCGCCAAAATTTGAATTCGTTATTTAATAGATGTAAAAACGGCCGCGCTCGAAACGCCATCTAGTCTATAGTTAAAACGGATAGAGTATAGTCTATTACAGCATTCGAATGAGCTATTAACGAACTCTTATGTGTGCTGTAACTGCTTTCGTTACAGGCACAACTGTAAGTTTACATACTTTGTAATTGCAAGTGTATTTAAATTATTAAGTTTAATACAAGAAATATATATTTAAATAAAAACTATTAAAGAATAGCAGTGGCGCAGTGAGGCCAACTGTTTACGCTTATTCGTTAGACTTGTAGGCGAACTTCCAATCGCCTATCAAAACATTGATATTCGTCACGTTATACTATAATAAAAAACTTTACATCCGAAGTACTAAGCATGCGACAGAAAATTGGTGTATGTCTTTTTGGGCCAACTTTTAAACTACTGTAAAGTAAAACAAAATTAAAATGATTGTTTAAATTGTAGTTTATTAATTTTAAATCCAACAAATGCTTGTTTAAAATATCGATATGCAATTTTTAGAAATGATTTTTTATCCACTTCACCGAGAGTTCTAAAATATGAAGCACATTTCACATACATATAAGAAAAATGCTACCCATAAAGCGAAGTGTAAATATAATATCACAAATACAATAGCTATGTTGAAGTGGGAGACGAATATTTACTTAGAAGAAAAGAGCAATGGGGAACCAAAGACAGGATGTGAAATTCGATTTTGAAAATTTTAAGAGTGCATAAAAAGAAATGCAACACGTAAATGTATATCGTCAGCAGTGTATTGGGTTATATCATGACCATTTTTACCTTCCGTCATACCTTTCAGGTAAGGAAGGTATTGTTTTTGTCAAAAAATTCGATGGTAAGTTTTTAATGAATAAGCACGTTTTAGAGTCCCTAAAATACGGTTCTACTATTTTTGCCATGATGTGTGTGTGTGTATGCACGTGAGTGCGCGTGTGTGTGTGTGTGTGTGTGTGTGTGTGTGTCTGTGTGTGTGTACACACACAGATACACACACACACACACACACACACACACACGAACACACACACACACACGCACGCACGCACGCACGCACGCACACACACACAGACAGATAGACATCATCGCAAAAATAGTAAATCGTATTCTAGGGACTAACTTGCTTATTCATTAAAAAGTCACCATCGAATTTTTTGACCGAAAACAATACTTTCCTTACCTAAAGGTATGACGGAAGGTAAAAATTCTGATAGACAGGTATCAATGGCAAGTGCGATTGACATAGTATGTTTGTGTTATAATTTTACTGCAAATATAGAATCAATTCTAAGAAACTTTCTGTATGGAATTTGTACAAAATACATACAACTGAGGGAAGGTAATGTACTGGATATATATAAAATCTTTCGCAAGAAACTGTCTGTATGGAATTTGTATATATATATATATATATATATATATATATATATATATATATATATATATATATATATATATATATATAATTCCTATTAAACTTTCAGGACAAAAAATAATAATGACATAAGAACTTTATTTTCTCGAATATAATATTTTTTTAGGACTTCGAACAAACCAATACTCTGCTGACAATATCACATGCAGGTTTATTCTGTATCTGTGTATACATACTTGTATTATCAATATAAAATAATTAAAATATAATTGAAAATATTCTTTAAATGTAGGTACCTAGTTCAAATTATAACTAAATAGATATTAAGGATACATGTTTGATATAGTGTTCATAGTGAAACGCGTGTGATGTTAAATCACGAGACGATGAGCCGAGTGTTTTAATCACGCAAGTTTCATTATGAGGCTATATTCTCTATTGTAGAATGTGTTAATTTACAAATCGTATTCTAAATGTCAATCTACAAGTGACACATGACACTATTTTGCCCTGGATTGAAATTTCATTTAACTTCCCCTTTTGCAGATTTGTTTATTAGTGAAACCCAAATTACAAACTAAATAGTGTAATGAAAAGCGGTCAAAACGAAGGAGTCGTAAATGCTCGGTAATAGATTTTAGGTGATTATGAGAAGATTAAGCAGAGGATTACAACAGAAGTTGAAGCTCCGATAACACGAAATACACCAACAAGCACTTATATAAACAGCCGCATAATACACTACACTACACTACACTCATCTCTGATCCTATTTCAGGCAATAATACTAAATCGGAATTGAATTTAATTATCAATGTCCGGTAATTTTCCTGTATTGCTATTTCTGTTCTCGGGAAGTTATTGCATGATTAACTACAATTATTAGCATTGTGTTTGTTTGGAGTATTATACACACTTCTACGTATACTGTGACAAGGCGAGGGTAAGCACAATAACAGATAAATAACTTTTTACAAACTCTTCTAAATTATAGTTTCAATATTCATATTTTAACTCTGTTTATCTATTTAAGTCAAAATTCAGTTTAGAAATTCTTATCATATTATGATAGTCACGACATTTATTTGTTGATCTTAAGTCTAGAAATTATTATGTATACGTGCCCTAGCCTATGCACCCCGTTCCCCTAAGATAATCCTACCCTGGAGATAGCGTTTTTCTTTTAAGACAGTCGGTATTAGTTAGCCATGGGATAAACATGGGGGAGTTGAATTTAGATACTCGAGAGAGTAACATGTAATAGTCGGTTTTGTTAGTTATGTTAGACAGTGTTAATTAATAATCATGTAAATAAAAGTATTAGTTTTTAAATCAACGAGTTGTGTTCATGTCCGTAGTGTTCATTAGTGTAAAGTGTAAAAAGTGAAGCGTCTGTGTGTTCTTCCTTCTCACAAGCCGTGGACGCCAGCCATCAAAGCGTCCACCAGTCACCAGCTTCAGACCCCCCCCCCTCGTGTTACAATACTAATAACAAGTACACAGAAGATGATATTTGTAATTTTAGTTTAATGGGTACGTTACGATCAGATGATAAAATTAAGTAATTTACAATGACAATAAAATATTTTTTGATGCCATACTGTAATTATTGATGTGTATATAAAATATTTTCAAATTTTTAATAAAAAATCTGATACGACCAGCACATTAACTCCAGCATTTCTAGCCCATGGACGGAGACGAGTTCGACAATTTCAATTAAAAACAGCAACAAAATTATCCTCTTTTGACCAACAATGACTGGTCTCTGTTCAAGAATTAGTTCCACATTCTCTCGTCTCAGAGAATGGACTATAGTAAATATTTTGTAGACCCAATAAAGTCTGGAAAATTTAATGCCGTTAAATAGATAGGAGACTTATGCCCGGTTTCAACAACATCAAATAAATCTTTGAATAGCTAATTCGTCGAATAAGAGAAAAATATCGCATCAAAATATAACTAGAATAAATACCGTCATTTGTGTTATGGTTTCGAATTCGATGCAATATTTTTCTTTTATTCGTTGAATAAGCTATTTGAAGATTTATTTGATGTTGGTGAAATCATTCAATAGACACTTGAGAGTTGACAGAGAGATAATATGACAATGACGTTTCTAAAATATAACAATAATTTTCTTGGTTTGTTTTTTAGAATAAGTATTGCAAAATAGTTATTTTAGAAATAATTTATTTTCTTTTTGACAATATCTAGTTATATTTGTATCACCAGTCCAGAAACTGTATTTTTCGTGTGTGACTTTGACAATCTTTAAATATGAGTATTCGCATAGCAGTTTCTGAACGTGTAATACTAATAAAAAAGAGTTTTGTGCCGACTTCTCCCTAAATTTATTAAATGAATTTCATTTATTATCCAAATATGAAACACTTGGGATTTTTTGTTGATAACATCAGAAGTTTTATATAATTTCAAATGACATGGATTTGCAAACGTAACCTGAAAAACTAGCAAATATTTTTTAAGGGGTTGTGATGTTTTGCAACATCGCTGTCACACGTTTTTCTATAAAAAGTTTGTTTACCGAACTGTTAGAATTTCAATTGTAAAATTTTTGAGAACCTCTGATTTTATTGTAAGAATTTTTCGTTGAAAAACACATCGTAAATTTGTTATTCTAATGCCATCTATAGTTTGTTTAACTAGAGTTTATTTAATATTCTATTGAAATATTATTGCCTTTTGTCAAAATTTAGTTTACTCCAGTTTATTTTTTACCTTATTAAATGGTCCAAATGTTTTTTCCAAATTTATTCTGTACTTTTTTATATAAAATTTTATTCGTTATTTCCCTGCGCATACTTTGGAGGGGTTACCTATGTCCGGATATAAATTGCTGATCAAGGAAGACCGGGGGAGAGAGTCGGAGAGGGAGAGTCGAAGTCAAAATATAAGTCGGAGTTTGAGCTCTAGTTTGGTCGCCATGTTGAGTTGCGAGCATGAAGTTCTTTTATTCTGCGTTTAATTTCTTTTTATTTGTCTAAATTTCCTATGGAATCCAGCGAAGCAGTGTCTGGTAAGTGACTCGGATCTTTTGGTTTATTATTATTTTTTTTGTATTATATGGTTTGGTCTACTGGTATGCCATGTGGTTTTGGCCGGTAAGTGTAACTACAGTTGGACTATTTTCGATTCACTTAGCAGCATTATGGAGCTGGTTCTTTTTATTTCATTGTTGATATTTTATTTTTGTATTATTTATGTTTCTCTATATTTTACTGTTTAAAATTTTTGTTAGTTCGTGTGGCTTCATCCTGTGAGCTCAGCGGTTCTAAACTTTTTTCATTAATTTCTATTTCGCTTAAATTTTCTTTTCATTACCTTGTTGCCTCTTGATCTAAATTTTTTTCGTTCCATTTATTTTAATTTAATAGAGGCCTGTTTAATTTGATTTTGAGTATTGGCGACTCTACGAGCTTTGTAATATTTTCTTTGTATTTGTTTGGGCCACGTGTAGCTTTATTTGAGTAGTCAACATTTTGTGGGCCGTGTAACTTTCTTATTCTTTTCTTTTGTTTTATTTTATCTTACGAGCCTATAACCCGTCAGGCTCAGGTCCCCGTGTTCTTGGAACACTTCATTTTATTTCAATTTATATTTTTTTATAGTAGTTCAGTTTAAAAACCCTTCTTTCGTTCCCTGTCCTATCCCATCCTGTATGAGTATTTACCAAGGGGTTGGAACGGGTAGTTCTTTTAATACTTAGTTAGAATCACGGCTCAGACTTGTTTCCTTTTATATAGCCGGATCCGTTTCCTACGCTTTACTTTTTCGCCCTTGCGAGCCCCTTTTGTTTAGATAATTTTAGATTATCCTTTGGTTCGTGGCGAAGCCCTAGATTAGCTCTAACGAGTAGTTAACTTTTTAGCTTGCGCGGTTTTATTTTCTTTAGTCCTAATGTTAGCCAGGCGGCCAGTGCTTCTAGAATAGCCAGTCAATAGCGACTTACCGTTTTGTTTTAAGTTTTATTTACGCCCTTCCTTTAGTTTGGTGGACCGAGCGCATAGTACGCTTGTAGGAAGGGCCCTTTCTATTTTTCGTCGGTGCTTTGCAACCCACAAGCCGCGGTTTTATCCGTGAGCGCGGTTATTAAAGTTTATTTTTTCTACCTTCAACCCTTATCCTCTTTCCCTTGTAGTGCTGTATTTATTTGTTGTAATTGTTTTGTTTTTGTATTGTTCATTCATTCATCATTTTGCTTCAAATTTAAATTCAGAATTTTGTTTGTATAACTTTCGGACGGAGCACAGGAGTCTTTAATTTTATAATTTCTGTTTATAAAGTACCCAGGCTCTTCAAGCCGCATTGTGCCTCCAAGTACAAGTTACTGCGGAGATTTTTTTTAGAGACTTAGTGGCTCTGGTGGATGGTGGCTGACCCTTGGTCCTGGATTTTGGAGCTTTTGATCCATTTACGAGTCTAGCCAGTCAAGGGCTACTCCAGCTCCTGAAGAAGTTCCACTGGGTTCCCGCTCTACGTCTGGGCCAAGGGTTCGGTTCCCACTACCTTAGTGTTTCAGCATCCGTAGATACGGTACTATCTGTGCTGCCGCCGTTTTTTTTTTTTTTTTGATTATTTTGTTCTGTGTTCCTTCTCCCGGGGACACCTCTCAAGGTTACCCTTTTCAAGGTGTTGGCGCCCGCAGAATTAATTGGTGGTATTTCAAAATTTTTGCACAGGCATTGGCCTGAGTCATTTTTGTTTAGTTGGGCTACATTATACCACCAAATTATTATTCGACCCACGACCTATGCTTCCGCCCTTTACCCGTGAGTTACAGGCAATCAACTTATGTGCGGCACAGGTGAGTAGCCTGCATTTGTGTCACAAGGTTTTTGCAAATTCAAAATAAGTACTTACATTTAGCTTCAAATAACAATTTAGTATTAAAATCTGTAAAATTGTGCTAAACTTTATGTTGAAAATACTCATAAATGACATTTCACTAGAATAATACCAACTTAAAAGTCTCTATCTTTTTGTGTTTCTGGACAATTTGGATTTATGAAACTGGACGGAGGCACAAAAAAATAATTGGTTTTTTTTATCAAATGTCAATCCCATAGTAACATGAAACCTGCTTTTATATTTACGAGCCGCATAACACATTAGTTCGCCCACTTATTAAAAAATCATTTATCATATCTTAACTAATAAAATTTGTAATAATAATTTTTCAAAAATATAATGTAATTTGACAGTAAATTTTTAGCAAGAATAAAGTTTAACGGTATAACCGTAAGACAAATCAGTATATTAATTTCATATTATTCATCACTACTATTTAATAAAACCTCACAATCTTACGCCATAAATTCGTTTAACTTTCCTCTATTTTTTTTTTTGAATTGTTGGTAAAACTTAGTATTATTTAATTTTACATTAAAGTATTAAAATATATTAGAACACATATCTTGTGCCATAAGAACGACAAATGTCTATAATATTAATTAAAATTGGCTATAATTTATGTTATTTTTTGTATCATATATTAACTAAATAAAATTAAAGCGGGTGGGCGAACTAATGTACAACGGGAGTCGTATAATGAATAAATGGTTTAAAAAAATAAAGTTTGTAATGAAATAATTTTATAAAAAAAATTGTGTACACCTTATCCGCGAAATTCTTTAGTGCCTATTGTCCTATCTCGGCCGTAAACGGCCTCTGCATCAATTTTTTTCTCGGTAGGCTTAAGTGAGATTTCGCGGCGTGATATGCAATGGAAATAACTAAATGTAGTAGTAAATATAGACTTCAGCAATATTTATTAAAATACAGATGTTAGTAATAATTAATTGTGGCAGTTTTGTGTACATTTTGCCCGGCAGGGCTAATTGTTTAGATTCGGAAAATAATGTATTATATCAGTCATGAATCTGGTATCATAAAAACCGATTTTCTGCCACGGTTTTGGCAAATACTTAAAGTTTCTAAAAGTATTACTTTCGGCTTACCAATTGATTTCAAAGTCTAATGACCACTTTTCATTTCAGAAGAGAATAGAACCAAAAGGTTTCAAACAATTTAGGTTGGTATGAGTTATAGAGTGAGTATTCTAAATTCCAAACTCACACACGCACACACACCATACACTCAAATAACACAGAGAAAAAGTTAAAATTTGTTTATATAAAGAGCTTAAAACGTGATTATTCATTTTAATTTCAATATGTGATTTATATCGTTACTAATTAATGATTAATTTAAATAAAAGTATTCTTAGAATATATATTTTCTTAACAAATTTTGTAATACATAGAAAAATATTTGATGCCTTTAAAATTTATACCGAGTGTTCATTTTTTTAATGGACCATAAGAAATACAACGGTAAAATTTTCATATTGCTGTAAATTCTGCCCTATTAATTTTTCAACTAATGTGTAAATACGAAGAAGGTTCAGAATGAATTACTGCATCAAATGAGTCTAAATTTATTGATATAATAGGTTCTTGTCTTGAGATAAACTTAAATAAAAAATCCGTCTTTAAGCTTTACCTACAGAGTGCCATGCAAGACAAAACATACAATTCAAATAGTCGTACTGTTTGATTTTGACAAATATAATATCTTAATTGATATTTATTTGTAAGTATTATTCCATTGAGCTTTTTCTGCGATGCTAAATGTATCCATGCTTACTTATAAATAAATTAAAGAATTCAGTTATTATTAAAAATTTATGACAGATGTCGTCTGCTATACTCAAGTAATACAATTGTTTAAAATTTTGAGATATTACTCATGGCACTCTGTAAATAATAAATAACTAAAAATTATTGTTTTTATTTTGCCTTCTTTCGCAAATGAAACGCATGTAAACAATGATTTTGGACTTGTTAGATGCAGTTTTTAATTTTGAACATATTTACCCTTTTGTTGTAAAATTAATAGAACAGAATTTAAGTACAGCAATATGATAATTTTACCATAGTATTTCCTATACTCCACAAAAAAAATTGACACCCAGTGTAATGCATATTAGCTTAGATAATCTATTTATTTTGTATTTATTTTATAGCAGATATCGAAATCGTCTGAAATCCGAACACGTCATCTGTTTTCCTTTTCTTTTCTTAGTTCGTGAGTAAAATTGGGATAATTATATCAACAATTTATAATTAATCATGCGAAGTAATAAGACAAGAAAAATTCAACTTATTTAATTTTAAAATGACATTCTATAACTAAGTTAATGAGCACGCAACCAACGCCACTGGTCGAACGTTTCTAGAAACAACCTGTGCGCGGCGTGACCTATACTATAAATATTCTAGATAAATACAGCGCTATATGAAGGCGACGTAAATCCGTGGAGTTCAGAACAGTGCAGTTCGTCATTTGAAGTCATAAATAGTCTACAAGTTAGTTTACAAGTACCTAAATCTACATTTTAGACTACAAGTTAGCCGACGAGTTTACACGGTTAGTGAAATAAATAGTTAGTGATATAAATAAATAGTGAAATAAATATCGTGAAATAAATAATCTTTTTATATTTTGCGTTCATAATGAAGTCATTACGATACGCAATTGCGTATCGTAATGACCTTCATTTCGATACGCAATTTTTTGTTTTAGACGGCTGGTACTAGATGACGTTTCTTTAACCCATTTTTACCTAATTTATTTTTAGTTAATTGACAATTCATTTTAATAATATAATGTCGAAATTATTATTATTATTTTTTTATTTAGGGAAGATTATTTACATGAAAATGTACAAATGGTTACAAATATAATCACAAATTGAGTAAGTAAATGTTATTGTAGAAGATAAAGAACTCATTTTATAAGACTTTCTTTCGCACTTGTCAATTAGAAACATGTCTTATAAAACACGTTCTTTAATATACTATTTTGTTTAAGTGTTCTATAAATACAATAAAACAAAAAATGTGTTCATATTTGTTTATTCATAATGTTCGCTGTCTTATATGTTAAACGAAACGATAGTTTTTGACGTTTACATATTTGACATGTCCTAGTGGCCGACATTAATTTAGTTGCCTAAAATTCCGCTGAAGTCGCATATTATTCTGCGGGTCCCAATATTAGTAGTTATTTATGAATTTAAAAAATTCCAATTTTTTTTTTGTAAATTAGTTTAAAAATAAAATATGGATAGGTACATATATTCAATTTTAACATAAATATAAATTTGTTAAACCTAAACATAGTTTCATAAAGTACTAAAAAAAATTAACTGTTTACTGTTTCAACTCTGTATTTACAAAAAATTTCGTTTTAAACATATAATTACGCGTATTGTCATAAATAACAAAGGAGGGACAGTGTGAGAAATGTTTATTTCGTTAATAATTGAAACATAACTTTTCAACATCACTCGTAGTGCATAACAATACTATTTTTTAATTGTAACAACTTGTATTGTATTGTTATATTATGAGTAATATTTAAAAATGTGTAATTTTTATTGTCCATGTAGGTCAACTTAATTATTAACAATATACATAAGTGTAGCTCACAGAGTGCAATAAATTTCTATGGCATCAATATAAAAAATTAAAACTATGACATCATAACTCGAAATTCAACAGTGATAAAAGAATTCGCATCGCTATTCTAAAAAATATAAAAAAGTGTCCGTAAGATGTATAAACAAAAATCCAGTAATATTTCCCACTTAATAATAATAATAATAATAATAATAATAATAATAATAATAATAATAATAATAATAATATTTGCCGTACAAGACAGAGTGATTGCCACAAGAAATTATCGAAAATTTATAATGAAAGACAACACACTATCTTCAGATAAATGTAGAATGTGTCACAGAACGGAGGAGACTATAGAACATATAATAAGTGGTTGTAAAACATTAGCATCGGAAGGATATACGAATCGGCATAACAATGTAGCGAAAGTCATCCACCAATACCTAGCTGTTGCATTAGAGCCTACAAGAGTAACAATTCCTTACTACAGATATCAGCCGGAAAACGTCATAGTTATCAATGAAGGTAAGCTTTACTGGAATAGAACAGTAGTAACTGACAGATATACAAACCATAACAGAGGGGTGGGATTCTATAACTCGTCCGTTATGAAACGGTACCGTTATCACTATAGCAACTTATTTTTTATATGATTGGCATACTCACGTCATAGTTTTCAAATAAAACGTCATCTTCTATGTAACCATAGTGATAACGGTACCGTTTGATAACGGACGAGTTACACAATCCTACCCCAGATATTGTATATGAAAATACGTTAGAAAGTAAAGTGTACCTCATTGATATCGCAGTTCCATATGTAACTAATATAGAAACCACAAAAAATAAAAAAAATAACAAAATATCAAGATCTAGCTCGAGAAATTAAAAATTTATGGCATATTAACTACGTAGAAATAATTCCAGTAATCATCGAATCCACAGGTGAAATCCCAAAACATCTTCATCAAGAACTAATAAAATTAAAACTACCACCTAAAATCTATATAACTCTACAAAAGATTGTAATAATTGAAACATGCGGAATAGTAAGAAGTGTGCTAAATAATGATTAACAAGTCAACAAAGTGATAATATAAAATACGATAAACAAAGTATGCTTGGATATTTGAACTACCAGGAAGACCAGTACCTGAAGAATTCTTTTATTATTATTACTGTATAACGTAAATGTCATATCATATTTTGTATATACTTACCTCTTATGAGGTCGTTATACAAAACTTTTGTAAAATGAAAACGAATAAATAATAATAATAATATATTCTAAACTTACCTTTAAAAAATTAAATGTTTGTGCATAATATTAGTAATTTTTATTTGTTTTTAATATTGTCAGTATCTTAACAAAATACATAAGTAAATCAAATAAACTATTATTTATAGATTCAATAATCAATAAAACTATATTTATATGTGTTTTTCATGAATATAAAACAAAGTCTCGAAAATACACAATAAATTACGCAATAACACAAATGACAGTGGCAGGGAATGGCGGATGGAAAGCGAGCCACGCCATTCCTTTATATAATGGTACCTTAATACACCCTAAATTAGATATTTTAAATTATATTCACAAGAAAATAAACTTATTCGAAACGAAGAAACGAAGAGAAATAAAAATACAGTTTATATATATATACCGGGTGTCTTAGGCTGACCAACATATGGGAGATTAACATTAGAACTCAGTTGATTGTGAATAGTATCTCCTCAGTGTAAGATATTAACCTGAAAATTTGTACAATCATTGGAAGATCTTAATTCTACGAAATTAATATATTTAAATGTGCAATGTTAGAAAAAAGCAAGAAAATTTGTAGAATATGCACGATTATTGTTTCTGTACCGGATAAAATGGTTACTAAAAAACAGTACAAATAGCATAGTGCTAGCGTGTACGCATGGTAAAAAAACACTCTGAGAGACCTGGTTCGGAACCAGCCAGCAGCAAAATTGAATTTTTACTATTGAAAATAATTCTTATTATTAATAGGTTTTTAATCTTTTATTGATTTTTAATAAAATATAAACACTTAAAGCATAAATTATACGTATTTTGTAAAATCTGAATTACATTGATTACAACATATAGTTAAATAATTACAATAAATATTTATAATAAAAAATAACGTATCAATTTTATTACGCGTAAATTTCAACGAAAAATTAAAAGTATATTAGCAATAAAAATTATTTTGAGAAGTAAAAATTAAATTTTGTTGCTTCGAGTTTTGTTTATTACCAAGCGCATACGCTACCACTATGCTATTTAAGCTTACTTGATAACCATTTTTTTTTTTCAGGATATGAAAAACAATCCTGGTAATTCTATAAAATTCTATAGTTTTTCTGATATTACATATTTAAATTTACTAATTTGGACTGTAGTCCATAGAGTTAGTATCTCCTGGTAAGTGCACAAATTTTTAACTTAATACCTTGCACTGGGGAGATACTATTTACAATTAACTGATTTCACAGGTTAATCTTCTACGTGTCGGTTGGCCTAAGACACCCGGTATATATATATATATATATATATATATATATATATATATATATATATATATATATATATATATATGTATAGATAATATTTTCGACTATAATAGTTGGTAGTACGTCCGGTAAGATTATTGCTTGAGTAAAACATACCTGGCTACAACTGCTGCCAGTCAAATATCTGCAGATTAATTACTTGTATATGATATTTGGAATAGTATATTAAAAACAAGTATCATAAGGCAATCTGTTAACGTACGAGTCCAAGTTTTACAAAGGACGAGTGCGTTAACAGATAATGCGTTGAGGTAATTTTACAATGAGATTTTTTAAAAATGCGACTTGTTAAAAATATGGCTTGGGTGTTAATTGAAATTTCACATTTTGATAGTTTGTGTATTGTGTGTTGTGAATTTTGCCTGATTGTAAACATGAATACATTGTATCAAACAGTGCGCTTATAGATCTTCTAAACGACGTGTTTGAAGTGCTTATGGACTCATAAGAACACCGAAATAGAAAAACTGTTATGCATTTTAAACGACAAAGGAAACAATTTACATTCACATGGATTTAAATAATTTAATTAAAATAAAATTAATTAGAGATTTAGAAAATGTGCAGTTGCATTAAATATACATTAATTTCTAGTTTTTTATATGCGATTGTAAAATATATTTATATTTTTCAAAGGAGAGATTTACGAGAAAATCAACGACGATTGAGAAGTGTTAGTGATTCTTTCTTTCCTCCAGTAACATTTAAATCAAATTTATTTTCTCTTGCTTTACGTTCTAGTTTAAAATTCTGAGAAAACCAGTTCAATATATACATATTAAAAAAATATGGTGTTTTTGTTTATATCTTACTTCGTGACATTTTGTAGTTTGTCCTAACATTACTTCCATTTAACAAATTAGTACCCATTTTTGAAAAAAAAATTTTACTGCTAACTAAACATCTATTTTGTTTCATAAACTCAATCAATAATGTTTTTTTGTTGTTTGGTCATTCTTTGTGGCCAGCTAGACATCTTTGTATTTCAAGAATATGTCAGTTAAAGAAATTAATTTTCATAACTTTCAAAAATGTAGGTGACATGATTATTTTTAAATAAAAAATCTGCGATAAATTTATCAAAAACAAGCGTGTTTGTTTAATCTGTTTCTCATGTCACATCATTTTTTAACAGACCGCTAAATTTTTGTATTACCAATAAAAAAAATTAACGGGACGTTAAAATTTTAATTTTTATTGAATCTAAATTTTACCGAAACGTTACAGAACACACCCATTAACCGGTTTATCTTTAAATATTCAATAAATGCAGTTAACAAATGTAACATTTAATTAAAGTGTGTGTAAAAAAACCTTTCAATATATGTATATTCAAGTTACTCTTATTAAAATAAATAAGACAAAAATAAATTATCTACTGAAGTAACGTTATTTATTCATTTTTATTCGTTAATGTAAACAAAATATATAATTCTCTTTGTAAGTAAATACATTAAAATATTAGAGTTATTTATTCTTGCAGATCTTTCGAAGATATTATTTACTTTTAATTTTGCTATATAAATAAATTAATATCCATTTCTTCTGAATCACAAATAATATTTGTATAGCTTGGAAGGATTAACGATTGATAGTGAATAATAAAAGCGATTAGTAAGTCTGTGTAGCTAATAAATGTACACATAAATTATATTTATGATTATGTAAATGTCATCTTCTAATGGTTTCAAGTTGTTAAAAACTTTTAAATTATTTTTGATCTCTCATTTAATAAATTGTACGTGTAATTATAATTTTACGATGGTTTTTATTTTCGCATTTACTTAGATTTTATGGAAGTACCTAAGATACTACTTTTACTTAATTATAATTAAATCATAAAATATTGTTACGGTAAAAGCATTCAAAATTCAAAAATAAGTCAACTGGTAAGTTTATTAGCATTTGTGAAACCAAATCTGTGAAAAATAAGATATTGACAAAGTGTCATTGTCAGTGACACTGACAGAAAATAAAGCTATACGCACGGCTATAAATTAATATACCTATCTGAATTTATAAATAAACTTATGTTACAGCTATAGTATTGTCAATAACGAGCATTATTTAAAAAAAGAATTTCGTGTTATGTTTATCATTATCACACACGCATTTAGACAGAGGTAAATGTATGCCAATTTGTTGATTAATTCATGCATGATACAGTTGACTTTGATCGGACTTCTTTCAAAAATTAAAGTGTACCTGTAAAATTCAACACAATTTTGGAAAGTTTAGTAATGACAACGACAGTATATTGTTAAAAAAAATGAGTTTTATTTTTTATTAAAGTTTAAAATTAGGACCTGCTCATTGGTAGCGCTGTAGTATAAATGCACCTATCACGATCCATAACAGGACTTGTCAGATTTGTTTACATTTTGACTTGGAACTACACTAACTACCGTCTGTGGAATAACCGTTTTACAAATATGTGTTATGCCTACTTTGTACATTAAAAGGGACAACAACTTATAATACAAAAATCATTGAAACTACTCGTATAAATTTCATTTATCAATAATGTAGTAGATATCTGTGAAATTATATAGATAATCATTTATTTTGTGAAATAAAAAGAGCAGAAATATTTATGGATCACTTTTGTTTTACGATATATTTAAATTTCTTTTCTGTGTATTCAGTTGTTCAACTTTTTCTTAGTAGCCAAAAATATTTCTCGTATTTTTATTGTATCGGTACACCTTTAACATACAGCACGTTTTGACATAGGGCGCCTATGTCGGCGCGACTTTTGATTTTCGTGTGGCAGCTAAAAGTAGGCGACAGAAAATTTACCAATTAAAAACTTTATGTCTTAAAATTGTTACATAAATAAATAAAATTGTACAAAGATGCGAATTTATCGTATGACTTAAAATATCTGGGTACATAATTAAAAAAAATCTTGACTTTTTAAAAATTAAAAGCAAAACAACATATACGACAGATAGAAGATAAATTCCAATTGTATGTATGTTGAATATATATATAAAATTTATTTCACAGGAGTTTGCAAATTTTCACAAATTCTAATAATTTTATTATTAATTTCCGACAATACTGTAGTTTAAATCAGGCAACACTGGTGGCTAGTCCGCACGCGTTTTTTACACAGTACTTTAGTTAATACAAAATACAATACTCTCTACACCAGCAATGAGTGCCCGTGAGGTTACGCCCGGTAAACGCCCGCACGGTACAAATATGTCATCATCATTACGGAAATCTGGGTACTAAGCAGATTGGCACACCCAGCAATGAGTATTATGCCGTGATGATATATTTATTTATTTTACAAGTTGGAAATCTTATAAAATATATAATAGAATAGATATACATTGTAACTTTGTATAAGTAATTGATGTATTATTATTTATTATATTATATATTTATTAGTAAAAATAATTTGTGTGTGGAGGTAGAACCCCTTCGCTTTTTCCTTGTGGGGGCGGAGCACTTTTAGATTTTTCAGTGTGGGGGCTCGAGTCGGCGCCTATGCGTTTTGATGTACATTATGTTCATTTTCTTTCGCTCCTTTTTTCTGCATTTTAAAATGAAATTATAAAATGAAACTATGAGATCTTCTTTTTCTGTTAAACGAAACGAATGTGCCTTGTTTATATATTTGACAGATCCTATTACAGCTAATAATAAGGCGATTTCGGGCGACAATCGTTCATTTGCGGCGTGCTGCGTTCAGGTGCGTTCACATATTCGAGCTTACTCGGTTTGCATGGATTTCGGCATTTTTAATTGCAAGAAAAATTTAATGAAGGGTAATTAAAATTTTTGAACAATGATTTCTTTGATTTACTGTAATAATTACAATTAGAATTGCGACGAAATTCTTGGTTTCAATAGGGTTCTATACCATTTAAAAAAAATTCTGTAAGAACAGGGTGAAATAAGAATTTTTAGTGCAACGCGACTTAAAAATTTACGTAATAAGCGAGATATGAATTTTTAAAGTTAAAAATTTCTTGCGTGACGTAGCTGGTACTTCTAGTGGTTTACAAACTGTTAGTTCTAGAGAGAACAGATTTTTTCATGTTTGCATATAGCTGAAATGTTTTTATATAAAAACTTATACGTTATATTCACAAAGAAATTATTATTAAGCTTAAATAACAAAGCATTTTTTTCTTAATAAATTATATAACATTGAAACAGTTTGACAATATTATGACAAAGTATGACGGCGGTTGGCGCTAGTGTTTGTTTGTTTTGATTAGTTAATATTATTATTAATTTAATTAATACATATTACAAATTGATTTAATTATAAATACATTATTATTGGTAATATTACTAGATATTATAATTAAACAAATTCATGAAACATAAAATTGTTTTGTTAGGTTATACAACAACGTGACAGTTCATAATCTTTCAAAGGTGGCCGCAGCAGACGAATCTCGTTTTTAAAATCAGGCGACCAATCAAATTCTTGGGACCTAACGCGTCATACCTAATTAGTAATCAACTTTAATCGCTTGTTGTTTGCGACCTAATCAATATTGAAACACTAATACTCATTAACTTATGTGTACTATCGTCTTCTTATTTAATATAGTTAAAATTTGACTGTGGTATAGTACCCTATTAGATGGTTTCTCTGCATATTACTCTCTAGAAATAGAAATACAAGTCATTATCAAAGACACTAGATTCGCAGTATTTAGAATGGTCAAGCAGGACCTGTATTGTGCATAGTGAGCTTCCCTGATTTAACACCCTTTGGCTTTTTTTGTATGGGGTGCTATTAAACAAGAAGTTTATGAACTGCCAATAAATGATGTGATATGACGAGGGTAAGGCAATAACAAATAAATACTTTTCTAAATTATAGTTCAGGAATTCTGTTTCAACTTGAATATTTGTTAGTCAAAATTCTGTTTAGAAATAATTATCATTTTTTTATAGCACTTAGTCGGTATGTCATCGATCTTTGACAATTAAAAATTTAAGTTATTACAAGCTTACGTACAGAGTTGGTAGTTTGTTATGGATGCCTTACCTTGTACTGTGCACCCCCTAGAGATATCTGCTCATGAAGATAGCGCTTTGTTTTTAAATAGTCTGCATTAGTTTGTCACATCGTGAAGACGTTTGTTGTCGGATCATGTAATGTTTTAGTTTTGGGCGTTGGCACAGTCCTAATAATTAGTGTCAATGTAAATAATAATATATAAATATAATTTTAGTTATACATCAAGTATTGTCCATAAATCTAAGTGTTCGTCAGCATCCCTCATCAGTGGAAAGTGTAAGTGTATAGGTTCCTCCCTTTTCACAAAGTCGTGGACGTCAATCATTCAAGCGTCTACCAGTCAATTAAAGTGTTGTTGGAAATCAAGTAAGCATACCATCAGCTTCTTTTTAGAACCACCTCGTGTTGCAATGATGTCGCGCATCAACTGAATCATACCAAGCTTGTTTGTGTGTTCGTCATCGTTTTGAACAAATTTTGTAGTGTAGTCAATCATTTTGCATATTAAACTAAAAAAAATTTATAAATATTTTATTGTTCACATATTTCCAAGACCTTTAACTGAATTTTAAGTTTCTTTGTTTAATTTTGAAACACCTTTATAAACAAAATTTGGTGATTGGTTAAAATAACGTGTTTATTAATCAATCTAGAATCTAGACCGACAAGTTTAACTTCTTATATATTAATGGCCATAATTACATGTTTGTTTAATAATATACTATTGCACAAACGCAATGAATAGAAAAAAATTAAGCAAGTTGAATCAAATTAGGACAATATTACACAGCTGAACGTATAACTTATTATTAAACAATTAATTTCAAAATCAAGTGGAACTGTCCAACTTTTTTTTACAGAAAACATTTATAGTTAAATTATATTACAGTCCAACTATTTTGTGCGATTTCAAAGGAACTAGAACTCGACAATAATTAGAGAGTATGTATTGTATGTGCAATTTGAACGGGACAACGAATGACCCATTAAATAAATTCTCTTTGTTTACATATATTGTACAGGCTTTGTAATCATCATGCGAAGCATCTGTTATCGTCTGCAAAAGACAGGTTTGATGAATGCTTAGATACGTACTAGGCACACTGGCATAAGCCCTTAGAAACGAGACCTGTTGTCTGTTGTACATATCAATAATGGTTACTCTGATTGTATTCTAACGTGTAAGACGTAGGAGATCACGCATCTTGATTTAATTTTACAACTCTATCTCTGGAACTGAACCGAATATTCATGACTTCGGGTACACTTATGCAAAGTTTATTTTTATTGTAATGACTTTGTTTACGACACATGTTGACTGAACTGGACATAAACATAGAAATTGCAAATTATATCATAATTATTATGTAATTTTTAAAAAATGCGTAATAGATACATATATAGGTATATCGGAATTTTGAAAGTTAACAAACAAAAGTATTAATAATTTTAATTTAAAGTCCGATATTATAAACGTCCAGTTAAATTTAGTTTCATAGTAAAGTTAATAAAATGAACAAATTAAAATCAATTTCCATTTTATCATAACATTTAAACAAACCATTGCTGTCAAAAATTCGTGTTGAATTTCTTCATTTAATTAAATTTATGTTGAAATTAAATTTAAATTGACGTTTCTAATACCAGCCCTTTAACGTTTGAAGTAGTGTAAATAGAACACAATCCAAAAGTTTTGAGTTCTAATATTTGTGCTCGCTATTAAACTACCCACTTAATTTTATTATACTCCTGCGGTAAACCGTTGCTATTTTGGGAATTTTTGAATGATTCAAGATAACCCCCAAACCCCAAACAATAGCTCAGTGGTTACAAAAGTGCCTCTGTTACTGGTGTAATTCGCTCAGTATAGATTGCAAATACGATATGTACCTCAATTCATGAACCAAGTAGAATGTAGTAGCATATAAATAGATACGAATCCGTGGCCATTATAGTGCCCGCGGTTCACCAGGAAGAACCGCAAAATCTATTATAGTGGTCGTCGATAGCGAACGTGCTAATGCATCTTTACGATTTTACAGAAACCGCAATTTATGTCATTTCTTTAGAAATTAACAGTAAAAAGTAACGTTTTGAAGTTTTCTAAAAGGAGAACATGTTTTTAAAGTTCACCCTTCAACCTCAATGCATAGTATGGAAAATGTACATCACATTTCTAGTAATTATTATTTTCATATCAAGAGCATTGCATATTCGTACATAATATATAAAAATACATTGTCAATAAAAAAAAATATATTAATTTGATAGTATGTAGCACACTCCGCATAACGCTTCGAACAGTCTAATTTGTACCATCACTCGCATGCTCTTGTAGTGGTGCCAGTACAAAAACCGTGGCACAGGGGACGCCAAAATGCAGTACGCACTCTCTGTGGAGGCTCTTTCCATGTCCCAAATGTTAGCTAATTCACCTTCAATGATATTGAGACAAATGTCACATGTTTCCTTTACCAAAATTTATATTGCGGCACCATAACTATAATACACAACTTTATTGTTTAACGTAGAACAGGTTTACGAAGCTAATATTTGTATAAAAATTTAAATTTAGTAATTATTAGTCCTTAGAACCAACTTAAGTTCGTATATATTTTGTTTGTAACGACATAGTATGAAAAAGATTATACTTGTAGCAGAATAAGCGTTAAATATTAAAACATGTATTAACACACATATTTAATGTATGAAGTAAGAAACCTAGTCTCTCGGCGACGCTAAAGTAAGATCTGAACGTGTGAAATAGTACACAACGTTCAAACCGTTCGTCTCGTCAATATGCATACGGTTAGACGGAAATATTTAAAACAAAAATTTAGGAACAAAACAATCCTCATCACAGAATTGAACATTAGTGTCGTACGTATTCGCATACTGACAGCTACTTTTTATATTTGCTATTTTGGGATTATTTTTCTTTGTTTATTCCCCGATTTTTATAAAGGATAGAAATGTATTTAAATTTACAAGATTGATATCGCTTTCGGTACAGCACCTTGTATGTTGTTGAAAAATTAAAGAAAATATGGTCGCGTTTACATTAGTAAACATAATTGTATACAAGATAAGAGAGTAAGAAAAAAGTAAACTGCAAGGCAACAGTGCTCAGCTTGCTGCCGTGCAGTTTACGTGTTTTTATATTCTGCAATAATTCTTGACAGAATGTTGGGCGAGCACTGATTTGTAAATATGTAGTTCATTATGTTAATATGACTAGCAATTATATTGTATCTAAAAGATTTTGCTGAGGATGGACAAATTAATGTCCGAAACGTCTTATTGACATAATAAACGACGTTGACTAATGGCTTAAATAACGACGGAACTTATGGCCTACTTTCTTAACCCTAAACATAGCTAACACAACTAAGCAATTGCTAACATGTTACATTCCGTAACCTAGTGCGGCGGCGTTTAGCGCACGCCCCAAAACTAAAACACACTACATGTCCAAAACAACAAATGTTTTCACGACGCGACGAACTAATCTAGACTCCCTAAAACAAATCGCTATCTTCATGACAGGGTTATCTTAGGGGTACAGGGTGCATAGACTAGGGTATTCAAAGTCACGCACGTATACATAATAATTTCTAGACTTAATGATCAACAAATAAATGACTTGACTATCATAATATGATAAGAATTTCTAAACAGAATCTTGACATTTATAACTAAAATAGATAAACAGAGTTAAAATATGATTACTGAAACTATAATTTAGAAAAGTTTATAAAAAGTTATTTATCTGTTATTGCTCTTACCCTCGCCTTGTCATATTACAGAGTAAGTACAATGAGAAATGAGCATCTTATCAGCTAAACATCGTCTTTTCATACCTTTCCTTAGCAAATT
Source organism: Harpalus rubripes (assembly GCA_963082715.1). Taxonomy (NCBI): domain Eukaryota; kingdom Metazoa; phylum Arthropoda; class Insecta; order Coleoptera; family Carabidae; genus Harpalus; species Harpalus rubripes. Next base: position 52,854,297 of record OY720448.1, read on the forward strand.
GAAAGGTACTGAGTACAATGCTGAAACATCATATTATATTGCGAAATATGGTGATATAACTTGTGTACACATATATAATTTGTATCTAAATGTAAACATACCTTTAGATAGAGGAAGTGAATCCTCATAAATCACTGAAGAATGCACACGTACTTTTAAATTATCCAGTTGCCCGTTGATATCACATATTAGGCTTTGGGAATACTATCGCTAAGAACATCGCAAGAGGTATCACAACTCTTCAAATGCGCTCTACTTATTACGAGACACCTATATATTATCCGCAATAATTGTTTCACAAACATACAGAGATTACCTAAAATGCAATTGTCTCCGACCTTACTTCAGGAAATACATAATCTTCAGTTAGCTGATCCTGATTTCATTACTCCATCATCTATCGATCTCTTGATTTGTCAAATATCTAATGGTCTATTCGCTATTGAAATCCCTTTAGGTTGGATTGTTTCTGGACCAAACCCCGCTTCCTCTGTATTGCCATTTAATACATTAACAACGGTTAAAAACAAACCAGCAGAAATTAATCCATATAAAAAATTAGTTCCTTAAAATACTTATTCTAGTTATGTACATTCCCAAAATTTCACAGCATCTCAAAGTGGACACGCTCAAACTATATATATTAGTGCTGTGGACAAAATTCGAATTTTGAAATATTCAAAATTCGAAAAATAAGCATTATACTTTTTCGAATTACGAATTTCGAAGTCAAAATTCGGAATATTTTTCGAATTTTGTAATTCGATAGTTGATGCCGTCATCTATTTATTTGTGTTTTACAATGACATGGCTTATTTAAACTTGCTCTTTGAATCCAAACACTGAGATTTGTCGCATTTTTGTTGATAGTAAAATATTCTTAATTAACACACAGTTGGGTACAACCTAATTCAACCCATCAAAATGTAGACTACTTAAAATCTTCGTCGGGCGGCGTATTCGGACTGTTTACGACATCTGCGGCAATCTCAAGCATTAATGCATCGCGTACACGCATAACTCAAGTACGTCACTTCCTTTTTCATAGTCTTATTGTTTTTTCACAAACACATTTTTCGCTATAAATAGTTTAAAGTAATCAAACGTATTTTGTTTGCATTACAATTTCGCCTCTCGCATAATAATTCTTAGTTATTGCTGCAGTCACTCGTTTGTTCCAATTTATATTAACGCTAAAGCGTATTTTTATATTTACCCTACGCTTGAGTTTTATTTTTTAGTGATTTTTGAATGTGGTAGTCCAACCACACCAACAGAAATATATCTTTGATATATTTCTTACAAAGTATATTTTCAGCTATTACTGCACGCATATTTATTTTCTACGCATCTGAGCAATTCCACTGTTCTTTTTAATTGCATTATATATATATATATATATATATATATATATATATATATATATATATCCTAACCGATAGTTTGGGCCTTTGTGTATTTATCCTATCTCTCCTAAGAGCTACTGGTCTTGTTTGAGTCCTATAAATCGCTCGTGAAGGTGAAGAGAGTCTACCCTTATTATACTGCTTCTCGTATTCACTTTCTGTTCGCTATGAATACATTGTTACACAGTCAACCGTCACACAGTCATCTTTCATACGTCATATTATTGCACCCACTAACTTATTTAGAATTCACTGTAACGCCGCAGTGCAATTGTCCAAATCTATCGACACGTCAGTGAACTAACGCACATTCCACAGTTCCAGATATCAATTTACCATGTACAGCAGGCACCACTAATATCTATTAGGGATTACGGCTCTCACGCAACATTGGTCCTTCGAGTTATTTTTTGAAATTCAAACTCAGTAGGTCCCAGTTTCCTTTTGCACTGTCTGAATTTAAAATTAAATCTTTTCACAATTATTTCTGTAAATTATAAAATTTACAGATCGATGAAACAATTTGAAATATGAATGAACAACAAACTTTCCAAAGCTCAAAGTTAAAACTGTTTTACTTGGTAAATAATATTTGTGCAATTTTCAGAACGTTTTAAGACAGAATTAAACATTATTATGAATTTATTGTAACAAAATGTTTCTATAAAGCATAACAATATTAAAATATGAACACTGGTACAATGAAATGTTTCATTCAACTGAATTGTTGTTTCATGTGTACACTGCACACCATGGGAAAATTAATTTATTGTTTCACTTTATTTAAACTGAAAATGAAACTCTAGGGGTGAAAAGGCCGTCAGTTATTTTAGCAGCTAAACCAAAAAAAGTTGGCAATTCATATTATATGCGAGTGGTGCAGACAATGAAACTCTAGAGAGAGCGTTCTGGAAAACTTCCAGTGTTCCAGTATATAACGGAGAGAGAGACGATACACAATATACGAACAAGCAGGGCCGGTTTTACCATGAAGCGAATGAAGAGGCCTCATTATTATTTTTTTATTATAGTAGTCACCGTTTATTATGATCATGTTAAACCAAGTAGATTTTATTAATCATGATAAGCTTAAATTATCTAAAGCGGCGACCATAATTGAAAGATTAAATAGGGCAATATAATGTTATAGTCCGGATGTTAAGGGAGTTCACTCTGCATTTTGTGATGCAAGCAAGCCGTTTGGCTCATATGTCACTGGGACCATACCCTATCGATTAAGAGATGTAGCCTCCCGGAAATGCCCCGGAGGCAAAAGTTATTGCGGGTTGTATACCTCATTGGCGCAGTTTTCTTAAAGTCGCCGTGGTGCGCGAAATATTGGATCTCTAGAGTTGAATTTTTCTAATAACAAAAGCAATGGAAAGGTCTTTGATGCTGCAGTGCAAAAAAAATATTTGGTTACATATAACGTATACGTTACGTTATATTGTTACGTCAATTGGAGCAAGGCGTTTAGTTTACATGTTGCTTGGACAATACTCTACCGATTAAGAAATGTAGCCACCCGGAAAGGTTGCACAGGCTTTGTGTATTGAGGGCTGTATACTTCATTGACGCGTTTTTCTTAAAGTAGCAGTGGTGTGCAAACCATTAGGTCTACAGAGCTGATTTTATTTTTATATTACTTGTAATGATAAGGTGTTTGATGGTGCTGCGCAAAAAAATGAGTTTGGTTACATACAACGTATTCATGTTTCACTTGAATTTAGCACATTGTGATTTTTTGGAGTACATTTTGGCTTCCTTGGCTGAATGCGTAAGAACTGAACGTTATAACGGAAAATAACCCAAATAAAAGTTATAGCGCATTTAAAGAGCTATCGATATAAGGCTCAGTGGCATGTCTGTGGCTATCAGAGGTCAGCCGGCATGGAAGTTTCTAAAGGGAAGCGTAGGTGCACATTTTGGCTTCCTTGGCAGATTTCGCAAGAACCCTACGTTATACCGGAAAACAACCTTAATAAAAGTTGTAGCGCGTTCCAAAAGCTATCGATATAAAGCTCAGAGGCGTGTCTGTGGCTATCAGAGGCCCACCGACACGGAAGTTTCTAAAGACTCGAGTACGTGCGCCGAGTTGCCCTACGCGAAAGAGAACATTGTTGCATCAATTAGAGTAAACCGTTTGGTTTGTATGTTGGTGGGACCATACTCTACCGATTATGAGGTGTAGCCACCCGGAAATGCCCCGCAGGCACTGTATATTGCGGGTTGCATATCTCATTGGCACGTGTTTTCTTATTAAAATCGCAGTGGTGCGCAAACCATTGGACCTACAGAGCTGATATGTTTTTTGTATAAATTGTAACGAAAACGCCTTTGATGCTGCAGTGCAAAAAAGGAGTTTGGTTATATATATCGTACCCACTATCCTCTTGAACAGAGCATTTTCTGGATTTTTTGGAGATAATTTTGGCTACTTTGGCCGATTTTGCTAGAACGCTGCGTTATACAAGAAAACGACACTAATAAAAGTTGTAGCGCGTTTAAAGAGCTACCGATAGAGAGCTTAGCGGTTTGTCTGTGGCTATCAGCGGTCCGCCGATACGGAAGTTTCTAAATGGACGCGTAGGTTCTCTCTCGTACTGGGCAGCTCGGATCACCTACGCGTCCATTTAGAAACTTCCGTGTCTTCGGACCGCTGACGGCCACAGACACGCCGCTAAGCTCTCTATCGATAGCTCTTTAAAGGCTTAATATATATATACCGGGTGGTGAATTGATTTATGCAATATAGTAAATTCAATGCAAATTTTTTCATATGGCAATGTTTTGTCTCCTATTTATTTTAGAGCAAAACGCTTTAAATAAAACTTGTAGATAATTGAATTCTGCATCCAAATCACTCATCATATTTTATTTTACACTTTTTGTAACGTGTAAATTGGGATTAATATTTTTTATAAAATGCTCATTTATAGCGATAGCCATGAAATTTAAATAAAGACACAAAGATATGACGTTTGAAATGTCAGAAAAGTTAGTAAGTAGTATGACAGATTAATAACATATTAATAATAAAAAAAGTTCTCTGTGCATGTTGTAAAAGAAATAATTATATTTACAGTTATAGAAAAAAATACGGATTTTACTTATTTCGTGAATATTAAACAAAATCCGATTATAACTACTGTTGAAAGAAATTTTGGATAACTAATATAACAAATTATTTATTTATTTTATTATCACAATAAATATTTGCACAAATCACCGTTAATTGTGAAACAGTGACTTAATGTATCAGAAAATTTACGCCATACATTACTTGTCTAAATGTTATTTTATTACATTCTCTTCGAATGGCATTTTTTAAAGAATCTAGATTAGGATGATTTTCTTGATAAATTTTTTCTTTAAGGTATGGCCATAAGAAAAAGTCGTCAGGCGCTAAATTTGGTGACCGTGCCGTCCAATTAATTGTACCGCTACGATCAATCCACGAATCAGGATAACATGGATTCAAATATTCTGTTACGCTTTTTCGGATTGGTCTTCAATTTCCGGACCAATGTGGTTTTGAAGCAAATTCAAATATTTTTCGCCATTCAGACATCCTATGATATTGGTCCCTAAAATACCTGCCCATACATGCACTTTTTGTGGGTATTGGATATGTGATTTTAGCATTTGTCGTGGATTATTTTTAGCCTAATATATGAAATTTTTAACATTTGGTTCACCATTAAGAGTAAATGTCGACTCGTCAGTAAAACATATGGTTTTTAGAAATGTTCTGTTCAAATTTGCTTTTTCCATCATGACTTCGCAGAATTCTGCTCTTGTTTGCTTATCACCTTTGAAAATTTCTTGGTTCTTGTGATACTTATAGGACTTGTAATTCTCATGTTTTAAATTTTTTTGTACTGTAGAATGATGGATACCTTGTTCTGTAGCAATATGACGTGTACTTATATTTGGATTTTCTGTTACCGCCTGTTACATTAAATTTATTTTCGTTCATATTTTCCTCTACTTCATTGTTTTCTATTGTCAATGAGCACTTTTTGCAGGGTTTAAAAACATTACCAGTTGAGTTGAACTGATTAATTATTCTGTTTATTGTAAAAATTGTAGGTATAGACCGATCGTGATATACAGCACTAAATAAGTCTCTTACTTCAGCTTGGGAGTTTCCTTCATAAAACCATTTTATGCACTGAATTTTTTCTTGAATGTTGTACATATTTATTTATATTAAACAAAATGATCATAAATGAATTAATAAACTTATAGTAATTATTTGCGCGAACTGTCAAACTACTGGATATTTTTTTGCATTTGTTTGTACATTTATTTAAATTCCATGGCTATCGCTATAAATGAGCAATTTTATAAAAATATTAATCCCAATTTTACGCGTGAGAAAAAATGTAAAATAAAATGTGATGAGTGATTTGGATGCAGAATTATCTACAAGTTTTATTTGAAACATTTTGCTCTAAAATAAATAGGGAACGAAATATCGCCATATAAAAAAAATTTACATTGAATTCCCTATATTGCATAAATCAATTCACCACCCGGTGTATATATATATATATATATATATATATATATATATATATATATATATATATATATATATATTGCTCTAAAATAAATAGGGAACGAAATATCGCCATATAAAAAAATTTATATTGAATTTCCTATATTGCATAAATCAATTCACCACCCGGTGTATATATATATATATATATATATATATATATATATACAACATTTTATTGTAACCTGAGGACTACTGATTAAAAAAAAATCTTTTCTTCTCTAATCGGATGTCTTATATAAGATTGTATTATATTATTTTATTGTATCTTTAATACTATAGAAATTAATTGAGGTAGCTCGTTTAGCTGTTACAGCCTGTATACGATGCAGAGTAAAACGAAAACGTTAAAAACGTTGGCAAATAAAATTGATTGAAGCAATGTTAAAAAAATATGTAATTCTTCGACGGAGTACGCATTACGTTCTATGTACGTCCTCCACTGTTTTAGAAAGGGTTGAATACCCGAACAAAAATTTCTTTTGGTGACGTAAACAACCTGTATCACTTCATCACTGTTTTGAATTTTTTTGCAATCTAATGCCTCTTTAAGTGGACCAAAGACAGCTTAATGACTTGAGACGAGGTCAGCGGAATAAGGAGAATGTAGTAGACACTCATACTTGGGTAGTTGCTACCGTTGAACGTGCAGTATGCAGACGCGCGTTGTCATGTTGAAAGAAAATGCCATTTTCAGAAATCGCATTTTAAATCGTTTTGCTTGATGCGGTTTTTGATATGTGACTCTAGCAACAGTAATCCTATTAAGCATATAGCCTTTCAAAATTGCTCCTCTTGCATCTCAAAAAAAGAAGTGTCATAATACGATTTGCTTAACCAGGACAATAAGATGATGAGTATAAGGTGTGGAAATCACCCCTTTTTTCTTTGTTGCTCCATCCATGTCCCCACATCTCAAAAATAATATTGAGACCAATATCAGTACCTATGTATACATATTATTTAGTTATATACAAATAAATAGTCTTTCTTTTATATTTAGTGTTCTTAATTTCTAGTTATGCTTTATATGTAGGTGTGTCACTGTTTATAAATAAAACAATAAACTGTTCAGAGTATAATATTACAATTTCTTGTGCATTATAGGCGAATAAGTAGTCTACGTGAAGTATCAAAGTTATTATGAAATGCTTGATAGTATTTTTACGATTGAAATACTATCCACTAGCCAGCAGGTAGATTCAAATTGAGAAACTTCGTAACTAAACGTAATACGCAATATATTTCGTTTTAATACGTTCACCCACGGTGCTTTTAGATACTTAGCGACAATGTAATATGTAAGATAGATAAACTTCAACGTGAAATTTTATTTTTCACGGTAAAATGCTTATTTTAAGACAACATTAAGATTAAATAAGTTCTGTATTATAGTTCTTTCTAAACAAACGTAATATATAAATTATGGCTTCTAAGAAATATTTATTGCTTCTTAGAATAGGATCATTCTAACGGTTACTAGAAATAGCATTTATATGAAGGTGGTGTAGGCGTTATGAGTACCTACCAACTCTTTATAGTAAAGGGGAATTGAATAGGTATACATAGGTATTAATAATCACAAATGGACCATTATTTAAAAAATCATAACTATATGACATTATTTATAAAATTTTGTGAAAAATTCATGGATCCCACCCCACTGGGATTTACACCCAGGACTCTCTTATATCTAGTAGCATGCTCTGATCAATTGAGCTACAAGATCCCATCGAAGTTAGTAAGTCTTTTACATGTCTTTTTACAATTCGTAGACGAGTACACTCTCTTAACGGAGTAGATGAATACTAGGTTCAAATCCTAGGGAGGTTCATGAATTTTTCACAAAATCTTAATTCGTTAATTAAAATTCTTTATGATCTCCCAAATATAAAAATAATAAAATATTTTGAATTTAATAATTTTAATAACGTCAGTGCATCGTGTCGTTAACATTGCTTGCATATAAGATCACTGTGTTCAAAGCAAGACAGCGAATGTTATGCTACATAATACAAGCCCATGCATCAGACAAAAAGAAACGAATTGTAACTTTGCTAGCATTAGACGAAGACAATCACCATCCTATTCATGGTCAAAAATTAATAATAGATGGAGTCTAAGGTTAAATATAACTAAAACTAATAAAATTACCCATTACCCATAAAATTAATTCTAATAAAAGCTAAATACGTATTTCGAGAACTAAGTTCTCATCATCAGTAGTACAATGAGGGAAAGTTAAACAGAGTAGTCAAGATTACTCAACATGTCAACAATGCCAGAGGTCCTAACAACTCACAGGTGTCCTAACAAGTCTTATTTTTTCGACGACCGGAAGAGAAATTTGCTTTCTATAACTCCAAAATCATGACAGACACAGCACATTTTGTTTCAGCGGGAGATTGGGGCATTTTCTTTCCCATCGGAAGAGAAAATTGGTTTCAGCGGGAATTTTGTGCACTTTCTCTCCCGGCGGTGGAAAAAATTGTATATACACCGTGAGAGAAGTGTACTTTTTTCCTCGTCGCCTGAGTCGTAGGTAAGAGCTATACTTACTCCTCGGAAAAAAATCATACACTTCTTCTTCTGTATAATAATATATTATTATTCATATTATGTCATTCTTTTGTAAAAGTAAATTAAAGATTGAATGTTTATTCGAATAAAGAACGTGTCATTATTATGAATAATTATTGTGGTGGAAATAATTATCGAAGAAAGGGGTTATATTGACGATTGACGTATTAATAATTTCTGAAAACCAGAAAATAGAAAACCAATGTCATGTCTATTGCTACGAACTAACAGAAATTTTGAATTAATTTTTGAAATTGTGAAGAAACTAGAAACAATAAAAATTGTATAAACCGTTTAATATTCAACTTTCAATTCTGTACAACTATTCTCTACAGGTTTTGGCGTAAATGAATGGGAGAGCAAGAAATTATATAAAACAAAAATCCCATGTTAAATCCCTATGTTCACCCCCAACCGTCACAACCCTGTACAATATTTAATTTATATTAACTATTGAGTATGAAAATATGTATATCTATTTCTATTAGCAAAGTTGATTCTAGTATCACCATAGTTAACTTTATTAATAGAAGAAGTGCAAAAAGTTTATACAAGCTGATAAGGAATCCATGTACGAAAAGATTTAAAAACAGTTTTTCAGTGCGTATTTCTCCCCAAATTATTTTAGACAGACAAAAATGTACAATATGCACATAACTTAATTTCTTTCTCACAACATGGCTTTGTTGAGCGTAGATATACTTCTACAAATCTGCGTTACTTCGCTCAAAGCTTTGTTCGTAGTAATCAGCAAATTTTAATTGAAAAATTAAGTAGCTTTGGCTTTGCTATTCCATTGATAAATTAATAACTTCCTACTTATCCACCTGTTCACTATTTTTTAATTTTTGGGGCTCAAAATCAATTATTTTCTTAGCGTCCTCTAACGTACTACAAGGTTCCAACTTAGTCCCCTTCTATTCTTTCTCTTTATATACGATCTTCCTTCTCGTATATTGAATAACAAACTTCTCTATGTAGACGACTTGAAGTTATTTAACTGTATTTCTAGTCTTAATGACTGTTTATCTTTAAAAAACAATCTCAATAATTTAATAGATTGGTGTAATAACAACAAACTTGACCTTAACATTAGTAAATGCAAAATTATGACCTTTTTTAGAAAACAAGTTCCTATTACATTTTCTTACCTCCCTCAAACATTTGATATTAAACTTTCGTCCATTCAACATGTAACTAATTTAGTGGCTTCGGCAAATAGAATGCTTCGATTTTTAATTCGCAACTCTCGTAATTTCAATAATACGAAAAGGGTAGATTCACTCAGCCGTATTCATAGTAAAGCAGATAGCAGATAGACTAGTTTTAAAAAACTGGTTATTCATAGTCATTATTTAGTCCTGCTTTAAACCTGATCTAAGTAATTCGATCTTAAACCATTCTATCTAATCGGCTATGATCATACATTGTTCTGCTCATGCGTAGTGAATACAATTTTGAATTTTTTGATTATAACCGATGTTGACTGCACTGATTTCTTATAATTAAAACTTCATTGGGAACTTTTTATTAGCTTTTAACTACGAAATGCATAAAATTAACTATTATCCATAAGTTGTTTCTTGATTGCGGGAACACACATTGATGATTTTAGTATATCAGGATTTGCAAGGAAATAGTTGTTACATATCATATTTTATTTATAAATTATTTATTACCAGATTTACTTTAATAATTCTTTTTACAAAGATATCTTATATCGTACAGTGCTCAAAACTTTCACATTGAGTGAAACTGGTCACACTTTATTGTTAGTTTCATTTTCTAATAATGGATTTAGTCTATCATTTAAATTCTGCAGATTTTCTTTCTTAAACCTGCAAATTTAAATCACTTTTTAATATAAATTTTGAAAATATTTATATTACTGACTATGTATTACATAATAATTTGCATTAAGCACACATATTATATTGTCAATTATGCTGTCAATTGAGTTTGACTCGCGATAAACTAGGGTTCGAGCAGGTCTACATTTTAATCTTGGTTTAAACCTGTACTAGCGTTAAACTGCCTGTATGAATAACTGTTTGCTCCGGTCCAAGTTAGACTTGAGATAGACCTGGTTTAAACTTGAACAGATGCACTATGAATACGGCTACTATCTATATTTGAATTAATCAAAAAGCCGATAGCCAACTTTCGAACACCTCTACAGCTTGAATGGTACTACCGATTGTCGTGAAATTTGCACCAAGTTGTAGGATTTGATTGGCTCGAGTGCCCTCGTAATGTGTCAAATTTCTGTTGGATGCATAGTTTTCGAGTAAAAAATTATTAAAGATTGAAAATTGGGATAGAAACAATACGTCACAGTAGCGATCACAGATCTCATTAAAAAATTTAAGAAGATAAACGCTGTCATGTCATCTGGTATGTCAATGTCCACAATTACATATTATCGGTTTACATTCTTTTAAATGCAAAAAAATGTTTAAATAATATGTAAGATTGAAGAAAAGAGTATGAATTAAACGAGGTAGGTATAATGATTTTATGTTTTATATTAATGTATTATATATTTTATTTTGTAAATATAATTTTGGAAAATGAATAAGGAAACACGACAAAAAGGATAAGAAGGGAAGGTATAATACCACAATCGATCGAAGAGTACACATACAAAATTGAAAACAAACATTGTCATGTCACATTTGATATGTTGTTGACAAAAAATTATGAAGGTCGTACCGGTTGTTTTTTTCAATACTAAAAATATTTACATAATATTTAAAATTGAAGAAAAGAATGTAGTTACGTATATGTAAAAAAGCACTGTGAACGTGGAACAAAAATTGCAAAAATTTGGGTATACCCTTGGAAGTCCAAACAATTTACACATTATGCTTTGCAGATGATCAAATACTTATTGCACAAGCCTACAACGATAGTGATTACATGACACGAAAATTTATAGTAGCTCAGCTCTGGAAGTAAACATACATACAGCGAATGAATAATGAAAGACTTTCTAAACAAGTACTACAGTGGACACCTACCGGCAAAAAGAAAAGAAATCTAGAAGAAGTTGGGTAGCAAGAGTCCAAGAAGGAATAAGAGAGAGAGAGATGATTAAATGAAGACATATGGCAAGATAGAGAGCAGTGGAGAAATGGCATCGGAAGACATCGTAGAACGTTATAAACCGATTGTATATATAGGTATACGTAATGATTTTAAGCCATGTTTATTTTTAATATATATATATATATATATATATATATATATATATATATATATATATATATATATATATATATATATATATATATATATATATATATATATTATTGTGTAAATAGATTTAACAAAATGTCAGGCTGAGAAAGACATAATGAACATCACAATCGATAAAGAGTACATGTACAAAATTAGAAAGATATGCGTTACTTAGTTGTTTCTTCATCGAGTTCAGCCAGAAATGTGTTACTCATTGGAGACACCAAAAACACTATAGGAAAATCATGCCTTAATGTTTGGAACAAGACAATTCAATAATTTTAGATGGTATGTTTTAATCTGTTCTTTTTTTGCAATTCATTTTCTTACATTACGTTTAAAATAATTTCAGATTAAACATAATTCGGTATCTAATGTAACGGTAAAGATTTTAATTTGCATTCCATTTTCTTATATTACGTTTAAAATTATCTATTTTAAAATTCTTTTATTGCCAATAAATAAAAAAAAAAATTACATACGGCCATAAAACGTTGTTAGTTGATCATATGTTTAACTGTACACTGTAACCGTTGATACGTATCAATAATACATTGGAAAATAAGCCTTCTCAAAGTTAAAAATGTGATTAAAGTTAACAATGTCTTATGCAACTGAACCATAATCATACAGCATAAGCCAGAAAAGTAATCTTGTATACCTATGATTCATTCTTCTCACTTCATAACAATCCAAACTTCATTGTTATATTTCAAATTCATTGTATATGTTCAGATGTAATCCAACTACTTACTTTTCTACATTTTGTAACTAATTGTTTACTTTAGAATTAAAATATCACATTTTTGAGTTTTGTTGTTTTGTTTGATTTATTTTTATCTTTAAATTTATTATTGTGTACCCATAGACGTGTTATTAATATTATGTTTATATTTATCCTGTAATTGGGACATTTTGTCCTGTTTGCTCGCATAAAACGAGCAGCATTTGTTCATTTCATTATATGTTTTCATCAGTTCCTACCAACTGCTATGTATACATAAGCATTTAACATGGTAAAACAGTTTTTCGAAGCGCGTTGCCCCCAAATTATTAAAGAAAAAAATTCTTCAAATAAAAGTTGTAGAGCACAAAATTTTACTATTAAATTAATAAACAAATTAATTTTGTATGTTTAGTAACTCTAGAAGTTAAATATGAAAATTTTTGTTTAATAGCACTAGCAATGGAATTAAAACAAAAAGACAAACAAATGATTGGTTTTAAGTGCCAAATATTGAGACTTTTTCAATCATATAAAAAAATTACATTTGTTACGCTTTTTGTTTTAATTCCATGGCTATCACTATTTTTGACGTGATTTTCGATATTTTCATTTCAAATTTCTCCCGTTACAAAGTATGCACAATTAATTTTGTTTCTTGATTTAAATGCAGAATTTCATGATCTACAACTTTCATTTTAAGTATTTTTTTCTAAAATAATTTGAGAAGCAATGCGCAAGGAAAAACTGTTTTTCAATGTTAAATGCCTATGTAACGGATTTCGAGCGCCACCCGATATATAGGTATGTAGAAAAATTATTTTTAACTTTTTTTTGTATACTTCTGAAATATTACTGACAACTTTTTGCAAGAAAACAATAGCCGACCGAGCTGTCGTATTTTTGACATTTTTCCATGACAGCCCTTGACAAAACATATCTTGTTTTTCGTAAAAGTTTGTCAGAAATACAACCTGTTCGGTATCAAATAAAAAGTTTTCTGCATGGCTAAACTATAAAACTTTCAAAATTTAGGCATCAATTCGATCGGCTTTTGTCGTGATTGGGATCAAGCGATTTTTTTTTTCTGCAGAGCTATAATATAGAAGTGTTAACAATTAGACATCTCAGTCGGTTTTTGTTTTGTGCATAAAGATGTTAGAAATATGTCGCGTTTGGTATCAAATGAGAGATCTGGGTGAGTACTGTTAGATACATGTGTCAAAATTTCTGACAGGTTGATTGGCTTTTGTTTTATGCAAAAAGTTAATTCGTTTGAGAGAATTTGGGTACGTGACAAGACTGTTGGCGTTAGCACTTTGGTTTTAAATTGTGCGTAGACATATTGAATGTACGTATAGACTATTATAAAACACAATCGGCGGAGCCCTAGGGAAAACTCGCCGAATCCGAGGTTACGCTAGTTTCAATACTATTGACCCTATACTCTTATTATTTTATGCATTTGTATACAGTCAGTAAATGTGACTACTGCTCAGTTGTATGCAATCCGTCTTATAACATACCTATATCTCGGTTTAATTGAGTCCATTTAAAAGAAATTTCTACGGTCTTTATATTACAATCAATAATAACAACCTTGATTGCAACATAGGTATCGTATGCATATTTACTCCAACATTTCAATTTCTCAAAATTATCTGATCGACGTAGCAATTCTCTACTTATTCACTTATATAAACTAATAAATAATTTTATAAATGATCCTTTAATCTTAAGCTTAATTAATATAGCTGTACCTGCCAATTCCAGATAAAATAAAACTTTCCAATTCTATCCTACACTTATAAGTTTGCTTTTGAATTTTCCTTTACAGCAAATGTTTACACTTTATAATAATTTTGAAAATCATGCCGATATTTTTTTTGATTCTTAAATATTTACAAACATATTGTAAACAGAGTTAATTAAATTAAATAACTAAATTACAATAAATTTATTTCAATGAAACACAGAGTGTTCAAAAAAAAAAAATGTAACGCGGAGTAGACTATGAACAAAGAAATGCTTCGCTCAATCCCCAAACATTGTCTTCGATCGGTAAACTGTCCTTACCGTTCTTAATACTTAATATACTATTTTGAGGTAATTTTCGACATTTTTATACTTAATTCTTGAGGTAACAAGGTATGTAATAGTATATTACATCCGAGGTGAGATATGTTTCATTACAGCCGAGGGTTTATATAGGCGAAGCCTCAAGGTCAGATAAACAGCGACGCTGTAATGGAACTCCCACCGAGGTATGCGTACTATTTTATTCACAATCATCCTCTTTTTAAATCATTCATTTTCAAAATAAATCAGTGAGTTAAAACCTTTAATTTTATTAATATTTTTGACAGTTCTGTTAAAATTTATTTAGCCTACTTTATTATAGGGATCTGTGACAATGTTGTTAAGCAACCCCTACCCGTGAGGTGGAAATTAAATCTGTATTTTATTACTATGATGATTGTGAATAAAATTAATTACGTATAAAAATATCGAAAGTAATCTCAAAAATAGCGATTGCTATGGAACAGAGATATAATAATTAATAAATATCTAATGGTTTATTTTTCATGTTAACCCTTAAGTGGTCGCGCCTATTTTTGTAATGTAAGTGATTTTGTGGAAAAAATACAAACAAAAAAATGAACCAACAATAGTTATTTGTATCACTAGGCCAGAAACTGAACATTTGCGAGACCGAGTTTATTTTGACAGGCCGAGCTGAAAGCGAGGCCTGCAAATACGAGATCTCGCAAAACAGTTTCTGGGCGTGTGATACACAAGATTTTTTGTACCGACTTCTCTACAAATTCATTGTATATTTCTCTACACTTTATTTATGTTACATAACCTAAAAAATGAACATATATTTTTATCGGTTTTGCATTGCAAGTTTAATTATATTTACTTACATTTGAGCTTAAAATGCGTAATCATTTTATACCTATTCAAAATATAATATACAAACATTTATTATATATATTTTATATACTTTCACATATTTTGAATGACAGATAGCGGAAACTCAATTGTATCACGTGAAGTTAGTTATAGTTACAAATCAAACTAGTCCTACAGTTGGAACTTATATAATTAATCTAGACAAGATGTCAGTAATGACAGCATATTATTATTTTTAAGATAAAATTTAGTTCTTTAAGTTACAACAATTAAAGATTTAGCCCTAAAATTTGTAAACATTTTGCTAATTCTTGTGTTGAAAATAATCTTAAATTGGCATATCACCAGAACAGTAATGCCAACTCCTTTTGCCGGCCTAGGTCAGCAACAGCGCATTTCTGGACGATTTTGAGTTCTGTAATACTAGTCAAAATGGACGGAGGTACGAAAAAAATATTATCAATTCTTTGGTAAAGACGAATCAATTCTTGCAATGTAAAATATTTGTAAGTTACAATGTATAATTCCAAACACAATAATTGTCCATACAGTTGTAAATTTGTACAGAATGATCCAGAATGGTTAAATGTAACGTGACTTGAAAAAATTCAGATTGGGATCAAAATTATCTTTCACGGAAAAAATTATTATCAATTTACCGGCAATGTCAAATTATGTTTTCTATATTACCGACATTTGGAAAAGTCAGCGACAATATGTATTTTAATTTTTTGACAAACAGTTTGTTTTTCGCATCCTACAAACTATCCACTTCTCTCTCCAGCTCCATCAATGCTCCATCCTCATCCTTGTCTATTTCTAAATACTTGGTAAGTTCTTCGCCAGTCAGTTGTTTTCGGGTTTTTGACAGTAAAACTATGATAAAATTGTATATTTTTACATACAATATAATAACTATAGCTCAAATTTTACTTTGCTCAAACAAGTACTACAATTTTACAAAAATTAGAATTTCAAATTAACTTACATTCTGCTAAAGACATGTCTATATTTTCGAGAAGAGTGGTGAAAACTGAAAATTCCGTCGGCAGTGCACAGTAGACCTAAAAGTCATAGGTTCCATGGAAGGGAATTCAATTATAAGAAAACAAAAAAAGTTACAGAGCTTTTAATACGAACGTAGCACTCAGTGCGGTTAAGTCAGTTTATTGATTCGAATGCTGAATTGTATAAAATAGTTTGGGGAGCAATGCGCACTGTTTTTACATGTTAAATCCTTATGTTAATGACTTACTACTTAATATTTATTGCATGGAAAGTACAAATTTCGACGCATGATGTGTTTAAGAGAACACTAGTGCAATAAATATACTTTGCGTACGTGTTGCATATATGTTTTTCTAATCTATACAAAGTAGCCATTTACGCTCTCTTTTGTCAACGCAAAATGTCACTTTGTCGCTCGTGCGCGACGAAGTAGAAAAACGCTCGCTGTCCAAATTTCTAACTATACAATGTTGATAAATGTCACTTGCCTACATTCTTAATAGAAACGTTTAGTAAGGAATTAATGACACTGTAGTTACACAGTTACCACCTTCACAAGTCAATCTGACATATAACTGCTCTGTCGGTATATTACATAACCAAACAAAATGGGCATTTATTTACAAAAATGAAAGTATAAAATGCATAGATTAGATTGAAGCAATAGCTCAAGAAGAATGGAAAATAACGATAAATTAAAATTAAATATAAAATAAATTGTGTGAACAGTTGTGATACCACCTGCAAAAGTTTGGCATGAACGCTCCCAATGGACATCTATTTAATGTACAATGTAAATAAATTATACAAAAACTTATAATATTCATTACAAAATTGGCATTAAGTTTTCGTAAAAACGAAAGCCAAAACAATATTTTGAAGTCATATTTGAATACGTTCCTATCTTCACTGCAAAACTATTGAGTAGTACTGTTAGTACAAAGTGTACATTTTATTATTTTTTTGTTATGGTGGAGGACTGTAGAAAAATTCTTATGTGTTTCGAGCGCAAATGGACAACCTCTCAATCGACAATGTCCCATTTTGCACAAATAGCTATTTCGTAATACTAATATAGTAAATATGTATTTCATCGATAGTTACTAAACTTGTAAGTCGTTTATACCATTTGTTTACTATTTTTTCATAATGACGGAATACATTTCTAGGAAAATAATAAAAGTTATGTAAGGTAATAAATTCAAAGCAGCAACCCTTGCGACTTCATTAATATCTATTTTTCTTTACACACGCATAGGCACAAAATATAAGATAAATTTTAGGAAGTAATAATTAGTAAATATATGAAAAAAAGTATTATTTGTTCATATAATTTTTACTTCCCTGTAATATACACCAAACAGGTAACTTAGGTTAAAAGAAATTAATAACATTATGCATAATTCTTTTCAAAGAAGTCAAGTACAAGTAGCCCGTATTTGATAAATATTTAAGCTTAATTCGCCGGGAGCGCAAAAAATATAATAAGCAACATAGAGTGTACACATAGTATCTTAATATCCTCGAAAATTACTAGACCTCGACCTATTTATTACAAATTCCTCGAATGTTAAGACGTGCTTACATTCCTTGTACCTTAAAACTTGAATAACTATTTCTATGATTGAATTTAATCAACATTACCTAAATCTTCAAAATTAGAAATATTTTGGTTAGCAACACTGGGGATTTATGAAATTGACGTCACACAACACACATTCTCTCCTCCAGTACTACATGTCTTTAGAAAAAGACGGCAGGCTCGAAGAAAGAGATAGTTTTGTATTACCATGGCCTCTCTTCTCTTCTCAACGTGTTGTCCTTCCTAATCCGATTTGCTGTTTTGTTTTGCGGTGGTGTTTGACGTATGTATGAGTAATCAGTTTTGTTATAATAATGATTTGTTCGCTGAAGATAAATTCTAAAAAAAAAAATAATACCGAAACAAAATTATTCACACATTTAAATACTGTTTAGATTCTATCTAAGAGGTCATACTAGTGCTTTGCTGTCTCTTTCTTCGAGCTTGTCGTCTTTGTCTAAAAGGTTACTTCAGAACTCAGTAGATTGCAACAGTAAAATTCTAAAATGATAAGTCTCCATTAAAATTATGTATTTGTTTAATAACACTATTGTTATCAAAGATGTTTACATATTTTTTTATTTTTGTTTCTCATAATGCATAACAACTTCATTGCTGTACCCAGGTCAATGCATATTTTTAGTTACCCATCGTTTAGTTTTTTATAAAAATATTAGGTAGGTACCTATAATTTGCTCTTATACATAGGTACCTATATTTGACGTTTTTAGATATGTGAACATTATGCACAAATAATGAGAGACAGTTTTCTAAAAAGTGAATTTTTAAATTTAAATTAATTTTGAGACGAGTAAGCAGAAATCGATTCATTGATATTCATAAAAATATAATGGGAAAAGTTTTTAGCAGTAGAATGTTTTTCTTTTGAAAATTTTGAATTAACATAATAAATTTACAGGTAAATTTTTGTATTTGAGTACTGATGCAAATGATCTCGTAAGTAACGTAACTACGGGAAACATGGATATTTTTTTAAATACTTTTTCAATTTAAAAATATAAAATAAACATTACTATATATTAATGAATTAGTACTAAAAATATTGAATAAAGGTTAAATTTTTAAATGATATATCCGGTAAATGTAAAAAAATTTCCTCAGGCAAAAATGTCATACCAAACACTAAAATAATATAATTTGGAAAAATGAATAACCAGGTTTTTTTTAACGGAAGTGCAAATATTTGACATCATTGTAAAGCTTATTTAAAATAGTTTCCGAATTACAAAAATATGTACCATTCCATTTAAAAAAATCAACAATGATTTCATTTTCGACGAAATCGGTAGTAGAATTCAGGATCTTTCCTCACTAAAACGTGATGCCTATAACTTCACCCCTAACTTTGTAATTTAAACTATAGGTCTGAAATTAATAATAAATTAAATAACTATTTGCCACTATTTTATCAATCACTGTGTTGAAACTGAGTCTAACACAAAAAATTTGATGTGGCCAGCACATAACCTCTCGCCAGATATTTTGCCTGGTTGTACGCATAAAACGAAAAATATTTTTAAATACAAATACATATATTCATGTCTCACTGCAAAATAATTGTCACATATATTTGCAAAATCTATGGGATATTTTAATATAAATTATGTACAATACATACATTTTCTTTATATTCAAAATCCTGAAATTTTCTTTTTCTACTTTCTTTTTCTTTATATTCGTCCTTTTTTTGCAAATTCCTTTTATATTCTTTTTTACGTATATTCTTTTGCGTTGTAGGCTTTTATTTATTTTCATAATCTTCATAATGATGTAGAAATATTTTTGACAGTGGCATACAAATATTTTTTACAGTGACATTTATGTGTCAATTACAAACATTTGAATTTCTTGCCTTGAAGTAGTTTGATCTGAGAATTTTTACATCAAATTATTTTATATGAATATGCGATTTTTAGCATGAATTCAATACCAATAGCGACAGGTAAAAATAGAAGCATAACTAATATAATTAAACTGACATTATATTGGTTTTTTAGTGAGAAATTAAGAAAAAAATATAAAAATTTACTACCATAACAGTAGTATTAAAAATGTTCTCGTTAAATTAACTGCAATTAATATGGCGAATTTCGAAAAAAAAATTTGATATTTAATCAACATATTAAATAGTTATTTTACCCGTTAATATTAGTATTATATAACTTACAATGTGAAAATGTTAAAATAGGATTTTACGGACTTTACAATATGATTATTCACTAAAATCTCGATATGCTATTTTAAAACGATTCTTATACTTATCTACCGCTACAGGTGATAAAAATAGAAACGAACAATTCTGTTGAAACAGATTTAGTTTGTCCAAGGAAAACCTCGCCTTCTAGCTTTGCAAATTATAGCAAACAGTTAAGTATTAATTGCTAACCAAATGCTAATTAAAACCGCATTACTTTCAGACATCATCCACCACGCCTCCAAATTCACTCCATTTAAGTAATTAAAATGTTTTCGCACGCAATGTCGCTAGTATATTTCACAGAACGTTATGAGCTCCACCGTTTCACTACCGCCGATAAGAATTAATTATATCTATAGCTATCTATCATTAATTACCTGTGCATCTGCCTCTGTTTCATTTTACTCCATTGTTGGATTGTTGCTCTTTGCGGCCTATTCTCATTCTACAAATTAAGCTGCTGGATTATCTCAGAAACAAATGTTCATATTTTGATCAAAAACAATAGCGATAGCGTGTATTCATTGACTTTAAAAATTTCTTTGGTTTTATTGCACCGTTAAAATTATTACTTGGTTTTATTTAATTGGGGAGTATTAATTAATTTCTATAAACCTAATTTAGTTGTAATATTAAATAAATGTACCTAATAAACATTATCGTCCATTAAATTAACGTAAAGTGAAAGTTGTTAAATTTAAATAATTTTGTCAAGTACAGGTAAAACGTATATTCCAAATTAAGTTTTTCATATAGGTTTTGCCAATAAACAAAAATGTAGAACCACTCAATGTTTGGTATGTACTTTTATTTGCAAATATCGGTAATGCCAGTATATTTGTGACAGAAGATGATTATCAGATGTCATCTCACAGATAATAATAAGTTTAATTACTACCATTCAGTTTACCTTAAAAGAGTAGGTAAATTTGAATCTCGTTTCCTTTTTTAATTTTTATTGTATGAAAGTGTTCATTCTCTGTGTTTTGAGTATTTTCTTATATTTTTTAAGGATTTAGAGAAAACAACGAAGAACAAAGCGATATTATAAATCTTGTAATCTTTAGTTTCAATAGTTACTGGTATTTCTTGACTGTTGGTGTATTGTTAGGGAATAAATGATTGGAGAAGCGGTCTTGGTAAAATGATTTTATTAAATTGTCATTTATTTAACAATTCCGATCTTTCGGTTCTTAATATACCATCATCAGGGCTATGTTAATATATGGATGAAAGAAGTAATAATTACCTATATTACGAAAATGAACTAATACAAGGATAAAGATATCGTCATATAATTTAAAAAATAAAATGCGTGCATACATCAGAGCTACAAAAGTTTAACTTTTATTAATTTATTTATTTTCGTAATATAATTGTTAGTTTTTCCAACTATATATTAACATAGTCCTGATGATGGTTTATTCAGAACCAAAACGTCGGAATTGTTAAATAAATGACAATTTAATAAAATCATTTTACCAAGACTGCTTCTCCAATAATTTAGTTTCAATGTTTCAAAAATATTACATATAATACACTATCCCTTTGAACATATTAAAACTAAATTGTAAAAGGTGGGGTTAGCTGCTTATAAAAATTTATATTATAAATAGTTTTTAGGTGACAATTAATTGTTTTACGTATCCTTTGGGAACCGCAAAGTATTACTTTTTTGACATTATGTCAATGACTTTACGGCCGCAATTATTTTGGGCCACATATACTTTATTTAAAGTTACTCGTTTGTTTAAATAGCAAATAAATTTATTGTGTGTATCAATTGCAGCTTCATAAATTCTTCGCGGAGTATTGGAAAAATTGTTGTCGCTTCGCTATTTCTCATTTTCTTGCTCAACAACTTAATTAATGTAATTAATACATTTACGTTATAAAATATTTTGACAGTAAGCAAATTGTTTAATGAGTTGACTAAAACTAGATGACAGCACAGTATTCTGCAAGTGAAATGAATTAATCAGTTATGAAATATATTTTTAAATATTTTTTTAATAATATATATTTTTTTTATATAATCTACATCTGATTTGCTAGGCACATCTATCGCCTCGGCTGCAAACTTCAAATTCGATTAAAAAAAAATATTCTTACGGTCTTAACAACTGAATTTTGAGTATATAAATGTCACTTTTACATAAATTTATTGTAGTACAATTGTAAAATATCTTCTTATGCGTAAAGATAAACAAAACGATAAAATAAAATTTATGCAACTTATAGCAAGTGTTTTTTCTTTGTAATTATTAAAATATAAAAATATTGAAATGTGTATTTTATTCATTTATTATTTTTGAGAGTAAACAATCAACATAAATTTCGATCCCGACCGACGCCAAATATTTCGAATTTTAAATGGCACAAAATTGACCCCTGTGGTGCACTCTCCACGCCAGCAATGAGTGCCCGTGAGGTGACGTCTGATAAGCGCCCGCAAGGTGCAAATATTTCATCATTACCGATATCTGTGTACAAAACAGATTGGCACACCCATCAATGGGCAATAAGCCGTAACCCTTAAATTTTTATGTTTCTTTTATTATTTTCGTTGACTGCATTCATTCAAGTAAGCATATGCATTAGTTAGACTTTATTGTATTTTAATAACTAAAATTAATAGGACTTCATAATGCTATTTTTACTCGAAATGACCTCCCAACAAACTGTTAAAGTTTGTCATACTATATAGTTCATATTCACCCTGCATAAATAAAAAAACAGAAGACTCCAAACACGCAAGAACAGTGTTCAAATAAATACATAAATATTTTGGAATGAATACAATGGGATGAAAATGAGCTGAGACTGACCTTTTATACCTACTTCAAATACATCTGGAAATCATAAAACCCTACAGACAGAAATTTCCCCGAAATTTTGTTTGTTCGCGATATAAATACCTACTCACCTCTTCTTATGAAATTTCAACTGATTTTTGAGTACAAAATCATGTATTATTATTATTATTATTACTCGTATCCAACTTAGCATACATATAAATTATAAAATATAACTATAAATAAGAAACAAAAAAACACTAAAAGTTACAAAATGTAAAATACTGAAGGGACCATAATAAGAAATTAAATAGAAAGCAACCAGTGACGGGCACAATCAACTGCAATACAAAATCATGTAAATTAATTATATAAATATAATTACAGTAATTATGCCCAAATTCGAATAGCACAAAAGTAAATACCCTCAACGATACGGATATGTCGTTATTACTGAAATTTGTGAATAAAAGCAAATTAGGAAATAATGAAAACTTGTATCAAGGTAATATTTAAAAGAGAATGCTCACTTGTCGGTACATTGTTATTGTCTATTATACCTGTCACAGACAAGATCGGTTTATTAGGGTTACATTAGGGGTTGAGCTAAAAATAGCATTGAAAATCTTTGAATATAAATATACATATCCACAAACAGAAATTTTTCTATGATTCGGAAATACCTAAATAACAAAACATTGCACACAATGCAACTTTAAAATGCAATAAATATAATCATTTGTAGTCTGTCACTCAATTTACCTTGCGATGTATAGTATATTATTATTTCTTATAATTTTTATTCTGCAGCAAAATTATCTATTTGTAGCATTTCAATAAATACGAGTATTAAATATTATATGTTGACGCTTGATGCTTGGTATTTAAAATCAAGTTAGTTAAAATTTAAATGAATATTGTAGGTTTATGTGAAATGTAATCAGATAAATTTAATATTTTTTTTTGTTTTGAAAATCAAATCTAATTTCTTAAAGCTTTGGGCTTATAATTAAATAAATAAAATAAATAAGTATATCACCACGAGTTATTACCTATTGCTGGGTGTGCGAATCTGCTTTGTACACATATATCGGTAATGATGAAATATTTGCACCGTGCGGGCGCTTATCAGGCATCACCTCACGGTCACTCATTGCTGGCGTGGAGAGTGCACCACAGGGTTTAATTTTGTGCCATTTAAAATTGGAAATATTTGGCGTCGGTCGGGATCGAGCCCGGTTCCTCAGATTCGCGACCTGACACTCAGGCACGTGGCCACGAGACCTCATAGCTCATAATATAATTAATTCCAGTTACTTAAAAATTTAAGTATTTAATTAATTAATTTTTATACAAAATGCGTTTAACTTAACAATAATAAGTATTTAAAAAAAATTAAATAGTTCCATATGTAATGATTGACATTTGATGCTTGGTATTTAAAATCAAGTTAGTTAAAATTTAAATGAATATTGGGGCCTATTCTGTATCTCAGTGGTTAATATTTAACTACTGGTTAAATTTTTTAACCAATCAATATGTTGACGTATAACAAAAAAAGGGATTTTTAGTTGTCAAATCAATAACTATTGGATAAAAACTTTAACCAGTGGTTAAAAATTAACCACCGAGTTACAGAATAGGGCCCATTGTAGGTTTATGTGAAATGTAATCAGATAAATTTAATATTTTTTTTTGTTTTGAAAATCAAATCTAATTTCTTAAAGCTTTGGGCTTATAATTAAATAAATAAAATAAATAAGTATATCACCATGAGTTATTACCTATTGCTGGGTGTGCGAATCTGCTTTGTACACATATATCGGTAATGATGAAATATTTGCACCGTGCGGGCGCTTATCAGGCATCACCTCACGGTCACTCATTGCTGGCGTGGAGAGTGCACCACAGGGTTTAATTTTGTGCCATTTAAAATTGGAAATATTTGGCGTCGGTCGGGATCGAACCCGGTTCCTCAGATTCGCGACCTGACACTCAGGCACGTGGCCACGAGACCTCATAGCTTATAATATAATTAATTCCAGTTACTTAAAAATTTAAGTATTTAATTAATTAATTTTTATACAAAATGCGTTTAACTTAACAATAATAAGTATTTTAAAAAAATTAAATAGTTCCATATGTAATGATTGACATTTGCAATAAATTTTGTATTATCATTTTTCATCATACATTTTATATTAATGTAGGTAAAGGATAAAACAATAAAATTATATTATCATTTATCATTATGTATTTAAAACTTTTTCGTCATTTTATAAATTTATTTTGTATACTTGATTGGGTGCGCGAACTACAATGTGCGATTAGTTGGTTCAGACTGAGATAATAAGTGGTCTTTGCATAATAAGAATGATGAAGAGTATAATTTCGTATTTACAAATTTTTGAAGCTTACTAGACTGGCAGGTAATTGAGGCTGGTCCTTTTGGGAACTCCAATTCTTAAAAGTACAAAAATGTGCCCGAGCAATGAGAAAGTACGTTACCACCATAAAATTACGGTTTTGTCGGCCTCGGCTACATTTCTTAAGAAAAGCTTGAGGAAGCTTGTTTTCAACCAAGCTACTTGACAGTCGAATGCTTGGTTTGGCTTGAAAATTCAAGCTTTTTTAAATGTTAGGCTTGGTTTGGCTTGGGCTTGGTAGAACAGAAGCTTGGCTTGGCTTGAAAAGTCAAGCTTTTTTGAACGGCAGGCTTGGCTTGATTTTGTAAGCTTTTTAAAACCAAGCCAAGCCAAGCTTTCAAGCTTCAAGCCAAGCCCGTGAATCTCCACATCCATTTGAAGAGCTGATTAGATTTTTGTTATAATTAGTAAACCAAAAGTACCCACAATTCAAGATTTTTAACAGTTTTTCTTGAAAAAAACAATGATAAATAACATTTTTTCACATTTATGGATATTATAAATATTAAAGATTATTTTATTCTCTATACGATTTAACTGCATTTTATACTTCATATTAAATGGATATAGAATTAAAAATTATAATGAAATTGAATTTCATAAATTAACCAGCTATGCTATAACTATGGAGACAGCTACTATATTAAGAAAATTCTGATTGAAAGATGTCAGTGTCAAGTGCAATTGACAATATGTTTGTGTTATAATTTTAGTGGAAATATAGGAACTTTTTGTACGGAATTTGTATAAAACACATACAACTGCCGGCAGATAATGTACAAGAAATAAAATCTTTTGCAAGGAACTTTCTGTACGAAATTTGTACAAAATACATGGAACTGACGGAAGGTAATGTGTTGGCCACATCAGATTTTTTTTTATTAAATTCTTGGTATAATTAAATTGTAAATAAATTAAATAAATAATAATTTCAAATTATGTAGCAAAAAGTATCTACGGTATTATCATAATTATTTTATCTGCCGAAGCAATACGCAGTTTTGTACCCAAATCTATGGAATGATAACTTTACAGTTAGCAGGGGTTGGGTTTCCAATTTCAAAAAAAGACATGGTCTGCGTGCGTTAAAAGTGTGTTGCGACCCTGAGGTTGTGGTTCGATTCTCACCAGGAGCTTGAATGTGTGCGTGTGTGTGTGTGTGTGTGTGTGTGTGTGTGTGTGTGTGTATGTGTGTGTGTGTGTGTGCGTGTGTGTGCGTGTGCGTGTGCGTGTGCGTGTGCGTGTGTTTGTGTGTGCGTGCGTGCGTGTGTGAGTTTGTGTGTGTCTCCTTTCACCATTTTCATCTCCATTAATGTATACGAAACAGTTACCTATATGAATGTAAGCAGAAACGAATCACCCCCATTAAATTGTAAAAAGTTTGTAAACTTAAATACAAGAAAGAATTTTTTATCCAACGTTCAAAGCGCCATCGTTCCCTTTATAATAACACTTACAGAAAAGATAAACCTTACACCTTCTCAAATATACAATGCAGATGAATCTGCCCTATATTCGAAAATGTTACCTGAAATAAACGCTGGTTCGTCCTTAGGAAACAACAGCACCAGGTCGAAAAATAAGCAAAGAACTCATTTCTAGCATGTTGCAATGTTACTTCACAAAAATTAAAGCTGTTAGGACAAGGGAAGGGTAAAAATTAAAGAGCATTTAAAAATGTGACCATACCTGTTGAATACAAGTCCTCTGCCAATGCATGAATGACAACAGCTGTTTTTCTACAGTGGTAACAATGTTCATTTATTCCTCAAGTTAGAAGACATTTAAGGATAATCAATTTGCCTGAAAGAGCCCTATTAATCACCGATAACGGTCTAGGACAACTCGCCGCGGCCGTATCGCTGCGACCGTGTCATCGCGGCCGACTCGCCGTCAGGCTAACTCGCCGCCGGGCCAACTCGCCACGCGTTCAATGGGGTGGTTTACTAACGTGGAAAACACAATAAATTTCACTGCATATGTAAAATAGTCCACACACAATTAGTATTAAGCTAAAATTCATGATAAATTTTTGATACGCATGTATTAATACTTTAAGATTGGCATAATTACCATCACCATAATCACCACCCCTAGAAGAGGGGTAGGGTGCTTTGGCCAGTTATATAATTAACAAAAATAAAAAATAAAAAAATAGGTGATGCGTTAATTTTGTCCAGCAGGGTATATCCTATATTTTTTATTTAATAATTGCTCTATTGACTAGCATTTCCTCTTATGTAATACTTTATGTTATATTTTTTGTTTAATAATTATTCTATTGACTAGTATTTTCACTTATGTATTATAACATGTAAATGTGATGTATATATTTTTTGTTTAAATACTCTATGGGCGAGAAACCAATAAATACATATGTGACGATAACACTGCCGCTCTTTTTGTTTATTTTAAGCTCGTTAGAAATTATGCCAATCTTAAAGTATAAATACCTGCGTATCAAAAATTTATCATGAATTTTAACATAATGAATAGTAATGTTATGTGGGCTATTTTACATATGCAGTGAAATTTATTGTGTTTTTCACGTCACCCCATTGAACGCGCGGCGAGTTAGGTGCGTGAAGTTAGAGGTACCACTTTCAAATAACGATATGATTGATATGCTATAATTTAGTGCTAATTTATTGCTAATTATTGCCGTATAACACAAATTTATTGCTATTGTTGTTATGAAGATAATAACTAATTTATAAGTGTACCTCCAAGTTCACGCTGGAGGTACCACATTAATAAACCACAAAAACTAGTACGCAGTAATTTAGTGCTAATTTATTGCTAATTATTGCCGTATAACACAAATTTATTGCTATTGTTGTTATGAAGATAATAACTAATTTATAAGTGTACCTCCAAGTTCACGCTGGAGGTACCACATTAATAAACCACAAAAACTAGTACGCAGTAATTTAGTGCTAATTTATTGCTAATTATTGCCGTATAACACAAATTTATTGCTATTGTTGTTATGAAGATAATAACTAATTTATAAGTGTACCTCCAAGTTCACGCTGGAGGTACCACATTAATAAACCACAAAAACAAGTACGCAGTAATTTAGTGCTAATTTATTGCTAATTATTGCCGTATAACACAAATTTATTGCTATTGTTGTTATGAAGATAATAACTAATTTATAAGTGTACCTCCAAGTTCACGTTGGAGGTACCACATTAATAAACCACAAAAACTAGTACGCAGTAATTTAGTGCTAATTTATTGCTAATTATTGCCGTATAACACAAATTTATTGCTATTGTTGTTATGAAGATAATAACTAATTTATAAGTGTACCTCCAAGTTCACGCTGGAGGTACCACATTAATAAACCACAAAAAATAGTATGCAGTAATTTAGTGTTAATTTATTGCTAATTATTGCCGTATAATACAAATTTATTGCTATTGTTGTTGTGGAGGTAATTAATTATGTTTAGGACAGAGCCATTAAACATTTATTAGTAAAATTTTAAAAAATTCCCCCCTACACAATGTACAGCAAATAGAATATTGTACCAAGAGACTGAATTTTGTTGCCATTCTAATAAACCCAGTAGCAGAGAATATCTAGGTCCAAGAATGTTCATCATCTGGACGTTTAACGCACGTACAGCCCTGTCTCGCACGCAGGCCACCAGTCTCTGGAAAAATCCCACCAGCGTCATCAAATACCACCCAGCAATAGTGATTTGAGAATTTGAACCAACTCTTCATGAAAGATTGGAATCAGAGTGAACCTAGCAGCCGATTCGCAGCAGCCGATTCGAATGAAACATATTTTGGACAACCCTACCACGGTCGAAACATGCACTATGCAGAGATGAATACAGTAATATAAGAACATAACATACTGAATATTTTTTAACAAATATTAACATGTAAATATTTTAAAAAAATATAGAACAAAGTATATATTCAATGTTTTCATAAATAAATAATAGATAATAATTTAAAATATTAAACAACATAAAGATCAAATATAGTGAGACTCAAAACTAAAATGCTCTTTATCACTATAATAAAGGCCGTGGGAAAACCATATTAACCACAGTTATTATTGTGAACCCCTGAATACAAAAATGTAAAAATTATTAAAATATTTGGGGGATAACGGTTAATAATATAAGATTAAACTCGGAAGCAACGAGAATTATTCTTGTTTCAAAGTTTTATTAAAAAAAATTACTAGATGCTGTGACAAAACCATATTACTACCAGTCATTACTACACACTCCCTGTATACAAAAATGTATTTTTTTTAAAATATTCAGGAATGAGAGTTATTAATATAAGTTTAAACTCTGGAGCAGCGAGAATTTGTCTGGTTTCATAGTTTTTATTAAAAAAAAATTACTAGAAACTGTGACAGAACCATATTACTACCAGTTATTACTACACATCCCGTGAATACAAAAATGTAAACACTATTGAAATATTCAGGGGATGAGGGTTAATAATATAAGTTTAAAGTCATCCCCTCAATTTCAGAATATTTCAATAATATTTACATTTTTGTATTCAGGGGGTGTGTAGTAATAACTGGTAGTAATATGGTTCTGTCACAGCTTCTAGTAATTTTTATAAAAAAAACTTTGAAACAAAGCAAATTTTTGCTGTTTCTGATTTTAAACTTATATTATTAACCCTCATCCCCTGAATATTTCAATAATTTTTATATTTTTGTATTCAGGGGTTGTGTAGTAATAACTGGTAGTAATGGTTCTGTCACAGCTTCTAGTATTTTTTTTAAATAAAAACTTTGTAACAAGACAAATTTTTGCTGCTCCACAGTTTAAACTTATATTATTAACCCTCATCCCGGGAATATATAAAAAAAATACATTTTTGTTTTCAGAGGGTATGTAGTACTGACTGGTAGTAATATGGTTTTGTCATAGCTTCTAGTAATTTTTTTTAAATAAAAACTTTGAAACAAGAATAATTCTCGTTGCTTCTGAGTTTAATATTATATTATTAACCGTTATACAACGAATATTTTAATAATTTTTACATTTTTGTATTCCGGGACTTTGCAATAATAACTTTGGTTAATATGGTTCTCCCACGTTTATTATAGTGATAAAGAGCATTTTACTTTTGTGTTTCACTATAATTGATCTTTATGTTGTTTAATATTTTAAATTGTTGTTTTCTATTATTTATTTATGTAAACATTGAATGTATACTTTGTTCTATTTTTTTTTTTTTTTATATTTACATGTTAATATTTGTTAAATAATATTCAGTATGTTATGTTCTTATATTACTGTCTTCATCACTGCATTGTGCATGTTTCGTCCGTGGTAGGGTTGTCCAAAATATTTTTCATTCGAATCGGCTGCTCGGTTCAGTCTGATAAGATTGATTCCCTACCTCTGTTGGGGATGTCACACATCAACAGGACAAGATATTTTACTCTATTGGTATTGTTGCAATAATTATTCACTGGTTCGTGTGTAAATCTTTTTGTTATATGTTATGTATTGTTCTGTATCTGTAAATAATTAGTGTAATATAATATAACTATTTTTTGATTAACTTTACACCGCCTCATTATTTGCGCATCCTGAGAAAACGCTGCGACACAATTATCTCCATCATTAGCAAATTATTTATTGCTAATTATTGCATTATAATAAGTTTAAGTAATAACTTATAAGAAAAATTTATCTGGCATTATGAAGATATTTAGACCGTTAGAGTGCAATAAGTTTACAAGTCCGAGGGCCTCTGGCTCTGGTCCGTGGACTTGTTAATCGCCAGAGGGCTGTAATCAAGGGCGTAGCCCGAATTTTGACAAGGGAGGGACGTAGCAACTGAGTCAAATATTGAAACATTTATTTATTAGAAATTATCTTTTATAAATCATACAATATAAATATTTAAAAATAAGTCTACTAAGATCATAGACTAATATCATTGTACAGTGATATTAGTCTATGCTAAGATATAATTTTCTTAAAATAGACATAATGCAATGCGAAAGTCTGACCGATTATTCCCTGTGAAAATGGGGGGGGGGGGTACAAGCGCTCCACTATGTCCCACCGTACCTACGCCTATGGCTGTAAACAACAAATAATGCCAGTGATGCATACAATAAAATTTTTGAATTGTCTCCCTAGGGCATTATATTACCAGATATCTTGTCCCTTATCCATAACAGTAATAAACTATAATGTAGGTACTAGTAAGACATAAAAAATTTAATGGCAGAATTGCCCAAAAGAGTATATTTATCTACCCTGAACTAATTGTTTTTTTTTTAATTTCTTAAATAATTATAGATGTTGGTAGGCATGGTATTACTACATGATGCCGGTATCTTAACCAATATTTGTTGTCGTCTGAATATTCTTTCGGTGGATAAGTAAAGAAGATCAATTCCAGCATTACTTAAATGTCAACCTCTAATCAATTTATTTTTGTTAAAAATTATCTTTGACAGGCCTCCTGTGCTATTTTAGTTTTTCGAATGACTAATGTGCATCATGACACACTGTACCATAAATACTCGTAACTATTTACATATTTTTTTATGTAACTATATACATTCAAATTTACCGCCATTAAATTTTAATCTCGAATCTACAGTCCGTACCTGTGACAACAGTGGCCTACGCCTCCACGGTTGTTAGGTTGGCAATAATGGAAAATACAATAAATGCGTTCTTATTTGCATAAGATTTACATTATTTTGTTTGATAGTAAACAATTTAATGAAATTTAATAATAATTATTCGACTACACTTCTAAGCAGAAGCACCATAACACAATATTACAAAACAAAAACCATTTGGTAACAGTTGGTAAAACTGTATATAACACAACATAACGTTTCGTAGAGTTATTATATTATATTATACTTATAATTTAATTAAATTCAATAATGTTTGCACTTTTCATTCTACAACTAGGTTTTATTATTTTGAAATAAAGAAATTATATAAAATACATATTTTAAGTGATTGAATAGTTATTTTCTTTCATTGTTTTGTAAAATTTTACACTAGAAGTGCGCGCGTATTAGCGTCATGCATCAGTTTAATTCGGCACAAAGCTTGTCAATGTATTCTATTTATCAGGGGCGGATCTAGTCTAAGAGTTTGGGGGGGGGGGGGGGGTAATTATGAAATTTTCAAAAAAAATCACAAATGTTTTATTTAATATGACCACCGTAATATACTAAGAAGCAAAAAATAATGTATAATAATGCAATGTTAAGTTTAAATAATATAAAATTATTTAATTTTATAAATTAATCATTTCACAGTTATAGGTACACTTACGAGCGAAAAGTTGAGATCAATTTGAAATTATGATGTATTTCAAACTGATCTCAATTTATGTCACTTGAAGTCATATAGCCCTGTACATTTCCCGCCTTGTACTTCGTGACTGTGTACAAATCTATACCATGAAGTTGTTGCACATCATTGAATTCGAACTTAGCGCGTTATCTCATCTCGAAGTACACTTCGAAAATAAAATTTATTTTATTCCTTTTGCTAATAGTTAAGTATTAAGAACGGTAAGGACGACTCTATTTTTGTCTGAGATCGATAATTCTTTAACATTCGTAATGCTTATAACATTTTTTGCACGATCGACGCACAAAATTAAAAAAAATAGAATTGAAAATTATTTTGACACATTAAAAAATTTTAGTTGTCATTTTGAAAGTAAGCTTCGGTTGTTGTTTTTATTTACTTACCGTTCGGTAATATATAGCCTATTGTCTTGGAAACCCTATCGGTAAACATTAAAAAAAGCCCATCGTGCAAAAAAACGTAAACTTTTCCTAAAACATAATGCAAATGTTACACATGTTTGAATTAAAATACATTTTGTTTTTGAAGTGTAATTCGGGATGTAGTGAACGCGTCAAGTTTGAATTCCTTGATACGCAGCAACTTCATGGTATAGATTTGTACACAGTGACAAAAGTACAAGACGAGAAATGTATGGAGCAATATAACCTCAAGGGACGATATAAGCCAAGAAATGTACAGAGTGATATGTGCACATTTAGGAATTTGTATGCATTCCCATTTAAAATAATAATACTTCATAATAAAAACAATATATTTTCAATTTTCTTAGGGGGGATAATTACCCTCTTTACTACCCCCATAGATCCGCCAGTGCTATTTATTAAAGAGATAAACTTGAAAGACGCACGCTGAAGGTGCATCCATAAATAGAAATTACTGTTTGTTTTATAGCTTTAACAAATTTCTGTTTAACTAATTTGTGAATAAAAAATGACAGTTTGATGTGCTGCCGACATAAATTAAATAAAATTTACCATAATTAAAGAAAATATATATTATAATTATTGAAAATATAATTTACATTAAATATTGTTTGTAATTTTCATTGTACGTCTGGCTTTTATTCAGGGTTGTGCCTGTAATCTATGCTATGTAAAATACGTCATTGTCTACGCGTAGACAATGATGTTTTTACGTTTGTATATTGTCTACGCGCATGTAGACTATTGGGACCCGCAGGATGGTATGCAACATCATCGGTATTTTGGGGAACTAAATTAATGGCGGCCAGTAGGACATGTCAAATATATAAACGTCAAGAACCATCGTTTAGTTAAAAAGAAAAAGAAGTTCTCACGCTTTAATTTTATAATTTATTTTGAAAATGTTCGAAAAATAAGCGAATTAAAGAAAATAAACATAATGTACATAGATAAGTGCTCTATTAAAGGGTGTACGAGTACCACAAAAATTCAAGACATATTCCATAATTTTTGGAAAGAAGAAAAACATGATTGATTGAAATTATGGAAAAGAGCTTTAAATATATCGGAAAGCTTCAATCTTGTAAATATCACTGTTCCGTGCATCTCATAAATAATTATATTACATTTTTGCTGGTATGTAGTTTTAAGATAATTATTGACAGTTTTTATAAATAAAATTTATAGTTTCATTGATTTTACAAATTTTTGTCCTTGCAGACTGCATTTCCAAGTCAGAATTGTCATAAGTCGAGTTAGTAATTAATCACGAATTAATGAATTGATGTCCCTCAACTATGTTTCTAGTTGAAGGATATGACCAAACAAACTTAAAAATTGTGTTGATTTGAAATGTTATTATAATTTTGGGTCAGAAAGCGCTTATTCAAAATGCAAACAAACTTGACAGGTCCTACTGGCCGCCATGACAATTGCGCTTACAAGGCCGTCAACGGATTCTGCGGGTCCCAATAATAATTATTTTACTTTTTGCTTAAAAATATATTACTATTGCCGATTAATTTACAAGGTATTTTTAAAAGAGCCATTGGAAGTAGAACGATGTCATTTTATTGAAATTGTGAAGCAAGTTTAATTTTACTATTTATAAACTGGTAATTCTTTTCTTTACAAAACAGCAATAAATTTATGCCGTACGGCAATAGTTAGTAATAGTACTAGTTTTTATGATTTAATAATGTAATACCTCGACATGCAGGTACACTTATAAATTATTAAATATCTCCATAATTACAATAGCAATATATTTGTATTATACGGCGATAATTAGCAATAAATTAGCACTAAAGTTACTGCGTACAAGTTTTTGTTGTTTATTAATGTGGTACATCCAGCGTGAATTTGGAGGTACACTTATAATTTAGTTGTTATCTCCATAACAGAAATAGATAAATTTGTGTTATACGGCAATAATTAGCAATAAATGAGCACTAAATTACTACGTACTAGTTTTTGTGGTTTATTAATGTGGTACTTCCATCGTGAACTTGGAGGCACACTTATAAATTAGTTATTATCTTCTTAACAACAATAGCAATAAATTTGTGTTATACGGCAGTAATTAGCAATAAATTAGCACTAAATTACTGCGTACTAGTTTTTGTGGTTTATTAATGTGGTACCTCCAGCGTGAACTTGGAGGTACACTTATAAATTACTTATTATCTTCATAACAACAATAGCAATAAATTTGTGTTATACGGCAATAATTAGCAATAAATTAGCACTAAATTACTGCGTACTTGTTTTTGTGGTTTATTAATGTGGTACCTCCAGCGTGAACTTGGAGGTACACTTATAAATTAGTTATTATCTTCATAACAACAATAGCAATAAATTTGTGTTATACGGCAATAATTAGCAATAAATTAGCACTAAATTACTGCGTACTAGTTTTTGTGGTTTATTAATGTGGTACCTCCAGCGTGAACTTGGAGGTACACATATAAATTAGTTATTATCTTCATAACAACAATAGCAATAAATTTGTGTTATACGGCAATAATTAGCAATAAATTAGCACTAAATTACTGCGTACTTGTTTTTGTGGTTTATTAATGTGGTACCTCCAGCGTGAACTTGGAGGTACACTTATAAATTACTTATTATCTTCATAACAACAATAGCAATAAATTTGTGTTATACGGCAATAATTAGCAATAAATTAGCACTAAATTATAGCATATAAATCATATCGTTATTTGAAAGTGGTACCTCTAACTTCACGCACCTCGGCGAGTTGGCTTAGCAGCGAGTTGGCTTAGCGGCGAGTTGGCCTGGCGGCGAGTCGGTCGAGGCGAGGGGGCCACGGCGAGTTGTCCCATTCCGCACCGATAACGCCTCGAGTCACGGAACAGTAGAAGAATTGGCTAGAGAGAATGGGGAATTTACAACAATCTTTCTCCAAATTGTACAGCACTTTTGCAATCTATAGATCAAAATGCCATCAAACTGACAAAATTATTTTATCGGAAAATTCTTAGCCCATATTTTATCTAATAACGAAGAGAATGTTGTTAAGTTATTAAAAACCATTAATTTGAAGGACGCTGTATGCGTATTAAGCAATGCTTGGGCAAAAGTCTTCTCCGAAGTTCTGCAGATGTGCTGACACAAAATTCTTGCTCATGTAACAAACAACGAAACGACGCAGACACTGAATACGATGCTGCAGATTTTTTTCCTCTGAATCAAATACGACGCAATATGCTTTCTTGGCTGAAGAGATAACGAAGAAGTTATTTAATAGCTCTAAGAAATTGTAACCTATAAAAAATTAAAATGTTGAAAACTTTCATCATCACGCAATTCATAAATATGGTTTAGTCATTAGATACATTTTTGGTGCAAAAGATTGAGAAGTTTTGAAACTTGGCAAGAGTGTTGTAGACTCAGAGGCCCTAAGTATGATGCTAAGTTTGTGACCTCGAGGGACCGCTGCTTGTGCCGCCATCTACAAAAATGGCGGCCGAAATAAGTTTTTTGACAATATTTTCTTTCCAGTATTTCTTAGACAAAAAGTAGTTATTATAAAAGTCGTAGCTTGAAATTTTTTATACAAAAAAAGACTTTTACATTTTTGACCTACAATGAACTGTTAAAGAGTTACGTTAACAAATAATTAACCAAAATACTAATTTATTTTTTTTAATTTTTTTTATTTTTTAAAACCTCTCAACAGGATTAAATCCCAATTACAGAGAGGTTTACATATACAAACATCCATGCCTTAGTGGGATTCGAACCCAGAACCCCTAGCGTACTCATGACTATGAGCCGTTGCTCTAACCATTGAGCCACCGGAGCCGACGAAAGATATTTAAATTACACAAAGTATGCAATATTATTATGTATTTTATATTTAGTCTAATAGCTCTTACTTTTTATAACAGTTTGCATTCGTCGTGCCATCGAATTAATTAATAATTCGATGATTTTTAAATTATTTTTGTCGGCGATTTCCTACAATTTTTCATATTTTTATCCATCACTCTCACATGTTTAAAGATATGATAACGCAGTTTAAAAATTTAAATTCGACATGAAATCGTCTTTCATATCATATTACACAATTTTTACCGGTCAGCGGTTTGCGAGTTACTGACACTTTAAACTCAAATGAAATTCTTTTAATATATTAAACATTTGCAAATCGACCTATAGCTCATTTTTTCATCAATCACTTCTACGCTTATTAAATACGTAATATTGTTTATTTTTAATCGTGTTGAAATTTTGGAATTATTTTAAAATCAACGAAATATTACTTCATTTGATGTCACCACGAATACAAACTGTTAAAGGTAGGAAAACCTTTTAAACTAAATATAAAATACATAATATTGCATATCTTTTGTGCATTTTTTTTTCATAAATTGGTATTTTGTTTAATTATTTAGAAATATAAGTTCTTTTTTGTATAAAAATTTCAAGCTACAATTATAAAAATTGTGTAGGAAATACTGGAAAGAAGATATTGTCAAAAAACTGATTTTGGCCGCCAATTTTCAAAACTCAACTTTTTGCACTAACACAGCTGTTTTATGTCTCTAATGAATGGACTTTATACGAAAATTTTCGTCAATTACTTTCAATTTAAACAAGCAAAAATAACAACAAATTTAGGTTAACCAAAACAGCTTCAAATCTGACATTTAGTCGGCCTTTCTTCTGCCTCCATTATCTATACTACCTCGGGAGTAGATTCAGGATGGTTCATGTAAGTGCGAACTAGTTCAGAAATTCTTCTCATCGAATAACAGGTGCATGAACTTGGCTCATAAAGTGTGGGTGCAAATTCTGAAATTTTGCAAATATTACAGATTGCAAGTTTTTCGCAAAACGCTTCAGTATTAAAAACACTGTAACCACTTCGTGCAAGTCATCGAACAGACCTAATATCTCACTACATGATGTTCCTATGCTTCAAAGATTAAAAGAAACGGCATTTATAATAGAGCAGAAAAAGGTCAAGTAAACAAAAATTACAAATTATTCCACAAAACAATATAAAATTTAATAAGTACGCATTCTGTCTTACATAATTTCTTGTTTATATACCATCTTATAGTTTTGTATTATAAATATTTCACTTTCCAATAAAAAACTGTCCCGCTTCAGTAATCCGAATTATTTACTAATCTGGATCACCGCAGTTTTAATTAGTCCGGATTATCGAAGTCGCACCTTATCCCTTATGCTTGGATCAGTTCTAGCAGCTGGAAACTTCATAAGATAAATCTACGATTAATGCATTAAACATTGCATTTTATTTAATAAGATTTTTCATCCGGACGAGTATAGTAAGAATTATTACAAAATAAAAACTGGAATGATGGGAAATAAAAGGCTGTCCACATTAAATTTTACTTCGTTATACTAGTAATAAAGTTTTTATAAAGTTTTAAATTGAATTGTCTGGTTATTTCTTTTATTATTATTTTCTTTTATACAATACAAAAAAATAACTTTTATGGTAGTAACATGAATATTTGTACTATACGTACATGTCTTTTCCATATGATAAAATTCAATTCATGATTATAAAAAAAAAATTCTCGATTGCATAACACATTTTCTACATCGGGACATCTCAGAAGTAGACAAATTTGATTTTACTTGAAAATTTTTAGATGGACTGAGTAAAACAAAGACGGTACATTAATATTTGACAGCATTATTTTTGTATGGGGTCTCGTGGCCGCGTGCCTGAGTGTCAGGTCGCGAATCTGAGGAACCGGGTTCGATCCCGACCGACGCCAAATATTTCCCATTTTAAATGGCACAAAATTGACCCCTGTGGTGCACTCTCCACGCCAGCAATGAGTGCCCGTGCGGTGACGCCTGGTAAGCGCCCGCACGGTGCAAATATATCGTCTATACCGATATCTGTATACAAAACAGATTGGCACACCCAGCAATGGGTAATAAGCCGTGATGATTTATTTATTTATTTATTTATTTATTTATTTATTTATTTATTTATTTATTTACTTATTTATTTATTTATTTATTTATTTATTTATTTATTTATTTATTTATTTATTTATTTATTTATTTATTTATTTATTTATTTATTTATTTATTTATTTATTTATTTATTTATTTATTTATTTATTTATTTATTTATTTATTTATTTATTTATTTATTTATTTATTTATTTATTTATTTATTTATTTATTTATTTATTTTTTTATTTGTTTGTTTGTTTGTTTGTTTGTTTGTTTGTTTGTTTGTTTGTTTGTTTGTTTGTTTGTTTGTTTGTTTGTTTGTTTGTTTGTTTGTTTGTTTGTTTGTTTGTTTGTTTGTTTGTTTGTTTATTTGTTTGTTTGTTTGTTTGTTTGTTTGTTTGTTTGTTTGTTTGTTTGTTTGTTTGTTTGTTTGTTTGTTTGTTTGTTTGTTTGTTTGTTTGTTTGTTTGTTTGTTTGTTTGTTTGTTTGTTTGTTTGTTTGTTTGTTTGTTTGTTTGTTTGTTTGTTTGTTTGTTTGTTTGTTTGTTTGTTTGTTTGTTTGTTTGTTTGTTTGTTTGTTTGTTTGTTTGTTTGTTTGTTTGTTTGTTTGTTTGTTTGTTTGTTTGTTTGTTTGTTTGTTTGTTTGTTTGTTTGTTTGTTTGTTTGTTTGTTTGTTTGTTTGTTTGTTTGTTTGTTTGTTTGTTTGTTTGTTTGTTTGTTTGTTTGTTTGTTTGTTTGTTTGTTTGTTTGTTTGTTTGTTTGTTGGTTTGTTTGTTTGTTTGTTTGTTTGTTTGTTTGTTTGTTTGTTTGTTTGTTTGTTTGTTTGTTTGTTTGTTTGTTTGTTTGTTTGTTTGTTTGTTTATTTATTTATTTATTTATTTATTTATTTATTTATTTATTTATTTATTTATTTATTTATTTATTTATTTATTTATTTATTTATTTATTTATTTATTTATTTATTTATTTATTTATTTATTTATTTATTTATTTATTTATTACTTTTGTCATCCGAAAATATATTTGCTAGTGTTTTTGCTTTATTTAGAATGAAAAGATTAAAAAACGAATGTATTGCAAAAAGAGTTATGCATCATTATAGTTATAATGGCAACTAATTTTATATTCGGTATTTTCAGCGGGAAAGAATCAGAAGGACAACTATTTACACTGAATAATAAAAAGGTATGGAGACACTGGAACTACTGATTAAAAAAAAATATTGGCCTTTCAAAAATATATGATATAAAATTTACCCATTACCGTCCAAGGCATCAATAAATGACTATTTTTATGAACTCATTATCAATAATTACTTCTAATATGCTAATTAAAACGAATTTTGTGTTTTTAAAAACAAGATTCAAAATGAGGGTGCATAAACTTACTACCTTTGGCAAATAACATTATCAATGAAAAAAATAAAAAATATATTCATACCTTACAAAATACATTAAAAACCATATTTGTATTATATTTTTGAATACTAGCTTTCAAGACACATGGAATGTAAGTGTACGTCGTATTTTTTACGCATATACGAGTATATGCTATGGTTGTTGCACACTTTGCACTTTTTCTTGCATTGTTTTCAGCTCTTCTTGCAATATGTACTATATTGTCATATTTTATAATATCTTGTAAACTTTGTTTGAATATCTACCATGACAAGAAATTTAAGTCTTCAGCCTAAACTTCCTTTAGGACATATTTCCCATCATTTTTCATGAGGTCCGTGAAGAACGGAAATCTATTTTTTTAAATATCTGAGTCGTTTGCCATTTTATATTTTTCCAGCTGTTGACTATTACGCTGCCTATCAGATCGATATAAGGCCACCACTACCTATTTTGACCTCTGATTTTAATTCCATGATTTTCAATATAATTATTATGAAGATTAACTCTCCTCATGAACTTGTTAAATTCCGAAATTGAGTCACAAATTTATTGACCCTTAACACAAAGTTTTATACGCTAAACTATTATTTTAATATTTTTGCTTACAAATTTGATCAGCAGTCGTTTTTAAAATACAAAATAAACACTATTTTGAGTGCATGTAACTGGCACAAGAGAATATGAATAAGTATATCGTTGTGGGCCAGAGGTGCAGTGGCGCACCCAGGAATTTGGATAGGGGGGTGCACTATAAAAAAGATAAATCTAAAATTATATTTTTTATAAGCACATTTATTAAATATAACCTATACCAGCGCATACATATAATAAACACAATAAAAATAAATTAAAAAAAACAATATTCAATAGTTAAATAAAATATTTGAAAATAACTTCCGGAACTTATAATAAGTAAAAGTGAGATTTAAATATCAATTTAAGATTTTTTTTTTAAATTAAAATATCTAGTCTTCTTTTTTCTTTCTGTAATTCCGTTAAAACATTTTCTGGTGATATAAATATATTTTTGTGAATATATAGTAAAGCCAATCCGTTTAATCTATTTTCGGCAATAGTACTACGCAGATAAGTCTTTAGCAATCTTAAAGTCGAAAATGATCTTTCTGGAGTACTAGTTGTGACTGGAAGAGTCGCCAAAATTTTTAATAAATTGTAAATATTTGGAAAAATATCATTTGAACATTTGTCCAAACAGTCAATAGCACTTTTCGGCATATCTTTTATGTCTTGGAATTTTCTTTTCCACAGCTTATATTCTCCTGTTAAAATATTTAAAGTGCAGTTTTGAAGGTCCTCATTGTACTTTTCAAGTAAATACTTTAATTTATCTTCATATTGTTCATCACTGTGCCCGGGAATTAAAATGCTAAACGCTTTTAATACATTTTTATGTTTCAAAAATTTATCGGTTAGATGGGTTAACATTGAATCCAAGAAAGGCAAAAATATTGAGATACGGTAATATTCCTCGGGGGATTGTGTTGTTATATTAACTCTGTGCGTTTGTTTGCTAGTAATTCTTGGAATCATTATTGTATTGCCATCTTCATCCTCTATTTCATTAATAACAGCTTGCGCTTTGTTAAAAATTTTATTAAAATATTCTTCTGCGTTGTCCCTAATATGTTTAAGTTCTTCCATTGTGTTTTCAACTACTTCAATAGCGACACTTAAATCTATTGATTTAGACTGTAGCAATTTGCTAAGCGGCAACGTATAGGAAAATAATGCTTCTACAGACAGCAGAGATATAACAAACTTTGGCTTTTTTAACGAATTTAATAGAGCAGTTGCCTTATAGGAATCTTTATCTCTCCAGTTTCCTATAATGTCCAACGTTTTCAGCAATGGTATAAAAAGTTCAACCATTACACTGACCGAGTCGTGACGATCTACCCACCTTGTCGGACACATTTGTTTCAACGATTGCCGCTTTGAAGTTGGACATATTTCCTCTATTTTTGCGGTTAATATAGCAGCTCTTTTTGGAGTGTTAGTCATGTTGTACGATTCTTCTATAAATGATATACAGTCATT
This sequence comes from Harpalus rubripes, assembly GCA_963082715.1. Classification (NCBI taxonomy): domain Eukaryota; kingdom Metazoa; phylum Arthropoda; class Insecta; order Coleoptera; family Carabidae; genus Harpalus; species Harpalus rubripes. The sequence continues at coordinate 52,896,962 of OY720448.1, forward strand.
GATATCACGTATATTACATGCTTTTGATATAGCCAAATTCAAGCAATGCGCGGCGCAATGTACATATAAAGCTTTCGGATACTTATCCATTATTATAGCTTGCATTCCTTGAAATACACCTGACATAGCGGCCGCACCGTCATAGCCTTGACCTCTTAAATAACGCATATCTATACCTATGTCACTTAAAAATTTAATTAAAGTTTGTGCCAAATCTACACCTCTTGTAGAAGTAACGGGCACAAACTGTAAAAAATGCTCATTGAGTTGATTGGTGATGTTGTTAAAATAACGCACACAAATAGAGAATTGCTCTGTAGTAGAAACATCAGTTGTTTCATCAGCAAGAATAGAGAAACATTTACTCTGGTTCACTTCTTCAACTATATGGCGTAAAATAATATCATTGCAACTATTAATAATTTGATTCTGGATATTCCATGATATATATGTTGCATTATTTGGGGCTGTTTCCAAATGATTTCTTAACTTATCATCACCCGCATTCACCCTAAATCTTAACAGGCGACGAAAAAGGCCTTCATTTGGTTGTTCCTTTGCAAGTTCTATACGCCCAGAATCTCTGTGCCCTCTAAGTGCTAGTCCATTTCTTCCAGAAAATAGTACAGTTTCTATAATAGGAATCAACTTTTGTCGATTTTCTAGTTTTTGTTGTTTCGTCTTATTATCCAATAAATCTATGACGGAGTCCATATTACCCAATAATACGTCTTTCAAATTATCACCCCGTAATACCGCAAATTTGTGGTAATCCTTTTCTTTATGTTCCTTGAATTTTATACTTGCTTTACGCCAATTTTTAAAGGGCTCTTTCACAAGCTGTCCTAAATTTGGAACACCTTGAAATTCAGTCGCAAAAAATAGACAATATTTACAATATGCACCGTTGTGAATTTTAGAATAACTTAACCATGGATATTCTCTCAACCATTCGGAATTGAATTTCCTTTTTTTCTTGTCATTGCCAATAAATTCTGCAGGAAATTTATAAGATGATGAAGGCGTCCATAAGCTGTTTAAAGTACTGAGTTTTTCCCTGTTTGACAAATTGGAATTTACAAAATTAGCAATATCATTTTTTTCAAAGTCTGTATTTGTACTAGATATTTCGAGTTGAATCGCAGTTTCATTCGTTGTAGAAGCAGAAGCTATCAATATATCTGGGTTTTCTTCTTTTTGAAGTACTTCATCTGCAGTTTCATTCTGTCGTGCTTTTTTCTCTTTTGTTATAAAACCCAAAAGAGTCGATTGATTTTTATTTCGCTTCATATTTCGTTTCTGAAGAAACTGGAATTTTAAAATTATAATGGTGAAATGTTTTTTACAGTTAATTAATTATATTACATTACCTTTGAAACAAAAAAATTATAATAGTTATCGTTTACAATAAAAGAGTATATATAAATCACAATAAAAAGGCAAATTCTCGTTGCTGTAAGTTCTAGTGATCCAGTGTACACGACTGTGCGCTGCGCTACTGCGCATAACTAGCGTCTAGCCGATGTACGAATGGGAGTGTTCACGCCAAACTTTTGTTGGTGGCACCACAAGCGTATACACATTTTGAAAAAGTTTACAGTGTACACTGTAATGAAAATAGTTAAAGTTTTTCATATTACGCTTGCGCGTGTCACAATATTCTGCATGGCTCAAATACAAACCGAAACCAAAATTTGTTTCGTATTTGGCCTGTGCCCTGTATATTTCGCTGTGACGTGCGCGTATAGTGTATACATTTTACAATTTCTTGGTAACTTCAATTTAACTGCCAGGTAAAATAAAAATATCGCATCAATATTAGAGAAATTTACAAAAATTTACACATGTCAATTATTTGATGCGATATTTTTCTTTTATCTAGTTGTTAAATTAATGAGACGCGGGCACACACGTGGTCGACTGTATTCCCATCATGGTTGCCAAGTATACAGCTTGTGTACCTTGCCTATGTTGCCAAATCAATTTGAACTTAATTTTTAAAATAAGTTTTATAAAAATAGAGCGATTTGTGCTCTCATTTCTATTGCGTGTTGTCTTATGTCATGTTGACAGTTGATATTTTGACTGTTTTGGTTTTTAGTTAACTTTTATATTTTGTGTTCCAATTTATTTTAAAAATTAAGTTTATGTGTCAGAAAATAAAACAACATGATATTCATTAATAATAACTAGTTTTACAGTTTTATTTATTAATTTTAAGTTCAAATTGATTTGGCAACACAGGCAAGGTACACAAGCTGTATACTTGACAACCATGATGGGAATACAGTCGACCACGTGTGTGCCCGCGTCTCATTTACACTTTACCGTTTGGTTCGTTAAATTGATTAAATATAACAACAATAACCTCACGTAACGCACACAAATCACTATATTACACTAATAAAATAATAACAGTTGAGAAGTTCCAATAAATGATATTTTTTTAGAATAGTTAGGTTGGTGACACTGATTATTTGGTCCTTTGCTTAGATATTTTGGCTATTTAATGCAGTCACATCAATTTCATAAACAAAATGTCAGCAAAAATCTTTTCTGTATTTTTATTATTTTGTCGTCTATCCAGTTGTCTGATCCCACGAGCCGCCACTTCAAGGGGGGTGCACGTGCACCCTTGCACCCCCCCTGGGTGCGCCACTGTATGCTATGGTTGTTGCACACTTTGCACTTTTTCTTGCATTGTTTTCAGCTCTTCCTGCAATATGTACTATATTGTCATATTTTATAATATCTTGTAAACTTTGTTTGAATATCTACCATGACAAGAAATTTAAGTCTTCAGCCTAAACTTCCTTTAGGACATATTTCCCATCATTTTTCATGAGGTCCGTGAAGAACGGAAATCTATTTTTTTAAATATCTGAGTCGTTTGCCATTTTATATTTTTCCAGCTGTTGACTATTACGCTGCCTATCAGATCGATATAACGCCACCACTACCTATTTTGACCTCTGATTTTAATTCCATGATTTTCAATATAATTATTATGAAGATCAACTCTCCTCATGAACTTGTTAAATTCCGAAATTGAGTCACAAATTTATTGACCCTTAACACAAAGTTTTATACGCTAAACTATTATTTTAATATTTTTGCTTACAAATTTGATCAGCAGTCGCTTTTAAAATACAAAATAAACACTATTTTGAGTGCAAGTAACTGGCACGAGAGAATATGAATAAGTATATCGTTGTGGGCCAGAGGTGCGTATACGCACCGTCAATGTATATCTTCCAATAATAATATTATTGTTTATAATAAAACTAAAACAATTATTCGAAACTTAAGACTAATCTTTTGTAAAGCGTTTAGTATAAAAACTTTTAATATTTATTTATATTATATATTTTTTTTATATTTAAAAATAAAGATTTAAATTGACATAAAAATTCTGCAATATTGATAGTAGTTAGAAAATAAATTTCAATTTAAAAAATTACAAAAATTAATATGTGTAGATTATGAAAAAAAATTCGTCTTTGGTCGTAATTTGCTCAAAAGTAGGTAACTGACTTTTTAAAAGGTCTAATGCGCAGACATAGTCATTACCTCAGATTATTTCTGTGCTTTCCAACCGGTGTGTCAGTACTCAGAAGTAAGAGCGCATTTTATAACTTAATATTTTTAGCCCAAAAAAATAATAGAAGATTGTATCGAAAAGGTATAGATTTTTGCAAAAATAAAATATATGAATGCGTTGACAACTTACGGGAAACATTACCTATTAAAAAAGTGACATACTGACACATTGTGGGTAGCTCTAAGTAGGTATACCTTTTTTTGACAGGGGCGGCGCACCTTTTTTACGAAGTTACAATTGTGTTACGTAAAACGAACAGAACACGAGTAAAAATATCTCAGCTGCACCACGGCCGCAACACCACAGGTTTGTTGTGAACAAGCACGACTGCACGCCTTGTTACGTGTACAATACAATAATCAAATACGCACTCACGGCCGTAACACGGCCTTGCTTATTTCCCAAACAGACCTGGTGCGGCCGTGATGCTCCATGTATATTTTTTTCTATTTTACTCGGGAATTACGGAATTTTTGTATAACCTCGGTAGTGACAAATTACGTGCACTACTGAAACCCGGAAATGCTACTTTCCCGGTTTAGAGAACTGGGAAAATTTGCAAAAAAAACGCTGACTTTGCCAGGTATTCTACAATAAAATCCGGTGGCTCAATGGCTAGAGCAGCGCCATGAGTGCGCTCGGTATTCTGGGTCCGAATCCCACTCAGGCATGGGTGCTTGTGTATGTGAATCCACTCTGTATTTGGGATTTAATCATGTTGAGCAGTTAAAAAGATCCATAATAAATTTATGTACGCCATTGCCTTCTATTTATCAGCAACTGTCATAGTAAAACATAACCTGAAATTCAGATTATCACAGACTACACGAATTTATAAGTATCTTGATAAAATTTTCGATGTGTTCGTCCAAAAAATTATTGTGCAAACATCTTGTGCGAAATAAACCTGCTATTCGCGCAATCACATTTCTCGTGCTTTAAAACATCGCACATATGGGGAATATTTTTCCCGCACTTAATTTGCAATATTTATTTTTATAACAAGTGCGGGAAATTAGTGATTCCAAGACGAATGCAAGTTCTTTGTTCTTTGCATGGAGTTTCATAATCATGTTTTCCGCATGTGTTAGAAACAATAGTTATTTGTATACTAAGGGTGCAAAATGTTACATTGCTGCTCGAAGCGCAGCTGAAAGCTTCAATGATGCGAGGACGGCAATGTCATTTTGCTTTCGTGGTAAACACAATATTTTTTACCCAGGTTGCCCCAAAAAGTGACCTTTTAAGTGCTTGTTTTGCATGTGGTTTATTTCTTAACACAGCGAACAGGCCGTACGCAAAATAAAAGAGCTGTGCGCGAAATCGCACTTTGCGCAAAATTGGATTTTGCACACGGTTCTTTTACTTTGCGCACGGTCTGTCGAACTGTTAAGAAATGAACCAGTTTGCGCACGCAAAACAGGGACGAAAACGGTTACTTTCTGGGCAAGCGGACACAAAAATTATGCAATCGTTCATAGAAAATAAGAACAATTACAAAATGTATTACATTTTTTTACATATTTGCTATTTGGGTGGCTATGCGTAATATTTTGAAGGGGTCATAACAATTAATTATTTCCATAGCAACAATCATTTCCCGCATTAGTGTGGAAATTGGCTAGTTCCCGCACTCAATTTAAATTTCAGAACACTTATTTCCTGCTGTGTGCATATCTGGCTACGAATCTGTGGACCCGGGTTCGATCCCGACCAACGGTAAGAATTATTTCGAATTTTAAATGGCACAAAAGTGACTCCTGTGCTGCACTTTCGGTACGAATATGTCATCATATCGATCTGCTCGCAAGGCAGACTGACACACCCAGCAATAGGTAATATGCCGTAATGATATATGTATTTATTTATTTCCCGTATACGATTATAGAAAAGTAACTATTACAGTTTGCCGCAAAATTAATTCAACAGCAAATTTTTACCGTTGTGGTAAATGGTCGACGCAGTCTAGTGAAACGAGTACATCGAAAAATCGATTATATCTCCAATTCAATAAGCAATTAGTATCAAATCTTAAATGAAATGATATTGTACACCGTAGAAATTCATTTGACACAAATTATTTTTAAAACATTGATTTCAAATTTTACATAAGCACAATTATATTAAAATTTTATGTCAGATATAGAAATATGACCTAATTAACAGGTATATAAATATATAAAATTAACTGTTTGTGAATGAAGCTAACGTGGGCGGCTCCCTGATGACTGTCAACGGACGGATACTAATTATTAATAAATCGTAATTTACTATTTTTTATCAGAAATAGTGATTTTTAACTAAAGGCTTTTAAGAAAATCAGCTAATATAGTTAATATATGAATTGAACAATATTATATAAATAATAATAATATAAAATGTAGTATTCACAAAACGATGTTCGACTTTACAGAGATCAATGAACAAACATCAACTTTTATTGCCAAGTGTAGGAAATAGTTATTTAATTAATACTTTTAAAGGGAATCTTGAATTACGACCATATGATTTTAGAAATATGTGCTTTACACCATTAAACAAATTTGTATACATTGCAAAGTATGTACTTACCATGAAAAATATTTAAGGTTACCTTTGTACTAAAATATATGAAGCGGAAATTCAAATAAATTGTTCATGTACTAGCACTTTTCAAATTTTTAAAAATTCAATGACACGCATACTTCCGATATTAACCTGCATTTTTTAAAAAATAGTATTGAAATCTATTAGTATTTGACTTTGATTTTAATGGTAAAACGAGAAATGCTACTGAATTTTGGTTTTGCCATTAAAATTAAAGTCCAGTAATAATAAATTTCAATAATTTTTATTTTAAAATGCAGTTCAATAACGGAAGTTTGTTTTTCGTGTGTTGAATTTTTTAAAATGTTAATAGGAACAGAAACAATTTATTTTAATTTTCGTTTCATATTTAATACAGGGATAACCTTTCCTCTTAATAATTTAAAAGCATATTTTCAAATATAGCTTAATATTGTGGAATTAAACGAAGGGTATATTTATTAATAACATTTTCTTTTGAAGTGGTATAATACCTATAATTTAAGTCAAATATCTAATAAAATGCCTTCACATTAAATCATGTAGTTGCGTGAGTGGCTATGAAAGTTTCAAAGGACGTATATGCATTTCATAAATTTATTGCTTTATTCTTAAATGGTAGATTAACTATGAATAAGAATGATATACTTGTTAAAGTTACGTTTGCGAAAACCAAATGGCCGACCGTGAGAAAATTCTGCGTATTAAAAATTTTAACTTATCATTATGTATACTATATATATATATATATATATATATATATATATATATATATATATATATATATATATATATATGATACATGATATATAAAGTGTTAATTTAATAAATAAGTTATATATTCTAATTAAATTATGTAAATGTTATATATACTTATATAATACGAAATTTTAATCAAGGAAATATTTTAAAGGGAATATGATATGAGTTTTCATTATTGCTGTCAATTCTCTCGCTTTTACCCAAGCAAGGTCGGTTTATTACGGTGGATTAGGGATTGTACTAAAAAAATTAGAAAAATACTACAGTAACCGACATTGTAAATCCCTTGTTGCTAAAGAGACAATGTCTCTACATTTGCGAATCTTTTAAACAAAATGGACTTTCATATACTCGTATGGCATATATATATATATATATATATATATATATATATATATATATATATATATATATATATATATATATATATTCTAAACCAGACATTTTTTGTAGCAGTGAAAAAACATTTAAATAATCCATTTAATTAAAAATTTATATTCCTTGAAGCTTGATGTTTGGTGTTTAAAAACAATGTAGAGTGCTCATTTTCACGACTCTTATACTGTAATAATGTCGTATTTACAAAGTTTTGACGCTAAGTAAACTAGCATAATGAAGGCTGATGAAACTTCCCTATAAACTCTAGTTTCTTAGAAGTTCGTAGAAACGTGAAGCTGAAGAAACATTGAAAAAGTACCTCACCTCCATAAAATTACGATTTTGTCGGACTTATTGACAATTATTATTATAAAAAGTTTGGAAAAGCTTTCTTTCAACGAATTACTTCATAGCTTTTAAAAATTTTAAGCTTAGCCTGGCTTGGACTTAATGAAACTAAAGCATGGCCTGGCTTGAAATTTTAATCCGGATTTAGAGACTGCACAGTAAACATAGCATAGAATAACACAGAAAACAGAATATGAACATGCGGAACTACATGTGCCGATTCCTAATTACATACACTCATACACAGCATAACATAAAACAGCATAACGCAGGGAATTGGTCATATGTCATTGTCATATATTATTATAACGTGTGAGCACCGCCGCTGCGTTGAGCAAGCGTCTAATTTTAGCTATGACGTAATCGCGCCAGCAACCGGGCGACGTAAACAAATGTGTCTCGACGTGTTTAATTACTTCCGATTGCCTGAACCTTTTGTATTCGATGAAATGTTCGAGACTTTTCTAGAAGGTAATGAGCAGCTATATAAAAGCGACGGAGCTCTCCCCGTTAGTTACTAAATAAATTACAGCTGACTCGTACACCATTGTGGAGCCACTTAAATTATTCAATGTCAATGTTACAGTATTATTAATCATAGAAATTATCCATAATAACGGGTTGTTCTGCTCCAAATTGTGCAAATCATTTGAGAAATGGTTATAATTTTTACAGGTACTTATGCAATTCATATATTTTTCTCTAACCTCAAAAATCTTAACGAACCGTACCAAATATGGAAGTTATATTTAATTATGAAAAATGGTTAGTACATAAACTTTTAAGAAATGCACTTTTATTTCATAATTTACTGCATTAATATTGGCCCCCAATATGGCGGACGAGTCAGCTATTTATTATCTAGTAGCTGTACGTTAGTTAGTTACGTATATAGTTACATAGTTAGCTGAGTTGAGTTGACGAATTGAGTTCCATTAGTGAAGACGGACAGACAGTTCCATTAGTGAAGTCCGACAGTTAATTAAGTTTAGTCCCTGTTCACATAACATGAGTTATGTGACCGGGGTATATAGAGGCCGCGGAGTTCTGTTAGTTGTGGAAGTTAGTGAGTTTAGTAGAATAGCAGTATCACGGTAAGCGTATGCAGTATAGTGTCGAGTAGAGTACTCGGGAAGTTACTGGTATTTTGAAATAGCTGTAGAAATGATTACTCGGTAGTGTTGTCGAGTATTGGGAAGCTAGAGTATACGAGGACAGTAACAGCGAGTTGGAGTGGATACTCGGCATTGGTATTGAAGAATTGCGGCATACGGACAGTTGGTGATATTAGATCGGACAGTTGAATGTGATATATATAAATAGCGATATAAATAAATAGTGACATAAATATAGTGATATAAATATTGCGTAAACATTCTACAAGAGTCTACAACAGACCGGCAGTCGAAGATTGGAGCACGTAGTGAAACAAATGAACAGTTAGTTAAATAAAAATACGAAAGTACAGTAAAATAAATGGCATGAAAATAAATAGACGCGTTAATTGTTTAAATAAATAAATAATCTTGCGGTTTAAGTAATTAATTATATTCTTAGCCTTAAATTAGTATTTGATCTTAGTTTAACCATAGTCATTTTTATTATCTTTATATATTTATTTATCGTTTAATAAACATCTATTTTAATTAGTAATAATTCTTTAATTTTTACACTTCACCCAAACAAATAAAAACATTAAATTATTTCGAGCTGTGTTTGGATATGTCCGCTGCGTATCGCGAGTATTCGTTTTGAAACTACAGCTATGGCGACTGTGTACTATCGGTGTTCACGTGTTGCGCACGAACAACACTTCTTCTTCCTTTATCCAATTTTCTGTGTTTTGCACTCAATGTCTGAATCGCTTGTGCGTTTTATGTTTTTCTTGTATTATGTATTCTTATGCTATGTTCACTATGCAATCTCTGATCCTTGCTTTAAACTTTTTAAAAAGTCAGGTTTGGTTTAATTTTAAAAATAAATTTAAACTAACCCTGTGTCAAAAAAATATTATATATATATATATATATATATATATATATATATATATATATATATATATATATATATACAGGGTGTTCAATTTAAGTGTTTCACTATTGCTATCTAGAGAACCGTAAGAGATACTAAATCGGTAAAATTAGCAAACAATTTCTATATTATAAGACTATTAAAATGAGCATTACAAAAAAAATTTTCAACCAGTGGTTCTTAGAATACAAAATTCAACTTTTAATTTAAAATTTTTTTATTCGCCTATTCGATTCAGCATTTTTTTTTAATACAACGATATAAAATGTTTATACCCTTACATAAGGAAAAAAACGAGAACAATGCAAAAGAAAATTATTATTATTTTCATATATATATTTCTACATGTAATCAGAGTGCCATGACAAAAACAATTGAATATTTTGTTTTCATCATTGTTTGGGCGATTTAGATGCTTTAAAAAATATTATATAAATTGTTTAAAATTATTGCCATGCTGATTTATACATAATTCTGGCCTTCTGAACATATTACTTCTTACTTTTCTTAAATTTCGGCCGTCTATGTGGGAAATAATATATTCGATTGCATTTTTTAAATGCTGAATATCTGGATAGATAGTTTTGTAGACTTCATCTTTAACATAACCCCATAAAAAAGTCCAGGGGATTAAGATCTGGTGATCTTGTGGGCCACGGAATAGGACCATAAGTACCAATCTATCGATTTGGAAACCGTTCGTTTAGGTAATCCCTAACTTATATATATATATATATATATATATATATATATATATATATATATATATATATATATATATATATATATATATGTTAAAGTTACGTTTGCGAAAACCAAATGGCCGACCGTGAGAAAATTCTGCGTAATAAAATTTTTAACTTATCATTATGTATACTATATATATATATATATATATATATATATATATATATATATATATATATATATATATATATATATACAGGGTGTTCAGATTAAGTGTTTCAATATTGATATCTCGAGAACCGTAAGAGATACGAAGTCGGTTAAATTAGCAAACAATTTCTATATTATAAGACTATTAAAATGAGCATTACAATTTGTTTTCAACCAGTGGTTCTCAAAATACCGAATTCAACTTTTTAATTTTAAATGAGAACCTACTTTTTTATTCACCTATTCGATTCAGCATTTTTTTCTGAATACAACGATATAAAATGTTTATACCCTTACATACCGAAAAAAACGAGAAAAATGCAAAAAAAATATTATTTTCATATTTATTCATGTAATTTCTATATGTAATCAGAGTATTATGACAAAAATAATTGAATATTTTGTTTTGTATCACATGTCAAAGTATTTTCTTGTTTTCTTTTGTGTTAAAATGAATTTTATGCACGAAGAAAAAGTTGATATGTACGAAGTTTTCATATTATCTCTGAAAAATACTGTTGCTGCAAAGAATATGTATAGGGAACGTTATCCTGAGCGGCGAGTTCCTTGTCGTCAGTATTTTAGAAAATTATAATTAGCACTGCGCGCTAATACGGATGCATTCGTATCGAAGCGAGTTAGCGTACAAGATCAAGAAGCTGAGATAAATATATTCCAACAGCTTCAGTTAGAATGGCTGCCGCAGAGTGTAATTTAAGTGTGGGCACGATCCATAGGATTTTAAAAGAAACATAAATACAGACCATTCAATATTATTAAAATTCACCATGTACATCCTGGTGATCGTGAGCGAAGATTAGAATTTTGTAATTTATTGATAAATGAGGATCCAGATATTTTAAAAACAATTATTTGGACTAACGAAGCCAATTTTTCTAATAATGGTATGCCAAATAGAAAAAACACACACTACTGGAGCCGAGAAAATCCTGTTGCTGTACGAGAGAGAAGTTTCCAGCGAAAATTTAATATAAATGTTTGGTGTGCCATTTTCAGTGATAATATTTACGTACACATGTACGAAGGTACATTGAGTGGTAACAGATACCTGAATTTAATTCAAAATATGCTGGGTATTATTTTGGAAGACATACCAGCAAAATGGTGCACCAGCTCACAATTCGCGTCAAGTTAGGGATTACCTAAACGAACGGTTTCCAAATCGATAGATTGGTACTTATGGTCCTATTCCGTGGCCCACAAGATCACCAGATCTTAATCCCCTGGACTTTTTTATGGGGTTATGTTAAAGATGAAGTCTACAAAACTATCTATCCAGATATTCAGCATTTAAAAAATGCAATCGAATATATTATTTCCCACATAGACGGCCGAAATTTAAGAAAAGTAAGAAGTAATATGTTCAGAAGGCCAGAATTATGTATAAATCAGCATGGCAATAATTTTAAACAATTTATATAATATTTTTTAAAGCATCTAAATCGCCCAAACAATGATGAAAACAAAATATTCAATTGTTTTTGTCATGGCACTCTGATTACATGTAGAAATATATATATGAAAATAATAATAATTTTCTTTTGCATTGTTCTCGTTTTTTTCCTTATGTAAGGGTATAAACATTTTATATCGTTGTATTAAAAAAAAATGCTGAATCGAATAGGCGAATAAAAAAATTTTAAATTAAAAGTTGAATTTTGTATTCTAAGAACCACTGGTTGAAAATTTTTTTTGTAATGCTCATTTTAATAGTCTTATAATATAGAAATTGTTTGCTAATTTTACCGATTTAGTATCTCTTACGGTTCTCTAGATAGCAATAGTGAAACACTTAAATTGAACACCCTGTATATATATATATATATAATATTTTTTTGACACAGGGTTAGTTTAAATTTATTTTTAAAATTAAACCAAACCTGACTTTTTAAAAAGTTTAAAGCAAGGATCAGAGATTGCATAGTGAACATAGCATAAGAATACATAATACAAGAAAAACATAAAACGCACAAGCGATTCAGACATTGAGTGCAAAACACAGAAAATTGGATAAAGGAAGAAGAAGTGTTGTTCGTGCGCAACACGTGAACACCGATAGTACACAGTCGCCATAGCTGTGAAGTGTAAAAATTAAAGAATTATTACTAATTAAAATAGATGTTTATTAAACGATAAATAAATATATAAAGATAATAAAAATGACTATGGTTAAACTAAGATCAAATACTAATTTAAGGCTAAGAATATAATTAATTACTTAAACCGCAAGATTATTTATTTATTTAAACAATTAACGCGTCTATTTATTTCCATGCCATTTATTTTACTGTACTTTCGTATTTTTATTTAACTAACTGTTCATTTGTTTCACTACGTGCTCCAATCTTCGACTGCCGGTCTGTTGTAGACTCTTGTAGAATGTTTACGCAATATTTATATCACTATATTTATGTCACTATTTATTTATATCGCTATTTATATATATCACATTCAACTGTCCGATCTAATATCACCAACTGTCCGTATGCCGCAATTCTTCAATACCAATGCCGAGTATCCACTCCAACTCGCTGTTACTGTCCTCGTATACTCTAGCTTCCCAATACTCGACAACACTACCGAGTAGTCATTTCTACAGCTATTTCAAAATACCAGTAACTTCCCGAGTACTCTACTCGACACTATACTGCATACGCTTACCGTGATACTGCTATTCTACTAAACTCACTAACTTCCACAACTAACAGAACTCCGCGGCCTCTATATACCCCGGTCACATAACTCATGTTATGTGAACAGGGACTAAACTTAATTAACTGTCGGACTTCACTAATGGAACTGTCTGTCCGTCTTCACTAATGGAACTCAATTCGTCAACTCAACTCAGCTAACTATGTAACTATATACGTAACTAACTAACGAACAGCTACTAGATAATAAATAGCTGACTCGTCCGCCATATTGGTGCCAATATTAATGCAGTAAATTATGAAATAAAAGTGCATTTCTTAAAAGTTTGTGTACTAACCATTTTAAGCTAAGCTTAAAATTTTTAAAAGCTATGAAGTAATTCGTTGAAAGAAAGCTTTTCCAAACTTTTTATAATAATTATTGTCAATAAGTCCGACAAAATCGTAATTTTATGGAGGTGAGGTACTTTTTCAATGTTTCTTCAGCTTCACGTTTCTACGAACTTCTAAGAAACTAGAGTTTATAGGGAAGTTTCATCAGCCTTCATTATGCTAGTTTACTTAGCGTCAAAACTTTGTAAATACGACATTATTACAGTATAAGAGTCGTGAAAATGAGCACTCTACATTGTTTTTAAACACCAAACATCAAGCTTCAAGGAATATAAATTTTTAATTAAATGGATTATTTAAATGTTTTTTCACTGCTACAAAAAATGTCTGGTTTAGAATATATATATATATATATATATATATATATATATATATATATATATATATATATATATATATATATATATATGCCATACGAGTATATGAAAGTCCATTTTGTTTAAAAGATTCGCAAATGTAGAGACATTGTCTCTTTAGCAACAAGGGATTTACAATGTCGGTTACTGTAGTATTTTTCTAATTTTTTTAGTACAATCCCTAATCCACCGTAATAAACCGACCTTGCTTGGGTAAAAGCGAGAGAATTGACAGCAATAATGAAAACTCATATCATATTCCCTTTAAAATATTTCCTTGATTAAAATTTCGTATTATATAAGTATATATAACATTTACATAATATAATTAGAATATATAACTTATTTATTAAATTAACACTTTATATATCATGTGGTGCCAACGTGGTCTCAAAGTTTCTTGACCGTTCTTGCCGCGTGAGACCTATGTGGACTCATAATGTCAAATTACATGTTCGTCTGCCTGGTGCCGCACTTGTCTTGAATATTATAGCATTGAAACTTATGCTAGACGGTATAGTGGGGCCTGACGTGTAGGAAACCGTTTTAGGCCTACTGATTTTGTGAATTTTACGCGGCCATAAATTCAGGATTATACAGATAGTAAAGTATATTTGTTCATATTTTGTGAAAAATTCATTTAAAATGTAAAATACATTGAGTCAAATATTACCATTGGAGTTATGAACATGGTTTAGACACGAAATGGTGAGGTGACACATTGGTCTCACACGGCCATATTGAACAATTTTGAAAGCTGGAGGCCCAGCGAGACTAATGTGTCACCAGAAATTAATTTTGCTCTAATTACTGTAAAATTTATTAATTTCCTAATCTGATACCTTATAAATAAATGCCTTGTAGTATTAGTAACCATTTACAGTGAAAAATGGTGGTGGGCCCTGGGGCGCAATTTTTTTTAATGGTGGCATTTAAAATGTTAAAAAAAATATTATCATTTTAAAATTATCAATTGAACTCTAGACTGAGAACTACTGGTTTAACATCATGTTTCAGGACACAAATTTTTATATTATTTATACTCGTCGTATACCGTGAAACTAAAAGAGTTCGCGCATGAACATTTATTCATGAGCTTAAAAATTAAGAAACCCTACAGTTGAGAGGCAAGATTTATTTTATCAAGCTCAAGTCAAACCAACCTTAATAATTTACTACTTGGTGAGTAACTAAAGGTGGATACAGGATGCGCTGACATTTCGTGTTAACACGCATTATGACTTATTAAATAAAAATTTAATCTATTATTCTTTATGGGAATTCTTTGATTGTTCTGACTAGTTATTGCATCAGATAAAGTCAGATGCGCATTGTGATGTGTTTTTCAATTTCCAAACCCCCAGATTTTGTCAGGCATCAGATTGCGTCAGTAAGGGTAGGTACTTATAGCATATTTTAACAATATTTTTGGCCATTTTTAAGGGAATAATTTATTTGTTCAGTATATTATGAACCAGTGTTGGAAGATACCAACGCCTATCGACGTCGCGACGCAAGGCGTCGATTTGAGTTCTTCTCAATTCTTGAGACCACTCATCGGGAATTAACTACGACGAGTCACGAAAGATACTAACGCTCATCGACGTCATGATATCGGACATAGTTTTTGGGTGTTAGTCTAATTTCAAAACCAAGTTTTGCAGCGCGAGTTTCGTGCGTTAGGTAAGGTTATGGATTGTTTTTTTTTTCTTACTGAGTGAATAATATTGAACAAATATGAAAAAATACTGAACAAAAAATGTTTTTTTCTGTATACCTAAACGAAAAGTGAAATTTTACGTACTTATTTTCGGACGAAAAATGATACTTTTCAGAAGGTTATTTCTTTTCGTCCGCAAATCTTTTTCGTCTGCAAATCTTTTTCGTCCGCAAACCTTTTCGTCCGCAAAACCTTTTTCGTACGCTAAGCCATTACTTTTCGTCCGCAAACCTTTTTCGTCTGCTAAGCCTACTACGATTTAATATTATTGTAATTGTGTGTACTACTCTTCTAGATCTATTATTAGTAAGGTAGACAGAAAAATGTAATATGCACCTCGGCAAAAATGCATATTATAGCGGAGCAAACAAGCGAGGCTATAATATGCATTTTTGTTCTAGGTACATAAATAACTATTTTTACTGAACAAATATGAAGAAACACTGAACAAAACCAAATAAACTACTGAATAAAACTGTATAAAATAATGAACGTTTAAATACGAGCCATTTTTAACTTTTTATTCTTTTTATATAATTTTTTGTTTTTTACTTCCCGGTACCCTTGGTAAGGGGGGTATAGGGCAAAAATCGCATATTGAGATTTTGGTAAATGACTACGTTTTAAGTTATATATGGAATGGATCCAACGACCATTTACTCTGAATGATCCATTACAGTTTCGAGCATAACTAAATATGTAAGTATATATATTTAAGATTTGTTGAGTCGTGAAGGATCAGCTGGGAACTCGTGGAAAAAAAGAAAAAAGCCTTGGTGATCCAGAATTTGTTATTCAAAACAACGGACGTTTCGAACCGTAGTGGTTCATCTTCAGGATATTACAAATTGTGATATAAAAAGTAGTTATTGTATAATAACAAATTGTGGATAAAAATTTTTTTAGTTTACAATATAAAAATAAATGAACTGCAATGCATATTTGCAAAAAAATTCTTTTTGTACAGAAATTTATTTTCTACCACCAAACAGCACGAAAGACTTGTTCACAAACTACATACGACTGAACAAAACGTCGTAGCAGTGTGAATACATTATTTGTTTCTGATGTGATCTGTTGTGCTCTAATGTATTGTGGTAACACGTCGTGTTAACACGAAACGTCAGTGTAACAACCTTAACTGTGACTTTAAAATTATTATAGGTACAGTACCTATTTCCTACCGTATAATCTGGCCCGGAATATGTATGCACAAAGAGCAAATTCATCATCTGTTCAGATTCTTTTAGTGTCATAAAATCCAATGCGCGGCTACGTACCCGTGTATCTGGGGGAATTATAACGTCTTTATTAATTAAAAATCATGAACACCAACAATGAAAGAACATGAAGGTTAAATATGTCACCTATTACCGTTAAGTAACTGCACTCATGCACGTATATATTCTGCCTCCTACTAATTTAAATATATCAATCGCTATTTCACTCACTACCTGCACTCACTGAATAACAGGATTAAACTGAAACGTAGTTATGGTACTTTTGGGGATTTCTAAATTATTAGACAGATATTGGGCCCTATTCTGTAACTCAGTGGTTAATTTTTAACCAATAGATATTGATTTGACAACTAAAAATCCCTCTTTTTGTTATATGTCAATATACTTGATTAGTTAAAAAAATTAACCAATGGTTAAAAATTAACCACTGGGTTACAGAATAGGTCCCATTATCTAAACACCAAATTGAAATGAGAAATTAATTATTTATAATAATATATTTGAGTTCAGTAATAAAGAATAACTATAATTAAAGAACATGAAAATATGTTACTTATAGTGCAAAAACAGCGCAAGATATTTTCGAGTAGCATATAAAAAAATTTCAGCATCTACTTTTAATGTATTTTTAAAGTCAAATTGAAGATGTTATTTGACATTCATATCTTATTTTTGTAGTTATTAACTTCGTTATTAACCCATTTTGTAACTAGTAATTAATTTTTATCTCATCATTAAAGCGTAGTAACGAGATTTCAATAGATCAATTATCTATCTAAGTTCAAATTATACAAGAGTTATGGGATATACATACGTATGTAAATGAATCAACATAACCTCTTTTGCTTTGTTTTATGGCGGCTGCTCTTAGCAGTGTTATTTAGTATTTGTCAACCGTAAATATAATTTTTTCAATATATTCATCTGTTAGTAAATTGAACATTGATGCAGTTTGCTATAAAATTTGTACAGTATAATAATATCCAAAGTGTCTGATCATTAATTTATTTATTATTATAGTAAAAATGAATAAGCAGAAGACTCACGTCATCAATAAATATTACTAGATAATGACGTCACTTATTACTACGTATACATGGGGTACTAATTTATTCTAGAAAATGTAATGCGTTTTGCATAACTTACTGTATACAATACATGCATGTAAGTAATTAAAATAATTAATAACAAAACTATATTACTTTTAAAAATAATCATTTTCTATTATATATTATTTTTATTTATTTATTTATTACATATATTTGGATTTAATTATGTACAATTTAAAGTACATATATGTATGTACTCAATATATTTCATCATAACCAATACAATACATATTATATTGCTAGATGCTGCCTTCCCAATTCCCGACGCCAAGTTTCCCGGTCATACTCCTCTCCAAGATTGGTCGTCCTCTCTTCTTCTTCCCTGGTGGTATCCACTGAAATATACGCTTTGGCCAGCTATTTTCCTCCATCCTCATTAAGTGACCGAACCATTTTAGAGATCTCGTCTCTATTCTGTTTATTATAGTTTTTGAAGTTTAATTCCAACAGTTTCTTCTGCGTTAAGTATTTGTGTATTGTGCTACAGTATTACTGCAGTGCCCAATTACCGGACAGGCTGACTAAGCTGCAGCCTAAGAAGCACACAGATTTTGGGGGCGCACAATTTTCTCGTCTTGTAGTTTTTGGGGTGCTTTGATTTGGTTAGAGCTAAGACGACCTAAACCAGGCCCTGAATATTATTGGTTTGTCTTAATAAATATTACACAATAATTCATCCGCAATCATGCCAAAAGCAATTGCAGTTTCTGTAAAACTATCAATTTCAGTAACCGGTCTTATCCGTTGTTTGGGCTTTTTCGGTGATAACTAACTTTTCCCGAAATCTTGCACACAGCAGATCTGCTTATTTTTAGGGCATCTGCTGCTCTCTAAAAATACATAATTCAATTAAAGTTTGATAAGAAAAGAAATGTTTGAAAAAAATTACCTCTCGAACGGCTTTTAACGGAATCAAAGGCCCACCATTGGCCAGTTCCCGTTCGAAGTAGTTCACAACATTTGTTATTTGCTTCTGCGATTGCTTTGTTAAAGCTTTTGGCATGATTGCATATGAATTATTCTGTATTATTTATTAAGACAAACCAATAATATCCAGGGCCTGGTTTAGGTCGTCTTAGCTCTAACCAAATCAAAGCACCCCAAAAACTACAAGACGAGAAAATTGTGCGCCCCCAAAATCTGTGCGCCCTAGGCTGCAGCCTAGTCAGCTTATCCGGTAATAGGGCACTGCAGTAATTCTGTAGCGTAAGACAACTCACAAAATACTAAGAAGAAACTAGAACGATTTATTTTATTTTTATATTTTATTGACAATTCAATAGTTCAATATATTTTTAACAAAACAATAATACATAACTACTTTGATATTTGCAGTCATTTATATTAATTCAAGTCACTTGTGCCTGGATGAGAAGAGTTGACAATCACCTGTCAATCAAGTGGCAGGGACAGGATCGATATTTGATCGATTTTAAATTCAATGTAAACATGGACATTGTCAGTAGTGCTACCGTTATGATACGAAAATTAACTACAATTATTTCAAATAATTTTATATTTCCTAAAAGGAATAAGGGTTGACTTTGATATGAAGGTAAATTTCATTAATGTACACGTTTCTTAATACTAGTATTTTTTCCGTCTTTTTTAAAAAATAAATAACACCCAATAATTTCTATAAGTTATATTTCATTTTATAAGGTTTTTTTCAGGTCGATGACGAGAGTCTTCTGCTTGTTCATTTTTACTATAACAGTGTTGTGGCAAATATCAAACTGAGTTCTCCTTATGTGTCAGTGTGTCCAACAAAGTAGCGATGGTTAAATAAAAAACAGTGTAGAAGAATACCAAAAATTGAATGGGTGTAAATGAAATAAGTACATTAAATTTAACCAGTAATATAACTCGTCGAGAGCAACAATATTTCTTAATAAAATTTCTCGAAATCGCATTTTTTAGCATTTTACAACCCCGTAAATTGACGAATCGTTCCAAGTATTTTTCTAATAATTGAATGCAGTAGCAATAGCTCTGAAAATTTTGTTTTAGCAATTGACAGTCCTGTCAGTTGTTGCAATTCAACTTTGACATTAGTAATAAACTTGTTTATAAGGTAAAATTCTGTCAAAATGCTTACATTTACAAATACTGAGTACACAGACATTGTAATGGTTTATTTATTTATTTATTCGTATTTTTACTACATTTTAATTTGTAGTTGATATAAAAGTGTTATAGAGTTGCCAACTCATTTAGATGGAGCGTTTCCAAATCATACTGTTCCTAATATTCGTACATTTGTTAATCTTGCACATCTTTATCACAATACGGAGTGTTACATATGACAATTTTTTAAAAAGCAACAGTTGTATCCATACCATGTGCAAAAAGTTCAATGTTTTCAGCACATAAGACTTCAATTTTGGGAATGGCTCATAATGTTCATTAATGAGACTGAATTTACTTGAGAAGGTGTATTTATTATGCACAATACACATCCTGACAGACAAAATGCTGTAAAAATTTTCATTAAAAACTGTTTGGGCGGGAACAATAAATGGATGACTCATTTAAATGCAGAAGAGTTTGTACTTACATTTTTTAAATAACGTATTTAAACTATTATGATTTGTCGACGATAAATAATCATCTCATAACCTAATAACTATGCTTTTGCTCCTCCTTGTCTTCCTTTATTTACAGGTGATTAAAAGCCTGGTTTAATACACAACTTTATAATTTTGTTACCCAAAATTATATTTCTTTATTTTAAAAATTGTACTATTACGAATTAATTAATAATAAATGTTAGTTCCCTTGATTCGTTTATTAATTACTGTGACTGCAAGCGTAACCGATAACCGACAATTTTTGAGCTGTTTGTATCCTACTTGAAAACGGCAGCAACCATTTTTCTCCATGGGCGGGTAACGAAATATGCAGTAAATCTTTAAAGAATTTTAACTTAAAATCTAAAAGACTTACAAAAAAAAGTTATTAAGAAATATTGTTGCTCTCGTCGAGTTACATAACTGGTTAAATTAAATGCACTTATTTCAATTACATCCTGTATATACATAAAATTTATAATTTAATATTACCCCATAATATTGTTTGTTGCAAATATTTGCAACGGGTACAACTAGTAATTGCAAGTGTACGAGGGCGGATCGAAAAGTTTCTAGAACGAGCTAAAAGTTGGCATTGCGCGGGAATGTCGTTCATATATTTTGAAAGAGTGATCTTTCAAATAATGGACCTTTCCAATTTAAAGAGATAGAAGATATGCGCAATGGGGATCTGCGCATAGTAAGAACAACTGAGATCTATGACGTTTGATTCTAAAAAAATTAGACGTGAAATGTAAGATAACTTTAAAAAATCTTATCGAAATAAGTTACAAAAGCTTTTATTGAAGGTAAAATTTTTAACGATGCAAATTTTCACTGAGAATACAGGTATTTTAATGACTGCAATATTTTTGACGTTTCGTTTGACAGCCCAACTGGCAGTTGTTCGCGCCATTTTCTTACTATTTGCAGCGATAGAAAGAGATAGCCCTTAAATTGGAAAGGTCCATTGCTGTCAAAATTTCAGACAAATCATACATACAGTATAACCATGAAAGTCTACAAAAGCAAACAATTTGTGCATTTTTTAAATTATGAACAAAATCAAATTTCGTGCAGTAGTAAAGCACTTCTTTTTAAAAGGCTTAAATGCGAAACAAATTAAAACGGAGCTAGACGAAGTTTATGGTGGATATGCTTCTTCCTATGCAACAGTTGGAAGCTGGATTGCTGAATTTAAACGTGATCGATCAAGCGTAAAGGACGCACCACGTTCTGGTAGGCCAAAAACAATTACCGATGAAGAAAATGTCAGAAAAATTCACAAAATCGATATGAACGATCGCCGAGTAAATTTGCGTGAGATAGCAGAGGCAGTAGCTATTTCATATGACCAAGTACATCATATCTTGCATGAACATTTGAATATGAGAAAGCTCTCTGCAGGATGTGTGCCGCGTTTGCTAACAAATGACCAAAATCAAAGTCGAATGTCCATTTCTCAGCAATTCCTAAACATGTTCAAGCGCAATATAAAAGATTTTTTGAGACGTTTTATAACTGTAGACGAAACTTGGATACACTACCACATTCCAGAGACCAAAGAATAATCAAAAGCTTGAATAGCACGCGATGAACCAACTCCG
This sequence comes from Harpalus rubripes, assembly GCA_963082715.1. Taxonomy (NCBI): domain Eukaryota; kingdom Metazoa; phylum Arthropoda; class Insecta; order Coleoptera; family Carabidae; genus Harpalus; species Harpalus rubripes. Next base: position 52,919,212 of record OY720448.1, read on the forward strand.
AAGAAGGCCAAGACGATTCCATCAGCTGGAAAGGTGATGGCTACCATCTTTTGGGATTCCCGAGGAATAATTTTTATAGACTACTTGCAGCATGAAAGAACAATAACAAGCCATTATTATGAGTCGCTATTAGACAGATTTAGCAATGAAATGAAAGCCAAAAAAAAAGGAAAGAAGTTTTGTTTCACCAAGACAATTCACCTGCTCACAAATCAGCAATTGTGGTCGTGAAACTGCATAAGTTATGATTCGATTTAATCGAACATGCATCGTACTCGCTAAAATGGGCTGCCTGTGATTTATTTCTGTTTCCAAATCTCAAAAAATAGTTAGCTGGGAAAAAATTCTCATCGAATACTAAAATCATAAAAACTGTAAATGGATATTTCGGGAGTTTATGTTATTCTTATTTTACTGAAGCAATAAAAGGTCTTGAAAAGCGTTGGACAAAATGTATCGAGTTGAAAGGAGACTGTGTAGAAAGATAAATATAATTTTGCCCCAAAAATTTATATTTTCTATCTCATTCTAGACACTTTCCGATCCGCCCTCGTGTGTAATTTAGTTATTAAGTTCAATAAAATAAATTTATATTCAAATAAAATATGATTGAGAATAGAAGCGACGCGATTAATGCCAGCTATTCCAATATTTGAAACTGTTTACGCTCATTCGTTAGACATTAAGACTGCGGTCTCTCAGTAGTCACACTACAACATAAAGCCCCCTTATTTCCGAAGTATATATCATACTATTTCTTTAAATATACATTATTGATCATATACATATATAAATTCGATTTTTTTACTAATTGAGCTGCCTACTGTAGCTGTTGAAAAATATTGATAAATTGGAATTTAAAAATATTAAATTATTAATTCATAGTTATTAATAACAAATATATCACCATTATCTTACCTTTGTTGAATCCGAGATGACAGCTTGGCATTCATTCACTTTTTCTAAATAAAAAAATAGTGTTAATTACCGTTGTATCAAATAAACCTTATCGGCTGCAGTGCAGGAACTGAAATAATGAACCAAAGCCGAGAAAGTTGAGCTTGCAGTGAATATTCGTAAGTAAAATTCCCAGCACGAACATGTCCGTGTCACTAATTATAACAACTTATAATTGGTTTCGGATTCGCAGAGCGTCATACCTGTGAGTAAAAATGAGACACATGAGAGTTATAGAAACAAACAACTTTATTGATTTTATACAGTGTATTTGAACGATCTGAAGTATAATTTCAATGGATCATCATGTGTAGGGTGTATGTATGTACAAAGTTAGGTGCAGTGGCCGTGGATCAGGGCAGGGGCGGGGGGAAATTCAGTCCTTTTTGCAGTGGTAGCATGCGCAATTCGTGGCAGATTTGAACGTCAGCGTTTTCACTCCGTCGACGCATAGGACACGCGCTTCTACCTGTAAACACATCATAACCAAAACACTATTACAATTAATATTGTAACAAATCAAATTTATTTAAACATTTTATTTTGATACTGTTTATAAGTAATGATACATTTAATTGACCCAGTTGCGATTTTTAGTGGAAGTTTCTGAAGCTAAGGAAGTTTATTTGTAGGAAATTTCTTGGATTCAATCTTCAATTGGTTATATTTATATTTAATCCTTTATTGTTAAATTTGACAATGTTTCGGCCTTGAATAAGGCCATTCTCAAGTCTAAACAATTGTGGTTAACAATAGTAAAGTTTTGTCTAAATTATACGTAATATGGTGTTGGTTTATATTTGAAATTTGTTAAAACCATATTTGAGTCAAAAATGTAATTTAATTTTTTTTACCTTCCGTCACCTTTAGGTAAGGAAGGTATTGTCTTTGGTCAAAAAATTCGATGATGAGTTTTTAATCAATAAGCACGTTTTAGGGTCCCTAGAATACGAATTTACTATTTTTACGATGATGTCTGTATGTGTGTGTGTGTGTGTGTGTGTGTGTGTGTGTGTGGATGTGTGTGTGTGTGGATGTGTGTGTGTGTGGATGTGTGTGTGTGTGTAACAAAATTTTCGTCTGCGATAACTCTAATACTACAGTTTCAAAAATTATAATTTTTTCGTATACATCTTCGTTACATCCATATGAAGAGCTGATTAGATTTTGGTTACAATTGGTCAACCGGAAGTACCATCATTTGAAGATTTTAACAGTTTTTCTTGAAAAAACTATGTTAAATATCATTTTTTCACATTTAATGTTATTATAAATATTAAAGAATATTTTATTCTCTATACGATTTGACTGCATTTTATACTTAATATTAAATGGATATATAAGTAGCTATAGCTATGAAAACAGCTACTATTTTAAGAAAATTCTGATTGAAAGATGTCAGTGTCAAGTGAAATTGACATAGTGTGTGTCTTATAATTTTACTGGAAATATAGGATCTTTTGCTTTCTGTATGCGGAATTTGTATAAAATACATACAACTGCTTTAAGGTAATGAACAAGAAATAATAATAATAATAATAAATCTTTTATTTCTGCAGATACATTACACTGTATATAGAAAACGTCACAAAATAATAATTTAAGACATAAATTTTCTGTATGAAATTTGCATAAAATACATGTAGCTGCCGGAAGGTAATGTACAAGAAATAGAATATTTAGCAAGGTACTTTCCGTATGAAATTTGTACAAAATACATAGAACTGACGGAAGGTAATGTGCTGGTCACATCAGATTTTTTTGACTTAAATATGGTTTTAACAAATTTCAAATATAAACCAACACCATATTATGTATAATTTAGACAAAACTTTACTATTGTTAACCACAATTGTTTAGACTTGAGAATGACCTTATTCAGGGCCAAAACGTTGTCAAATTTAACAATAAAGGATTATTTATAAATATAACCAATTGAAGCTTATATCCAAGAAATTTCCTACAAACAGTTGCGATTTTGTTCAATATTTACAGACCTGTAGTGGCCGGTTGCACCAACGTTACTTAAATGTGAAACTTGGCTTAAATCGACTATATTGCATCGAAATGAAATGTTAAATGATTTGTAATATATTGCTGTCAAAATTTCAATGTGCATTTTTTTGTTTAAGTCTAGCTTAAAATTTAAGCCTTGTTGGTTTAACTGGGCATAAAACATGCAGATTTGTTCAGAATAGAGCCATTAATCAAAATATAAATATTACTTATAAATAGACCAAACAGAATACATTTCATAAGCCACTTGGTAAATATTAATACTTTAAATGGTATAATCACAGTGAATATAAGAACAAAATAAAATTTTAAAAACCAAGTCACTTATGAAATGTAACATAGATTGCTTATAGTTACAGTATAAGTGGGCTAAGTAAGGTATTACGTATATTACCCACATAGAGAAAAATGCAAGTGGGACAATTTTTTCGAGTAGGTCATACCACTTAACTTTTCCTATGCAATATAACTTTTTAACCAACATCTTTTTATACTGAAATTTTTTGTTCATAATGTAACTTTAAAGTAATTTCAATCATAGATCAAACAATAACTGAGTTTACATACAGTTTTCAAATCGTTTTCATTACGATTTTAGTTTTGAAAGCTCCATGTATACGGTGTCAAAACGGTTTTGAGTTCTCACAAACCAAAACTAAATTTCATGGGTTTGACTTGAAAACTAGTTTCAAAACTACTCATGTAAACACTTAAAAGTCAGTTTCGATATTGCGCATGCGTACATAGCATAACGTTTCTGTCGTTCTGTGTTACTTGGTGTTACTAACCAACAAATAAACTGACAGTTGTGTAGTTTTAGTTCGTAGTGGTACAAAGTACAAAAAATAATTGGAAAAATGGCAAAACGAAGAATTTGGAGTGAAGAGGATCTGTCACTTACATTAGCCAAATGCGCATGCGCCGAAACTGTTTTCAAATCAAACCAAAAAATGTTTTGAAAATTGCATGTAAACAGTTTCGCATAATTTTGACTGAAAACTGAAACCATTTTCAAAACTGCATGTAAACATAGTAAATTTTTCTCACTTTGCTTGTTTAAAAACGCCATAGTAACAGCAAAATGATTAAGCCTTGTTGGATATAACAATACATTATATAACCATGCTGTAATAGATGCTCTTATTACCGATGATGAAGTTTGCAACACGAGCGAGCAGAGCGAGCAAGGGTTATAATCATCCGAGGTAATAATAGGCTATTATAGCGAGTTACTTTATCTACGATTAATACAAGATTTTTTATAATTTCGTTTCATAACCCCAATCTAAATAATGCACATGACGTATTTTTTAGTGAAATTAGATTAGCATTGCAATGTATTGTGATGATGAAGATATTTTGTGTTGAAAACACATTTTCTTGCATATGTATTTTAATGATTAATATTCCTGGATCATTAATCCCAGCGTGATTTACATATAGCATAGAGGGTGGTGACTCGAACACCCGAACATAGGGATTTAACATGTAAAATCATATTTTCGTAATTTCCTGCTCCCCTAATTATTTTAGATAAAAAGCTTCAAATAAAAATTGAGAGAGGAGAGACGTCAAAATCCGGACTTGCAGACCATGCGTGGGAACACAATCACCGTATCCAGTGGGAGGGAGCAAAAATTTTCAAGAAAGAAGAACATTGGTATAAGAGGAAGTTCAAAGAAGCCGCCATCATTGAAAAGAACATAAAAAAAACAGTTTTCAGCCAGTCGAGTGTAGAAATTCGGCAAATCTGGAGGAAACACATCATAGCAGACTCCAGCCTAACCATTGGACCCAAACACCCAGAACGTCGACCCAGCCATTGGACCCGACCAGCCACCCGTCACTAATGTCACCCCCATAACACCAGATATAAAGCTCGTATGTTAAGGAATTAGTCAGTAGTGTCAGATCACCTGATGACGACAGCAGATTTTCGCTTTCGAAACGTTGTGAAGAATTTATGTTTTTACAAATAAAGATAATGGAAGTTCAAAATAAAATCGTTTTAATTCAAAAAAGTATACTGTGTAAACCTAGTAATTTCGTGACGTCATTATCTAGGTACAAAGTTTGATGACGTGCCTCCACTGCATAAATATTTTGCCAAAAAAACGTAATCGTGCAATATATTATGCCACCATGAGACTCATTACACATGTAACAACATTTCATCATGGTTATAACGAAGCCTGCATTGGAAAATTTATACTAACATGACCATATTTTTGATGCTAACAAATGGTCGGATTAAAGGAAATAAGTGTGACTTAACGGGCGCTATAAGAATTATCATAATTTATTTTCTTATAATGTTAATTTTTTGTTTGTTATTTGAATGTCAAATAACATTTATTTTCTTATTAATGCGTTTATCGAAAAGATAACAAGAATCCTCTATGATAATTTATTATTTTTTTCTTGTAAATGTTGAATTTACATAATTAGAAAAAACCTTGTATGCGATTCATTGCAAAATCGTGTTTTACGCATACACGTGTTCGACTATACTCACGTATAGTGCCAAAAATACCATCATTTTGCAACTAAACATATAAATAGTTATTTTACTTATTGTACTGCTACTATCTGCAATTTGCAGCAATAACCAAAAGAAAAGTGATCGTCGTATATATTTAAATTTGGATTTTGAAATATGAGTTATTTAATATATTTAATGATAGTAATTCTGTCTTTATTTAAAACAAAATAAAAATTATTACAAATCGGTTTGCTAGATATATAATTAATTAATTCACCCAAAAAATAATTATCACACAAATATATTACAAATATATTTCATTTTGCTAATGTGTGATTTATAAAATAATATGAATTAAAATGATTATATTTATACTTTTAAGTAATGTTTTATAACAATTTAGTTTAATTAATTTTTAATACCAAATATTTCAATTTGAAACGCAATTGAAATTATAAATATGACGATAATTTATATGATAAAATCTAATTTAAAGCATACATATATTCAAAAAATTTATCATTTAGGTATTCATATTCGTCACAATTATCGGATATAATTTGTTTTCATTGCTAATTTTCCTAATTTAATTCACAAAATTTCATTCAGTTCAATTAATATGGACGTTATAATAGACAATAACATATTCAAAACAAATACTTTATCACAAGGCGTGTTACAATTCCCAGTTGGTCTAGGCCCGTGTAAGCGGATTGAAAGAGGTGTAGCCCAGTAGAGACGACCAGGGTTGAATAAGGGTTGTTGAAGGTTAGGCGCCAGTTGAATAAAATATACCCTCTCAATAACACAAGTGATTCAACACATGATATGGGAACGGGACGAGGCGCAGGGCTCAAAGAGTGCACGAGAAAAATTTGTAAAATTAAGAATTTAACGAATAACAACATTTAATATCGCACTTAGTACATAAAAAGTAATAGCGCAGTACGCGGCATTATTTAAATAAAATACATTACATGGTAATAAAAAAAATGAACTTACGCCTATGCGATGTATTAACGACAAATGAAATAACTAAGACCGATATGCGTCTAACTTCGTAATGGCCAATACGGAGAACGAGAATAAAATGTAAACAACAGAAATTTAATGTTAATCTGCAAACGTCGCAAGAACGTTAACATTCGTACAATTTAACAATGAAAACGTCGTAAAATGACTCAGTAAAAATATGCAACAAAATAAATAAAATGCTTATCTGGACGTAGCCCTCTGAAGACGGCCAAAGGGTAAGTATACGACGAAGGTGGTTGGTGGCGTGGTACTCCGGATATTCACAGAACTCGTCCAATAAGAGTTGGAGACGAAATGGGATGATGATGGTCGACAACGATGCTCCACAACTCCAATAATGTATGCACTTGGGTGGTACGTGCAAGGACGTAAAATTCTTCCAATCGCCATGGTCATTTGTCACTCCAAAAATTGACGATACGATAACGACAAATGCACCACATGAATGTTGAAGGTGACGTCAAGGTAATGAATATAATCTATTTGTGTTCTAGATTACATTCGACACAAATATACACAAAACTGTGTACATGAACGGTAAAAACGTGGAAAAACGTACAAAACGCAAAAAGCCTAAGGTCTTAGATGGCTACTATAGCGAAAATTGTCTCTGTTACAGAAATATTGTGTTTAAATCCTGGACCTTCCAGTGAAAACACATTTCCAAAAGACTTGGACGCAGCCAAAATCCTTCCAAAGAGGATGGCGCCGACAACTTGGCACGACAGAAATACCACTTCCGTTTTTTAGGACATCTCGGGATAGAAGGCCGAACTTTTACAAAAAATAAAAAAACCAGCCAAGCCAAAGAAAACAGGCTCAACCTTGACGGCATGACGTCACAAGAGCCATTTACCTCAACCTTGACAAGCAGTAGGTCAGTACAACAAATGTACGATGAACGAATTTACTGAGACGTCATCCAGATTGTATAAAAGAGTGGCGTAATAAAATGAATTGTACGTATAAGGTAAAATGAAATAGGAATAATACCCTACGGAAATGTTAATTTAAATTGAAGATCAGCATAAAATACAAAAATGAACATTTGGAGAATTACAAGCGAGTACAGAGCAAAAATAAGCAAATAACCTTATTAGAAACTCGTCTAAATTATAGTTTAAATAACAATATTTCAAGACATGTAGTTGAGTTTCAGTTAGAACGCATCCTCGAGCTAGACGCTAGCTCGCATAGTCACAATGCAACAGTTTAGTAGTATACTCAATATCATGGGCTTATTAACCGTTGCTGGGCGTGTCAATCTGTTTTATATTGGTAATTAATAATTATAATATATATTTTGTTCTTTTATAGGTACTTATATTTTAATTGCATAATTTTAAAAAAAGTACATTCGAGATCTCGACTTTCCAATCTCGTCTCGAGCAAATCGCGAGGGCATTACTCTCGTCTCGTCTCGAATTGTCGAGACGAGAGTAAGGTTAATCTCGTCTCGAAAATTCGAGAAATTCGAGACGAGATTTCAAAAATGCGAGATCTCGCGGCATCACTAGTGAACGCTGTTTCTCTACTCTACTCTTAAAAGAATTAAAACATTTCTATGGAACACTATGACACAATTTTTGTGCCCTATTATACAAAGATACCACCAACCGCCACTGCAGTTTAGTTTCTTGTTTAATTATGTTAGGCATGATCAATAAAGTTAGTCTAAGTATAAATTTTGTGTAAATAAATGGTATAAATCTTAAAGAATAGCTGAGTCTATATAATAAATATCTAAGTGTGTGTTCCTCCTCAATAAAGGGGTCCTCTAACCATCAACCACTAGTTAGTTAAAGTGTCATTGTTGGTGAAGCAGTAAGTGCACTAGAACCAGCACCAGCATCAGAACTTCGTTAACCTGATGTAATCATACCATACGACCGATACGACTTGGAATAATAGAATTTGACGTAATACCTTGTCAGATATTTTTTGCATATACAAACAGAGAACAATTAACATAGAGTATCAGATGCTTGTTATCTTAGCCATAGTGCAATAACTTTGTCAGCTGTAGTCTTGCGATAATTAAATAAACTGTAATAAAAATGATACACTAATGAATTTTATTTTTTCCAATCGATCCTATTTATTTTATATATCACTGGTAAGTTAGAAATTTCCTCTTTTCAATAATGTAACCAGGAGATTGGACAGACCTATGGGTGCCCTTGTAACAAAGTGTTTGTCGATGAGGGGTAAACGGAGCAGGGAGAAAATAGTTCCTTACATATTTCTTCAGAGGGTAGCAACATCACAAAAATAACGAAGACTTAACATAGAAGGCAATGCAAAACAATATAACGGAAAACTTAAACCAATTTAAACGTCAAACTGAAAAAATTAAAAGCTGACATGACATACATAATTTTTGATCCCACATTATTTGAATTTGTATATGTTTAAAACATACAGAGAACTCGTAAGGTATATTATGAACATTAATTACTTTTTATATATTAATATTTATAAATTTTTCTTATATATGTTTCTGTAGAATTTCATGGAGACCAAGTTCTTAATGCTTGTATATCGAATATCAATAACCCAGATGATAGGTATAGAACTTCCCGAAACTTACAAATTAGGAGATAAATATCCTGTTGAACATTCATCAAATGAATTTGATCATTTAATTCTTCAGAAGAATTCTATATAAGAAAAGAAACGAAACAACGCAAAAAGAACTAAAAATCCACAGTAGTTTAAAAGCTGAAAATATCGTTCATAAAGTTACAACTATATGAATACATACATACATTTATATTTTTAAAATAATTATCTGGATAAATACTATTATACTCTCTTATTAATATTATTTATATACCTACTAATTGTTCTTTTGCAATTTGAAATTTGTACACTATATATTTTAAATAAATATTCATAATATATATATCAATATGAGTTTTTCTTTCTCTTTCAAATATTAAAAAAAAAAAAAAATTTAAAAACACGGTCAATATTTTAAAGATGTAGTTACCGTGGTTTAGTTAGTTGCATATGTTGATAGATGGCGAACTTAATGACGATACAAAAGCATTGAGTTTCTAAACAAGTGTAACTTTGTAAAATAGCGCCCATATAAAAAAATTATCTTTGGCATCATAATTCGAAATGCAGAAGTGCTACAAAGATTTAAATATCCCCATTCGAAAGAGCTTAAAAAGTGCCCCAAAGAAGTGTCAACCAAAAATAAAAAACTGCAAAATTTACATTTTCGCTCGCCTAATAGGGCAACCTTTATTTAAGTTTCGTCCCCACGTTATCCTGGGCAACCTGTAAATTCATAAAGCGCATGGATAAGTTGACCGGCTTGGGTTCGAATCCGATCGAAGTCAAAATTTTAAAATTATTTCACTTATGTTGTGTATTCTCCTCAACTTTCTATTCGGTACAAAATATTGCAAAATAGTATCGAAATCAATGAATAAAAGCAGATTGGCTCAAAAGCGAGAGGTATATTAATTTATTTCTTTATTTATTGAGAATATAAGTTATATTTTAATTTATAATTATACTTACATTTCATCAACTCGTTACTCATTTCAATGAGAAATTTATGTTTTAGACTTTCATAAGAACATAATAAACCGAGTTTGGAAGATTTGCTAGTATTAGCAGATTATTATGTTGTTGGTAACTAACTTTTTTTTGAGATCAGGTTTCGAAGTAAGTATAAAAAATTTTAAATAAGAAAGATCGCGTTATATAAACTGAAATAAAGAGGAAATTTCACATATATTAACCTTTAATTATAGAGACAGTATAGAGCCCATAAAGTTTTATGGTACAATGGCCTTCATTAATGAAGAAGCGTAAAAATGTGCAATTATAATTAAAATTGCGTTGACATGAATGAGAATGCCTGTAATTGTATAGTATAATTTAAATTTGTTGTAATATAAATTAACTAGTGATTTAGACTATCTTCAATTTCAAAGTAAATAATGAAATATTTTAAATTGGACGTAGAACAAATTTTATTTGTGCTATATCTCGAAAATAAACGGGCATAAAAAATATTTTTTCTATAAACCTATTAAAAGTGGGCTTTTTAATGTTTGTTTTTAGAGTTCAAATGTGACTTTATGACACCAGTGTTAAAATTGACAGATCATTGTTACTTTTGACTCTAGTGTTAAAAGTGAATGTCAAAAAATTATTAGAAATACAAATTTAAATTAAAAAATAGTGTTTGTAGAAAAAATAGTGTATAATATACGTGTTAAAAGTGATTTTATTTTGTTCGATGGTTTGAATCACTCCGCTTCGCGTCGTGTTCCAAACTTTCTTCTCACAAAATAAAATGTCACTGTTAACACATATCATAAATAACTAATTTTCCGAAATCTACATTAGTATACGATGTCACTTCGCGAAGTTATCTAAAATAGTTGCTACAGTAAAACTTTACAGACTCATGTCAAAATTTACACTCATCTGTCAAACTGGAATTAGTCTAAATTTCTAACTTCTATAAAAAAAAATATACATATTGCAAACTTTATTTCACTGGATATTCTGTGTTCTCATACTAGAGTACTACATAGGCCTAATTTTTTTAATTTTATTTAAGATACGGCCCACAGGCGGCGTGTAAACGGTGGGTGCCATGTAGTGATGTGCCGCCAAAAAATTTGTTTTTTCCCTGGGAAAATTCGAGGAAATTCCTTCACCCGCGATTTTCGGGAAGAAATGTTACTTCTTTTCCAGGATTTTTTTAAAAATATCACGTGAATATAATTTTTACAAATTTCTCGCAAATTTTAAAAGATTTTGGCCTTGATGTTTGGTGCAAGTAGTTTGAGTAATTTAAGTTTCCTTCAAAATTAATTATTATTCTGGTTAATTTTTTTAAAGTAAATATAAGTGCTTGTGAAATTTAGTACGATGTTTTTGAATTATTCATTTAAGGTTTTATGAATATTGCACCTTTACTTTATATAAGAAGTATAAAAATATATTGAGTATTTATAATATGGGGGAGTATTTTTGATTAGTTCTTACAGAGTCGCTCTACTCGTATGTATGACCGATAGTTCATAAATATATTGATACGAGTATATGTATGTATTTTGTTACCTTAATTTCACTGAAAAATAAAACTAAATAAACCTACAGTTACAATTTTTATTCATATTTGAAATTCCATGGGAAATTTCCCGAAGAATATTTTTCTGGAAATTTCTCGGGAAATTTCACAAAATTTTCCCGTATTTAAATTTCGGGAATTGACCCACCTCTAGTGCCATGGGTGCCACGGCATCAAGAATATTTTGAGGAAATCCATCTAGTGTTTGGTGACAAGTCGTGTTCTTTAGGTACCGTAAAGCGGTGGTACAATGAATTTCAGCGTGGCCGACTTTCCTTAAATGACAGTTTTCGAGCTCCTAAGCCAAAAACGGCAGTTACCAAAAAGAATATTGGTCTTGTTGAGAACATGATTAAAGCGGACCGGCATGTTACTGTCAGGAATATTCAAGCAATTTTAAAGATTGGTGTGAAAGCAATTGAAACCATTTTAGACGAACATTCCCCACAATTTGACTCCTGTCAAAAAGACAACCGTTTGAGATGGTACAGATCTACACTAGATCGCTTTGACAATGGACCGTTTCATTTAGCGTACAACTTCATTAGAGGTGACGAAACATACGTATACTGCTATGATCTCGAAAAAAAGCAACAGTCCGCAGTTTGAGTATTTGAGAATGAGTCGGCTCCAACAAAAGTTATTTGCGAAAAAAACCGAAACAAAAATATGGTCGCCACATTTTTTGGAATTATTGGACATGTTTGCACTATATCACTGGAGGATCGTCGTACTGTTAATGTTGAATGGTACACTTCCATTTGTTTCCCTCAAGTTCTACAAAATGTTCGCGAAAAACGTCAACGGGGAAGGATTATCTTGCATCAAATCAACGCTCGGCCGCACACTGCTGTTCCAACAACTGATTATTTGATTGCCAAAAACATTGAAATAATGGGTCATTCGCCGAATAGTCCAGACTTGGCACCTAATGATTTCTTTTTATATCCACGTGTAAGTTACGGGGTTTACGTTTTACATCGGCCGAAGAAGCTGTTGACGCATTTAAAAATTAAATAAAGAAACGAACGCAGGAAGATTGGAGAAAATGCTTTGGAGATTGGTTTTCACGGATGCAAAAATGTATTGATTGGGGAGGAGAATGCACTGAAAAATCATAAATAAATGCGCTTTTCAAGCAAATTGTGTATTACTTTACTAGGCTCAGCGGAAAGAGAACAGCCCTCGTAATATTGAAAATATTAAGTTTTTATATTATTATTTTGTTCATGTTGCTATAATATATATTTTATTTATTAATAAATAAATGACTCCATTCACATTTATTACTTTATATATAATATGCATTAATAAATATAAGGCCTTCAAGGTTCACTATTATTTGGTTAAATTTATTTAGGACGTTTCGAGCAAAATCCGCTCATTACGGAATAATTCTAGCGTAACTTCCACAATCTTCTGCATTTCACTTCCACCATTTTTAAATTAAGTTTGGCGTGTACGCAGCGTGTTGCATCGTTGAATTGGGGGCCCATGCTCCATCTGACTACGTAGAGTATAATTTTCATGTAATTTTTACAACTTTCGCTAATGTACAACATTGTAATTCTGCTTCAACATTATATGTATTTACTTTTAATTCTCAACTTGAATTTTATAGTTGGTAAGTTAACAAACAAGCATTGTTATTTTTTATAATATGACAAATATGTAATGTATGTAGCTGAAGATGAGCGGATTTTGCTCGAAACGTCCTAAATAAATTTAACCAAATAATAGTGGAACTTGAAGGCCTTATACTTATTAATGCACATTATCAACATGGTTCCCTCACACAACATTTAAATTTATATATAATAATAATTATACTTATTCATTTTAGCACCCACAAAAATAAAGTTTTGCGCACGCCTATGATTCGGCCTGACACGAGTCCAAAACTTTTTAAAAACTGATTACTTGTACTCGACCTGAACCAGAATAAATTTTAATTCGACCCGTATAAAGCCGAAATTGAAATAAATAATATGAAAATGATAAAAAAGTGATATCACAATTGTTATAAATTAAGTAATAAAAATATGAAACTGTGTATATTTGATCCGCATATATTTTAGAAAATCCGGCCCGTGCCTTTACCCGTGGACATAGTCGGGACTCGTGCAGGCCTGTATCACATACCATTTAACTCGATGAAGGCTAAGTCTAACGAATCATTTTTAAGTTAGTGGTAAACTGGAATGCCCAAAGAAATAAGTAATGTTAATGCTGTTAAAGTATTTGACAGGTTTTAAAACATTTGACAGTACTTTTGTTACCACAGCTATCTCCATCACAACAGCTAGCATTCAATAGGTTACTTGCGTGCCCTTTTTTATTTAATATTTTTGAAGAGACGATAAAAACTTGCTACCCATATTTTTCCTTTGGCAAAATTTTCATTAATTGGTCAGAAATATTAATGAAACTTTAATATTTAAATTACCGCCATGCATGACGTAGAATTACGCCGAACCAATGAATGGCCGTAAAGCAATAACATCGGTACGTCCAATAGCAACGGCATGTGCGGGTAATTTAAACATGACATATCTGTTTGACGTTTGAATAATAGTTTGGAGGTTAATATTTTCGTTTGTCATTTTAATCTTGTACGAGTAATCCTGCTTAACAAATCAAAATACGTAATAAAAGTAACAGAAACCACGCAAATTGTAAATAATAAAGAAGAGAGACAGAAAAATGAACTAATGTCAAAATCAAATTAAAACTCGCACTCGCTCGCCATCTATAGGTTACATTTTTAAATATACTTCCCTTTCTCCAATTCAAAATAATGACGTCAAAGAAAACCTTCTATCTTAATTTATTAAAGAACAATTTTTTTTTAAATAAAATTTATATTTTTACATACGTTTTCAACTTTACTTTAGGTATTTAATGATAGATATCAATTTTCAGTACCACGTAAGTAGCCTATTGATCTAACGCCTCAAAAATACTTAAGAGGCTGCTGTTACTTTCACGGTGAGGTAAGCTTGCCCGCGACGTGGGAGACGAAGAAGGCTATGGGTTGGGCCGGCAAGTACCCCCACTTCTACAGAGTATACACCCCTATTTACGAAATATTGAAGGGCGAGACAGGTTACAGGCTAGCACTTTCACTGTCCAAACCTTATGACTCCTCAACAACGGTTTAAAAATCAGAATTATCATTCCGGCTATACATTTCAGAGGCTAAAAGAAAGAAATCATATACGTTTTTCTCTAAAACAGAATAACCATAATGTTTTTTATTAAAATTTAAATAAAAAGCTGCCTGTAGCTTATAGCAGGAAATGTTTTTTGATCATTATACCATGCAGTATACCACCACAAGACTGAATCTGATTTTTTTACTACAATTACCATTTTCTAATAAAGATTAAATGCGTCAAGTATATTATTCTCAGAATTTATAGTACCTATGTGTACATAATGATTGAAGGTGACATATATCATTGTAACTCTGCCACTAACACAATGAAAATTCTTTCGAGGAATCAAGTCCCTTCGTTCTTTCTCATAGTAGCTAAGAATACCGATCTGCCGATAATATTCTCGGTAACGTGGGAGTTTTCCAGTGCATTGATTGCTTCTTGGTTTCCGGATGGTACTGGAAAATCTATGTTTTATCTAATTATCTTTTTCGGCAAGTCAGGTTCTGTAGAGGCAACCTCACTGCAAATCTGTTTCCGGATATATTTCTGTCCCTGGCTGAGGTTTTCTGGTACCATTTTGGCACAAACTTCGTCCATGCCTAATTGGTCTTGCAATATCTGTCGTACTTGTACACCAGGACAATGTTCCTGCCCACAAAGCACTGGCTGTAAAGCAGTTTCGTGCTGAGGAGAAAATTATTGCATAGGTATATTCACCTTACTTGCCGGATTTGGCACCATGTAACTTCTATCGGTTTTCATCGTTCTCTTGTCCGTACACATCCGTCAACAGTTTCAAACACTTACTCGGAGATTTTTTCAATTTTATAAAGAATTTCAGATTAATGCGCTGTTCATTTTTAAAATTAGACATGATTCCGGCAAAACGATCAAATACTTGTACTTGTATCTTTAATTATTGCTGATAACTGACTGAAGGGAAATAGGCTTATTCTCATCTGGCTCATGCCGATAAATTGACATATTTTAATAACATATTACTAATTTATTTTACACTTTTTCGCAAAAAATTAGTCGGAAAAAATTTAATTTCGAGCAGCAGCCTCTTTACAGTTCAAATAAAATCAAGTTACCTTATAGCCTCAGAAAATAGAACATAAAGAAATAAGAATAAAATCTGTTTATAAGTACTGTTTTTTATCTTATTGATAAATTTCTCTATTGATTAACAAAAAACTGAAAAAGTTTCGTGCTGGTGAAAATGCAGATTTGGTGTTTTGTTATGAATATTTGCAACGGTAATGGTATAGTTGTGCGTCCAAGAATGAATTTATATGAATTTAATCAGTAACTAGTTTTTACCTATTTTTTATTTTATTAGACACTGATTTTTTAAAAATTTAAATAACTAAAAAACTACTGCTTTTATCAAGTTGTAGCAAGAGTAACTTTTTTGTGTATTTTTGCAATGTTTGTAATATTTTATTAGTAAAAATCTGGCCAACACATAACCTCTCGCCAGATATTTTACCTGGTTGTACGCATAAAATACAAATACATATATTCTCACTACAAAATAATTCTCACATATATTTGCAAAATCTATGGGATAATTTAATATAAATTATGTACAATACATACATTTTTTTATATTCAATATCCTGTAATTTTCTTTTTCTACTTTCCTGTTCTTTTTTTATATGCGTCATTTTTTCGCAAATTCCTTTTGTATTCTTTTTTACGTATATTCTTTTGCGTTGTTGCCTTTTTTTATTTTCATAATTTTCATAATGATGTTCAAATTTTTTTGATAGTGGCATACAAATATTTTTGACAGTGACATTTATGTGTCAATTACAAACATTTGAATTTCTTGCCTTGAAGTAGTTCGATATGAGAATTTTTACATCAAATTATTTTATATGCATTTCTTTATCTCTAAATCTATAGAACATATAATAATAAATTTATATTTACCGAATAAAGAATTTAACGTTCTTTAATATAAGTATTTACATAAATTGTAGATAAATAATATTTAGATGATTTTTTTGTTGTAACTACTACTTCCGGTTGTCCAATTGTTACCAAAACTTAATTAACTCTTCCCATTATTGTTAGATTGAGGAATCCGTAGTTAAAAATGTCTTAAGTTTTATAGTATTTGAGAAATCGTGGATCCAACATCCACACATATCCACACACACATACGGACATCATCGAAAAAATGTTATAATCGGATTCTAGGGACCTTAAAACGTGCTTATTCACTAAAATCTGGATATGCGATTTTTAGCATGAATCCAATACCTCTCTTAGCGCGAGGTAAAAATGAAAAATAACAATGTAAAACTTGATATACAGAAACAGAAGAATGTATAAACATGTACCTAAATAAGTAGTATCCTCATACCAAGTTTCAAAATTTTAGTGCGACTAGTACCAAAATTATTTAAAAAAGTGTCTGTTAAGGCGCACCTTCAAAGGGCTGTAACTCGATAACGCAACGTTTCCATACATGTGTTTTAACGTTTTTCGCTTTCTTTTGATCTGTAGTATCATCCATTAAAAAATAAAAAAACCGTAAACACTTGTATATTTTGGAAAATATTTCAAATTGAAATAAATGCAGGATCTAAAACGTTTGCTACTTTCTGTGATGGAAGCATGGGAAGAAGTAAGAGGGGATGGAAGCATGAGAAGAAGTAAGAGGGGATGCTAAACCAATCACAAAATAGACGTTAAAACTGGGACGTACCCGTCCGTGAATTGTCTGCGAGAGACATCTAGTAAGGAAACTACACACTAAAATTTAATTAATTTTAAATTGTAATAACATTATATCACATTAACAAATTATCATTTTCTAAATTGAAATCTTATTTAAACAGCATATATTAATAACTTATTAAGTCACATTTCAAAATTTCGTAATCCAAACCATAAAAAAATATACTTGAAAATTAAGAATTTGAAACTAAATTTATTTTGTTATAATTAACAATAATACAAATTTGGCTCAGTAGCGAACTTTTTACAGGTTTGCTTACATTGTGTGCAAAAGTAGAACGAAATTGGTACAATAATACAGTCTCCACATTGTTATGAAATTAGTAAATATCGTCAAATTGACCTATTTTAATACCATATTACTCATTTATTTTAAAATATTTTTTAAAAAAGCCTCTGTAGCGAACTAAAGTCAACCTTCATTATTCATCATGCCAAATTTCAATAATTTATTATTTATAATAAAGTCACAGGACTATGGAGAAAAAGACACATTTCGAGCAGCAGTCTCTTAACATAATGCTATTTATTTATTTTTACCTCCCGCTACACTTGGTAAGGGAGATATAGAGATCGTGTTAAAAATCGCATATCGAGATTTTGCTAAATGACCACGTTTTAAGGTTCCTAGAATCCAGTTTTAACATTTTCACGATGATGTCTGTGTGTATTTATGTGTGTATGTGTGTGTGTGGATCCTTTACTCTAACTCAAATACTATCATTCAGAAAATTTTTAAACCTTGTATTTCGAAATTTTTCTGTAATGGAAAGAGCCCATTAGATTTTGGTGTAAATCGGATAACCAGAAATGGCACTTTACTACAAGCTCAAAATAGTTTTTCTTTCAAAAATACCTTTAAATATTATTTTTTCGGGATTAATGTTATTATAAACATTAAAGATTAATAAATTTTCTACAGATTTGCATTAATACTTTTTCTATATATTTTATGGATAAATTTATAAAATTATCTATAAATTTAATCCCGGAGCCTACGCTTTAAACAAGCAAATCTTGGTTACACAGTTCATATCTTCAATGTATGTAATTCATAGATAAATGTCACTGTCAGAGAACTAATCCTTTCAAATTAATAACAGTAACGTTTTAAAAAGAAAAAAAAATTAGAACCCTAGTTATATGGAATGGATCTTAATACAGTTTCCGCAATAACAAAATATGTAAGTATATATATATATATATATATATATATATATATATATATATATATATATATATATATATATATATACCGTGTGTCTATTTTAAAGGTGTACATAGGAGATTAACATGGGAAATCAGTTTTTTTGCAATTTCCTGCTCACTTAATTATTTTAAGCAAAAATGTGTCAAATAAAAGTTTTGGGGTATAAAATTCTACATCTAAACAATAAACAGAATTACCTTTACATGCTTTATTACGACAGAAATTAAATATGAAAATGTCGAAAATTACGTTAAAAATATCGACAGCCATGGAATTGAACAAAAAATGAATGCTTGACGAATGCACAACGTAAGTTAACTTATTTGATGTTTCTGACAATTAGATTTGAACAAATATCGTTAATTATGGCAATAATAGAAATATAAAATTAATAAATAAAGTTAAGAAAATACAGTTATGTTTAAATAATATGAATATATCAAAAATTTAACATTGCGTAACAACATTATGTATGATTCTGCATGTACTCTCAACTCATTTCCAATACATCTACCTTAGTACTACAGAAGGGGTCTACACTTATCATTCCTAACACTCTTTCTTAGAGTAGCGCATGTTTCGCTCTTCCTATATTTTGATTAGACGACTCACGTATATTTTTTGAAGACACATTAGCAGTCTTTTCAAATTTTGTCACGAATTTAGCTCTTCATTCGCATAAATGTTAATTTTTTAATCATTTCAGATAATAAAACTAGAGACAAAATCAATTTGTCAGAAACGTCAAACAAGTTAACTTACGTTGTGACAGATAAAACGTCAAGCATTTATTTATTTTTTGTTCAATTCCATGGCTGTCGATATTTTCAACGTAATTTTCGATATTTCCATACTTAATTTCTGTCGTTACAATGAATGGATAGGCAATTCTGTTTGTTGATTTAGGCGCAGAATTTTATGCTCTAAAACTTTTATTTGACGCATTTTTGCTTAAAATAATTAGGAAAGCAGGATATTGCAAAAAACTGATTTCCCATGTTAATCTCCTATGTACACCTTTAAGACAGACACACGGTATATATATATATATATATATATATATATATATATATATATATATATATATATATTTAAATTAATAAAAATTAAATAGCGGGAGGTTTGGTGTTGGCCACATCAGATTTTTTAATTAATAATTTAACTATTTCGGAAAAAAATATAATGTATAGGTACCGCAAAACTATTTTTTTGTTACTCATATGGTTTATTCTCCTCGGCTATTGTCTTGTAGAATAAATTCCATATTTATTACAAAAAATTATACTTTAGTGTCTAGGTATAGATAACAAAAATATCTTTTATTTGAAACATTTTACTACATTACTGATAGTTTAGGGCACAGTTGCATAAAACATTGCTAACTTTAATCACGTTAATTTTGACAAGGATTATTTTCCAATGTGTTTTTGATATACGTATCTATGGTTACAATATGCAGTTAAACACATGATCAGCTAACAAGGTTTTATGCAACTATGTAATTTTAAACAAAATCATTTTTTTGTAATTATCTATCAAGCCAATTGGAATTTCTAGAAAAATAAACATTTTGTTTGTTTAATTGTTCATTCTTCAAAGTAAAATCATTTTTCTTCATTTTACCGAGATTTTTTTTTTTACTTACTTTAATTACTAAATATTATTATTATTATTGCGTTTCGTGTCTGAATCCATTATGTGATCTATTGTGCTTCTGATGGTCTAGATTTGAATCCGATTCATATTAGAATGATTTCCAATTTTCAAATATCACAAAAGAGACTTCTTCGTTTCAACGGTGCTGATATATCGCCATTGCCAAATATTGCGAATTGGCACACTTATAAATGTGTAATAAATCGTAATATATAAGTATACCTACTTTTTATATATTTTTAATTTTAAACATTAACATTCAGTACTCGTATAATATTAATATTTGTTGTTATTTGTACAGGGAGTAAATCGAAAAGTGGAACATAGGCGTTGAACATGGGAAATCAGTTTTTCTTTGCGCAAACGTTACCAAATTATTTTATGCAAAAATACTTCAAATATAAGTTATAGAGATTTAAATTCTGCATCTAAATCATTTGATACGATTATTTTACCTCCTCATATAAACGTAAAAATTGATTATAAAATTACAGTTTTTATGAGCTTTTAGTCTACGCAGTGAAGAATTTATGACAAAAAATTAACAAATGCGTTGGTTTTAACTGTCAATTAGAAGTAAAACAATTTAACTTTTTGTGTTTTGTGTTAATTTAGTACTGTAATCTAAATTTAGTTCTAATTGACAGTTAAAAATAACGCATTTCTTTATTTTCTGTCATAAATTCTTGACTGTCTAGACTAAAAGCTCATAAAAACTGCAAATTTATGATTAATTTTTACGTGTATATGAAGAGCTAAAATAATCGTTTCATATGATTTGGATGCAGAATTTAAATCTCTATAAATTATATTTGAAGTATTTTTGGATAAAACAATTAGGGAACGTTTGCGCAAAGAAAAACTGATTTTTCATGTTAAACGCCTATCTTTCACTTTTCGATTTACACCCTGTACAAATACATCATGAAATAATTTTAATCGTAATAAAACGAGGATTATTAATGTCGGAAATTATATTTTTAAGATTTATACTACCAAAACAATTATTTCCTTGTTTGGGGCTATTGTATAATTTCGAGAACCGAAAATATATCCGATTGAACATTCCGCGACGTCTAACTATAGAAACATCCAGCATATAAATGACTTACGTCTTCTGTGTCCATGATATTACAGCATTGTCCGACGGAGGTGACGGGCTGCTCAGGGTTGGCCTTTGGACCGGAAGGAATGGCCCAGCTTTCGCAGAAACCGCGGCAAGCGTTCGTCGTCATGTGGAATTCAACACATCCGGGGATACTGATTTTCCGAGTATGACCTGCAAAAGTCCAACGCATATTTCCGGATTACTATCAATAATTTCGTACTATCTTTACAACGGAAAATACGAAAGAATTGAAACTTTAAAAGAATTTGTTAAGTAGTTTGAAAGGTAGTCGTGTTTTGTTATAATTATTGAGCAGGATTATTTAAATTCCAGTTACAAAGTGGGTGGACATACACAAAAAATCATGTCCGAGGGATTTAAACAGGGTGTTTCTAGTCCCTAGCTGGAACCAATAGCTAACGAATATATGAGGTAGGTAAGTAAAGTTATACTTCGCATTTTAAAATAATGAAGACAATAAATGCGCAATTTATGAGTTTGTTTATATGCATAACAATCATTTTTAGTTGCGCTAAATTGTAAAATGATGAGTTTTGAACTTGTGAAAAAAATTTGTGTTATGTTAAAGCATGTTTTAAAAAATTGCAAGCGAAAATGTTTATTAAAATGACTACGTGTTTTTTAAAGGGACAAATTTTACCTTTTACATTAGTATTAAATAGTTATATGGTCATTCATTTGTTCAAAATAGCCCATAAAGATTACATAACTACACACTGCCATAATTTCATCAGATTTTGTCATAGTGCTACAATATTAATATTCAAAAATTACTTTCTTCAACACTATTTTGGAAACTACACATTCTACAACTAAAAATTATGTTGGAATCAATATATTCCAACAAACGTGGAAACGTGTGATATATAATTCCGTAGGTCGTTTGGAATAATTCCACACGGTTTTTGACAGATCTGTTACAATGGTTATGACACTTTGTTTTATATTTATTTATTTCTGAATTCGTGTTTGTCGTTTGAAGTTTTGAACACTTTTGAAGTTTTCTGTTAATTTATCCAGATTTTTGGGAATCTTTAGAGCAGTAAGTTTATCAGAAGTTAATATCACAAGACATCCGATTTTATCGATAAATTTATATCTGCACGAAGTTTTTTGCTTAGCAACAAACACGAAAGCAAACTGCATGGTAAATGTCAGTTTGCTTGAGTGATTTTGCTCAACAAGCAAAAAGAATGAGGAGTAAAAGTTTATCTGAGAAAATCAGAGACATCGTGTGGTATTTGGTGAGATAAATTCCAAAAACAACGCAAAATGAAACAACTTAATTATTATTGGAGTAACGATGATCGACTGGGAAAATGATGCAGGAGAAAAAAAAGAAGAAAAATTCTCGGAAATGCAGTCAAGATAATATGTTTATTTGATTATGCCGACGTTTCGATCATACTATGATCATCCTCAGGGTTAAATCAACTCAAGTGAAACTAAGAAATATTTGTACACAATATTAACCATTTGTGAATTAATGTGAAAATACACTCGTTATAATTGTAATAAAGAACAATATGTTTTATAATGTGGATATTATTAACTGAACAGACAGAATGAAACAAAATTTTTATGAAAAAACTCTTTACTTCCTTGTACGAAGTAAAGGAAGTATTGAGATTTCAACGGAAATATCCATTTTGACCATCCCTGAATCCATTTTGACTAATTTCGTCGTGACGTCTGTACGTACGTACGTACGTGCGTACGTATCTCGCATAACTCAAAAACGGTAAGCCGTAGAAAGTTGAAATTTTGTATTTAGGACTTCTATAACATCTAGTTGTGCACCTCCCTTTTTGGTTATTACACAATTTCCAGAAATGGTACTTTATTTGATTTTAATGAAGAAGTATATTAAAATATAATCCAAAACTTTTCAAATTTGGTAAATAGGACTTTTATATCAATTGGAATAACATAGAAGATTTTGGTTAAAACAGGCTAACCGGAAGTGATATATTACCTGAAGTTGTTAACAGTTTTTCTTGAATAAAATTAGTGTTGCCGCGAGACAAGATTTGTCGAGATTTTACATTATCTCGATCTCGACATTTTTTTTTATTATTATTAAAACCAATCTTGATCTTGAGCAACAAAATTAAAATCCATCTCGATCTTAGGTCGAGATCTCGACTTTTCGGCTATTGTCGTGCAAATTCGTTAAGATTCGTTCGCTCGGACGTATTGCATTTGCACATTAGCGCATTGGACATGTGAATTCCTATGTTTAGACCTGTGACTTGTCTGTCTGTAATATATTTCATGCGATTTCAGGTGTAACCGTGTAACTTCCATTCTGATTTAATAAACATGTTAAGTCAAGTCATCTTTGATCTGCCCTCATACCGCATAAAATCTGCACACATCCTACAATATTAATTAATGTATAATCAAACACGAAAGTTGTATTTTTTATTCTGATTTCACAATTTTTTGTCTCTTGTTTTTAATACGTATGTCCCAGAATGAATAAACTCAGTAAAAAGTGTATGGTAAATGTAAATACATATGTCTATACGAATAAAACACAATACGAGTACATACTATATTTATAAAATACATTATTTTCTTAAAATTTTAGGAAGATAAAAATAATAAATTTTTTCCTATACATTTCGAAAGCGATGACGTCAAAATCGAGCGGGAATTACAATACCTGAAATATTGTTGAAATATGTATCCGGTTTGTAAGTGTGGCCGTGGTGAACAAATCGGATTATCGGGCAATTTAAATAAATATCATCTGGGTGCAAACTTAAGTTTGATTATCTGTATTTTTCACCACGGCCACACTTACAAATCGGATACGTATTTCAAGAATATTTCAGGTTTTGTAATTCCCGCTCGATTTTGACGTCAAGCAAATAGACCATTTTCATTGGTGGTGTGCGCATGATTAGAGTGAGAGGTCAGAATTGCCCTGTTAAATTATTTACATGTCAGATGAGGAATGAAACTTCGTCATTTTCTTCACAAAATGTGTGTTAATAAAACTTTTTGTGAAGAATAGTACAAGTTTCATTCCTAATCTGATAATTCCTTCACGATAACTCAGCAATTGTAATTATTATTTACATGTTGATGATATGGTCAACTAACTTCAAAGTTGTTTATGTCATATTGTCATCTCTCATTGCCAAATAAAAAAAAATATGGTTGGGATACATTGTTGTGTCCCGGGGTGCAAAAACAAATCAAATGAAAATAAAAATGTGTCTTGGCATTTATTATCTGCGGATGGTAACAGCTGACACTGTTGAGTTGAGAGATCAGCAGAGGTCATATTAAGGTTGCTTTGTAGAAAATACAACTTATTTAAAGTTTCAAAATTTGGTAATAGATGTCTCAATCTCAATGAAAATTGTATAAATGTATTTATAATAAAACTGCCTAGTATTATGTACAGTACTGATGAAATGAAATAAATGATCGAAACTTGTGTATGAATAATTAATAAGTTTTTCAAGATCAAGATCTCGCCTAATCTCGTCAAGAATTGAAGTATAACTGTCACACTGACAGTTATAAACAATAACAACTGTTTATTTACTCGGTAGTTTTTTTTGATAAATTTGACGACGATTAATCGGAATTTGGACAGGAGCAAAAAAATTTTACATTCGAATGTCGCTAACGTTTCGGTTTATTTAAAACCATCCTCAGAGAATTCTATAAAATACATTGTGTTACACTATATCTTACAAGTATCAAACAAAAACAAATAACAAGTTATGATCATACAAACAATAAAATAGTACATACCGTTGAGACAATCCAGTTAAAAAATTCCAGAAGAAATCATAAATCACAAAATGAGTAACTCATTTGAATGAATTATTTAAAAAATTTAAAGTTGAATAAACATTTCAAAAATGTTGAAGAGGAATAGTAAAAATTATGGAACACACAAGAACAAATGAAATTTAGTTGTTACTTTGTCACCTAGTACAGTACAATAAAATTTAGAATGAGATAGGTATCTATAACAAAGATAATAATTTTACCAACCTAATGAAGTGAAACAACAAAAAAAAAACCCAAATGTATTAAGATCAAATATTAAACTCTTTTTGGAATATTTATATAAAAATTACTTAAAATTTCAATATCAGTTCTAGAATTTATACTATTAGGATCTGTCGTTTATGTATCATCTCCATAAATAATCGTTTCTTATTATTTTGTTCAATATCTAGAATTGCAACATTCTTAAAAATCAAAAGTATGTCTTGTTTGAAAATGATGTGCAGATAAAGCAATTTTATCTTTGTTTATATATCTTTACAATGATAATTGTGGTTGCACCTCATTTTACTTAAGTATTGTTTGGTCTGTCCTATTTACGTACTTTCGCACCCTTTACATTTTATTTTGTACACTATATTAAACTGGAAATCTACAGGTGTTTTATCTTTAAGATTCGTGAACAGTATCTCTAATTTTTTAGTATTGTACAATGCTATTTTAACTGACCCCGAATTTAAAATATGGCATAATTTTTCTGATAAATTTTGAACATAAGGAATTTTGAAATAAGTTACTGGCCCGTTATTTTTAGGTTCTATATTTCTATCCATGACGTTTTCTGAAAATATAATTTTATTGACAAAGCCTTTAGGGTAATTGTTTAAAATTAGTTTATCTCTATGTTTTATTAAATTAAATTATAAATTCTGAATTTAATACGTTTTATGAGACTATTTTTTTTTTGTCTAAGTGGATGGGCTGATTGATAATTCAAAATTCTATTAGAAGATGAAGGTAGCGGAAATTTATCGGGGTAACTGAGTTTTATCAGTATAATACTGTTCCCATAGGTTGAATTTTCAAGTATTTTGCATCATGATTGGCTAACTAACTAGTCGTAGAAATTTATCTAAATAATAATATATTACTTAGAAAATTAACTAAATAACATTTTGTAGAGAAAAATGGAAAATAAAAGAACTTGCTAATGATACAGTGGGCCAGTTATTACGAAAAAAAGCAAAACAAAGATATAAATGCTGTTATTATAAGCAATTTATGGACTAGCGTCAAAAAAATTATTTGATAGTTATGATAATTGTTATAATCAATCAACATTTTTGTATGAATTTCTAAAATCTTGTTAGAGAAAGTACAGTCACAGTCTACAAGATGTTTGGAATGGTATACACACAACTTTTTTCTACGATCGAAAAAATCAATCGATTTTTTAATGTAATTAATAACAATACGGGATACGATGACACGAGTGTGTTCGGGAATATACATCTACCGTTTTGAAACTGTCTGTCGCGTACTATGACGTGTAATGATTCCCCATCCCTAAAAATTTAATTAAATTCTTGTAAACTACAAATAATAATTAATCGATTTAAAAGTATACAGTTTTTTTTTTCTAGTATCACATATGTAAAAATCAAAATTTAGTCACACACCCCATTAGGAGCCGTTTTATGTGCGGCGCAAGATACCGGACTTGCATCAAGACAATTTGAACTTGACTGGCTCCTCAAATCT
This sequence comes from Harpalus rubripes, assembly GCA_963082715.1. Lineage (NCBI taxonomy): Eukaryota > Metazoa > Arthropoda > Insecta > Coleoptera > Carabidae > Harpalus > Harpalus rubripes. The sequence continues at coordinate 52,946,230 of OY720448.1, forward strand.
GCAGAGTTTCTAGGACAAACACAATACTTTTGCGGTATGTCAATCTCCCTAATGTCCCGACAAGACAATTTTTGACTTCCAAATACCGGTTAAAGGGGCCGATGGCCGATTTAAGTCACGAGAAGGCGTAATGCATTCCGCATTATTAATAGCTATTGAATACTAATGTCACTAATTGTTTAATTTTTTTTTCTTAGTTAGATTTCGGTTATTTTGGTATACCATGCATTTTATTTAACTTGAAACATGGGATTTGTCATATCCATACAAACCAAATGACAAAGATTGCAAGAAATATAAACATTTAATAAATGTTCACTGTTACCCAAAACCGATTCTTGATGTTTTTGAAAGTGATACGATTTAAAATGTTCTTTCCTTACAAAACCATGTACACTGGTTTTACTTACACCCGCAGCTTGCCCTATCATTTTCGTAGATAATCTATTATTATTTCGTACGAGCGTAATAATTTCGGCCATTTTCACCCCCCGTTAAAACATTATTTCGTCTTGATTTCTTAACGTGTTCACGTTTACCGCAACCATCTTTCTTAAAATTGATAACAGTTCATAAATATAGTTGAAGCACTTGGTGTTGGTCGATCAGGAAATGATTTACGAAATAAATCAGATACCTGTCTGAGGCTAACGTCTGCATTATACCATTGAATTATTTGCAAGTGTATACATTATTTTTGACTTAAAAGTATCAATACAACCCTATGTGACAGATAATATTCACTTGACAATGACAGCCTATGTTTATTTTAAATGGAATGCTCTTATACATTGCTGTCATTTAGTAACTATAGAAATTGAAAATCCTATGTTCCACGATAAAAAATACTTACGGTATATATATATATAAGTTAAATACAAGTTTATTGTTTTGTTATTGATCATGGCCTACTGTTTTGTGTTATGTTAAATAAGATTTATTTAATATTTAAACGAATTGTTCTTAGTATTTTTGTTATGTAAGCACAAAATATTTATATGGTTGAATTCAGAAAAAAATACTCTGTCGAATGAGTCTAAAAAATGTATAATATCCCATTTTAAAAAATATAACTTTGCTTTGTAACTTGAGAACCACTGGTTTAAAAAAAAATTTCTTCAATAAGTGTATGTGCCCCTTGATCCACTGCAACCTTTATTTAAATGATTTTCTTCTATTCGTAATAATAAAGAAATTAATCGGAGTGTCCCGTATCCGTGAAACACCCTATATATATATATATATATATATATATATATATATATATATATATATATATATATATATATATACCGGGTGTCTTAGGCCGACCGACACATGGGCGATTAACATGTAAAATTAGTTAATTGTGAATAGTATCTCCCCAGTGCAAGGTATTAAGATGAAATTTTGCATGCTTATCCGGGGATACTATTTCTATGGATTTCAATTCAAATCAGTCAATTTACAAGTGTAATATTAGAATAAATTAAGAAAAATTGTAAAAGTACCATGAATGTTATTCATATCTTGAAAATAATAGTATCTAAGCAACAGCTCTGATAGAGTAGGGGTAACGTGCGCGCTTCACAATTTAGAGAGTCGGGTTCGAAACCAACCGACAGCAATATTTATTTTTTAATTTTTTCTTTTCAAAATAATTTTTATTATTAATATGTTTTTAATCTTTTATTAATATTTAATTTAATTTTTAAATTTTAATGTTGTAATTAGTAGGTACGATTTAATATTTTTTAAATAAATAAATCTTGTTACGTACAATGTATCCACTTTATTAAATTAAATATTAATAAAAGATTAAAAACATACTAATAATAAAAATTATTTTGAAAAGAAAAAATTAAAAAATAAATATTGCTGTCGGTTGGTTTCGAACCCGACTCTCTAAATTGTGAAGCGCGCACGTTACCCCTACTCTATCAGAGCTGTTGCTTAGATACTATTATTTTCAAGATATGAATAACATTCATAGTACTTCTACAATTTTTCTTAATTTATTCTAATATTACACTTGTAAATTGACTGATTTGAATTGAAATCCATAGAAATAGTATCCCCGGATAAGCATGCAAAATTTCATCTTAATATCTTGCACTGGGGAGATACTATTCACAATTAACTAATTTTACATGTTAATCGCCCATGTGTCGGTCGGCCTAAGACACCCGGTATATATATATATATATATATATATATATATATATATATATATATATATATATATATATATATATATATATATATAGTGGTCTTTACTCGATTGGAGAATCAAGCTAATTTTGGTTAAAAAAGAATGACATTGGTTTTTCTTGCATTAAGCCATAGATATATCTGCTTAACACATTAGCTGCTGTTTTAATTTAGACATTCAGCGGCATCCAACGTGTTAACATCAGAATAGAATTTCGAAGTTCGGAACTCTTTACCAAATCGCTTGTTTGAAGAAAGTATATGAATTTCTAAAATATGTTACCAGTCACCATGCAATATGCAAGAACTATCTGATGCGCACTAACATGGTTTTGTACGTATGTACGTGATTTAGCTTCATTACACTATAGTGCTAGGAAAATACTACTAGAGTCTTTAGACAGCGTACTACGCTTGTTTGAGCTATTAACCTTAATAGGTGTAATATCTTTAATGTATATTAATCACATTCTCCACTTTGAAAAATTTTACTTTTGTGTATAATTTCGTAGACCAATTTGTATTTGTAAAGTCGTGGAATTCCATATTTATTTACACTTTTTAAGTTTTACATATGTTAAATAATTATATAATTTAATTAGATAGATAACTACTCGAATATTAATTGTCCCAACGAATTATTATGTATAACATAGATTAACAGTGAAAATTAAACAAGTATAAATAGTGTCTATAAAAACTACCATTCTTTCTACAAAATATATTATCTTACAAATAGTTATTTCACACATTAAAAGCAGTAATGTAACAACTGTCCTATACCGTAGAACTTTTATACTTAGAACAAAAAATTTAAAAGCAATACAAGTATAAATTTAATATACAATTTAAATACAGAATATATGATTTTACATGCAGTGGAGAATAGAAAGTATGCAATAAAGGTTTGCAGAATAAGTTAGACCTCTTCATGAAATAGAAAGAAATTTTTTATTGAACATTGACATAAGTAGTTGTTCCTATAAATTAAGGGTTGAGAAATCTAGTTACACCACTAATAGGGGACCTTATCTTTTATACCATGTATCATTTGTCTCTGGACGATGTTAAATCTACTTCCCGGATCGTCAGAAATATTCTTGTTTGTAACTGTTGTTCGTGTTGGTATTCCCAGCCATTCTTGTATACTTTTCTGCGAAGAAATGCCCAAAAGTCTTCAATCAGTCGCGCATGAGAAACATTTGAGGGATTATACTCTCTCTCTCTGTTTTATATAAAATGTTGGCTCGTTAATGCTCTTCAGAATTTGAAGATTCGCTTAAGCTGTACCGCCATCTATTTGGTTACATTATGTCTTTTTCGAAATTTTAAGTTTCTTACCAAAGTAAATATTAAAAAGATATTAAAAATAACGATCACTGTGATTTAACAAATGTTGTTTGGTATAAATGTATGGAAAAAAACTATATGCAAGCTAAATATGTTTAAATCGAATTGAATGCACAAGATTCGATAGCTGGTTCACACCACTGGACTTGGCCAATATAACCAGGACAATATTATGTTGTGAAACAAACGAAGTAGGGAACGAACGAACACAAACGAACTAAGGACCAGTCAGTTTACGAACTAACAACGTACTAAGCTTAATTGAAACAAGAATAACAACAACAAATGAAAATCCATTTTAAGAGATATATGATATAGCGTATTGAACACAAGCGATCTAAACTACAATCAACCAAATATACAACAAAGTACTATATGGTTATTCAAGTCAATTAATAAATATATGAACAAACAATCTAGTTAAAGTAATATCACGAACCCTAAATGAACCTAATAACGACCAAACCAAAATACAAGAATGAAGAAATGTATTTATACTACGACGCCACAACAATAAATGCAATCCGATGATGTCATTCGAAAGAAACATGTGCAAACTCACTCTACAGCGAAATACTATTATTAAAATAAGAATATGAATCAAACCCGAACAACGCGGGATTCCGTTAGAAATCAAGTTGTGTAACACGGTTTTACAACTGATTCCTGAGCAACTGTTGGCTGTATAAAATGGCGACGCAATAAGTTTCACGACCCACCAACAAGAACCAAATCAAATAAAGCTCGGTTTATTTGACGTAATTGACGAAACGAATGATAATTCTAACAACAAATAAACTACTTGTCGTGCTAGGCAAGCAGAGTTAAATTTTAATTGCAAAAATACAACGACGCGTGACAGCGAGCAACGCGTATGTTCTCTACGACAGCCAACTAGCTACAAACTCTAACCGATAGATACGGTAGTCGGTCTGCTAACGTGTTTGGAGGGGGGTTTGCGCGCGCACTTGGGCTTGTAACCAAATTATTTATTTTTATAATAGGACATCAAGTTTGTGCTGCCCTTTACTATGAACTAACAACTGCCTTATCAAATATGTAAAAATGGTTGCTACCTCAAACGGGTTAACCATTTCAAATTCAGTAATTATTTAAGACCTATTGGTCTTAAACAAATGTAAACGCTAATTTATGATTAAGAACATTATGAAATACCTAAACACTAAGTCTATTTATTTAAACAATAAGACTATCTATTTACCACAATATTTATTTCACCAGCTGTTTATTTATTTCACTATTTCCATTTATTTCACTACACGTTCCAATCTTAGACTGCCGGTCGATTGCAGACTGTTATAGACTGTCTACGCGATATTTACATGACTATATTTATATCACTAACTATTCATTTCACTATGATTGTGATAATCAGAATGTAGAATATCCGGCTGTCTTCCCTGACGGGGTTTATATAGTCCAGTGTCCGGCGTCGTTTTTCTAGAAGGTTCTCCGATGATCTATGTGATAATAAGATCGAGACTCGTTTGTTTACGACGTCGGTTGCTCGCGGCACTTACGTCATCGATAAACTAATAGCGTTTTCGATTCAATTGCAAATGACGTCATTGTACTACACGCGTGTCGCGCTTCGTTGTCTCAGTGCAAAGTTAGTGCTTAGTGCACTTTGTATCGTTCAAACTGAGTGCATATTAGTGCATGTTAGACTACATAATAGTTTTTTTTACGTTTTGTACATAGTACATTCATTGTTTTGGAAAGTCTGAAGTTTAATAAACAAAAATTACTATCTGAAATAATCAGAATATTCTCAAAAATGGTAATATATTAGCCCCTAGCAGTATAAACCGTAGGTATTTTCTGATACAACAGTATTTTGTATGTTATGTTTACATAAATAAATGTTTTTAGATGAAACTGTAGCAATTTATCTAAATTTAGACCAATGTACTTTATGAGCAAAACAGGAGAAAGCGACAAGCAAAAAACATGTTATGTGTGTACTGTACAGGGTATTTTCAATAAACCTGTACATGTTCGTATTTTTACTTTAAAAAAGTAAAAAGTTTTGTATTGTTGCATTAATTTGTTCCTTTTCACCAATAGTTTGTTTTTACAATTTTTAAATAATATTATACATAAATTTGCTGTCGACTATAAATAAATAACTGCAAACTTTAAGTAAATAATGTAATGTGCGCGTGTTATAATTAGTAATCAAATTTTCCGTGTACTTAAAAACTACATTTGACTAGAACGGTGCAGTTTGAATCGAACACGTTTTCTTTTGCACGCGTGTGATATAACTGAGGAATGAAACACATTTGCACTGAGTGTGCAATGAGTGCACACTAGTGCAGTGAATCGAAAACGCTATTAGACGTGGAAACCGTTACCTGCTACAATACGTAATAAATTACTACCTATATACATTTCCTAATATTAATTTTACAAAACGAAACGTATAAAAATGAATTCAATTTCAATAATAGAAAATGTTATGTAGCTTTACATTTTTTTTTAGGTATGTATTCCAAATTATATAAATTTTAATTAATTTTATCGCAGCTGACTCTTCCTTTGTATAATTGGCAAATATTGTCAAATTAAATCAAGTGTTAAAATTCAAAATTTCTGATAATTTCTTTGCTTATTTCATGAAAGTAAATAAAACTCTGAACGAAATTCTTTTTGTAACTGACTCGCAATGAGTTAAACAAGTAACGGTGTACGAAACAAAAATATTATTGGTGCGTTCGGCGTGCTATCGCTATTCACTCCTTTGACTCCAAGTGTTCCTATAACCGTTCGGGTATGTACGATGGAGTAAATAGATCTCACTCCTTGATCGTTCGCGTACACGGAGTGAAGTTAAAAGAGTTAACTCCATTTACTCTACCTCTTTGCATGGGATTCAAGGAGTGCACATGCGTATTAGGTTATTTTTGGCGGCTAATAGAAAGTTTGAGTTTTAATTTTACAGGGTTCTGTGCTAATCGTGCTAATTGTGATGTGTGCCTTAGTGCCTCGTTTGTTAAGCTATTTTTCTTTGCGGTATTGTGGTTGCAAGTATTTATTTATAAGGGCTCGAGTTTTGTGCGTTAGGTATTGTTTTATCAGGATTTTTTAATTTGTTTTTTAAATGAGTCTAATTTTTCATTCGGAAGATATCGTGTATCTTCGGGGCTTCTGCCGGCATAATATCTAGGCTCGTGTGATAAAACTACTCGTATATTATACTATAATACACACAGCACAAACTGTAGTTTGTCTGTATTCGTAGTAAAAAAAAGTCGGAGGTGGGAGCTAGGTATTTGACGGATTTGATCAATGATGTCACAGATACATATATTATTTATATCATGTCAGTTCCATCTGATTATCGAAGCTTTTACAAACACGCCAGTTCTGTATGTGATTTTAACGTTTAAATTTGAGATTGTAGTCGAAGGTTGTTTTGTTCTAATGAATAAGAAAAAATCTCTCTTGTCTTTGGTCGTACATAATTATACGTACATATTATTTCGATCACAAATTTAGAGTTCTATTATATATAACTGATTCTATGTGGTCATTTATTTGTTCAAAATAACCTATAAAGATTATATAAACTACAACCTGCAACCTGCCATATGTTCATCAGAATTAGTCATAGTGCTTCAATGTTCACATTACATTCAGAAATACACTTTTGAAGCACAACTCTCTGTTTGCATTTTTATATATGCGTACACAATCTATACTTACTAACCATGCACATGGATCGAGGTCAAATTTTTTTGATCGGACTGAGTTTATAAACACGTCAGATTACCCATATGTAAATCTAGACAATAATCAAAATTGTGTAGAACAATTTTATGTTTTACTTTTTACATTTTTTATTTTAATCATAAAAAATATATTTAAAATACCAGATAAAAGAAAGATTCAAATATTCAATGACTAATTCTCCTACACTGATAAATATAACATTAGTACCTATGTCATATGAGCTATATTTTAACATCTGATATGCTTATGATATTGTTTTTAGTCTAAAAGATCTTCAGTTTTTATCTTGGTACAGTAGTTAGATTTTTGCAAAATATGTAATGTACATTTTAAAGTGCATTATTAGGTTGGTAAGTTGGTATAGGTTACTAATATGAACATATATCGGAGACGTAAGCCTGTTTTACATTATACTTTTTGTGTATTGAAATTATTGCGAGTGTTTAATGTATAGGAGAAAATTCATAGTTGAAGTTGTTTATTTATTTATTTCATTTTTGACGAAAGCTAACCACCTAACATTTTATTGAATTAATTTAATTAATAATTTTCTTTGTGAGATAAGATTTCTTTTTCTGATTTTTAAATTTTGATATGGGCAAATAGATAATTTAGTTGATGCTCCTCTATCAAGGTTATATGTTATCTTTTTTTGGCTGAATCCAAAATTTCACATTTTTTGTTAAATAAGCTGTGGAGCTGTGCTATTCTTATCTGAAGTATTTTAAATAAAATTAATTAAACAAACTTTGTTTAGTATACCCTTCCCATTTAAATTTAAAGCAGTTGCTACGCTTTGAGGCCTTTTCTACAATGTTTCTCTGAAAGTGTATGTTTTTCGCCACGTATATTCTAATGTAATAAATGAAAAATAGAGACTCATAACCTTTATTTCACACATGTACAATCTTAATTTTAAAAAATATGTGAACATTTACTTATGACATGTGCAACAATGTGAAAATAAAAATCCTAATACTAATTAGTTACATAGTTTTATAATGGGTATTTTTTAAAAATCGTAAATATATAATTTATTTTATAACATATTCAGCAAAATAATAAAAGAACATTCATACGTATATTCATAGGAAAGTAATTAATAATTGTAAATAGCAGACCTTGCATTAATATTACATGAATTTCTATTTATATAATGTCAGTTTTGCCGCAAATACGAAAGTTCAGGATTCTAAACCGATTTATCCTAGTGCGGCCAAAGTGTTAACCCACGTGACATGTGACAACTTCTGGTTACTATTATAATTAGGGTAGCAACGAAGAAACTTTTATGACAACAGTATTACATTTGTGGTAAACCTGGAAACCTGTACTCAATTTGAAGCGCCCAATTAAATTAATATAAAGTTTGTACATATTACGTAAAAAATCTGTTAATATCAATATCTATAATTATGTCTCCTCAATAATAAAAAAAACTTTAAATTAAAACACCGGACATGATTTACAGTAACGAAAACTTTTCTTATTCTTAATAAAAATATTCCCTAGTTTTTCTACAAATGCTGTTCTGCAACAAAGTGGTTAATTTTTAGCAACAAACTTGTTACAATCGTTATCAAACAGATATGGATTTGACAACTAAAAATCCGATATTTATTATTTATCGACGTACCTATTTGATTTGTGAAAAAACAACGACACTAAAAATTAATCACTGATGTCCTTTTCACATAAGATGTTTAAAATAGGATTTAGAATGTTTAGGAACGCCATAGTGATGTGCTGCCGAAAAATTCCCGCCCGGAATTTGTTTTTTCCCCGAGAAAATTCCCGGAAATTCCTTCATCCACGATTTGCGGGAAAAAAATTTATTACATTTTTTCCGGAATTTTTTTCGCAAAATCCCGTGAATATAATTTTTGCAAATTTCCAGTAAGTTTCCTTCATAATAAATTCTAATTCTGGTTAATTTTTTTAAAGTAAATATAAGTAATTGTGAAATTTAGTACGGTGCCTTTGATTTACTCATTTAAGGTTTCATGAATATTGCACCTTTGTTTTATATAAGAAGTATGAAATAATATTGAATATTTAAAATATGGGGGAGTATTTTTTATTAGTTCCTACAGAATCGCTCTACTCGTATTTATGACCGATATTGATACGAGTATATGTATGTATCTTTTTACCTTAATTTCACTGAATAATAAAACTAAATAAACCTACAGTTATAATTTTTATTCATATTTGAAATTTTCTCGGAAATTTCCTGAAGGGTATTTTCCTGGAAATTCCTCGGGAAATTTCCCAAAAAAAATTTCAAGGAAAATTTCTGGGAATTTTCCCATCTTTTAAAATTTCGGGAATTGACCCATCTCTATAGGAACGCGCAGACACTCGCTTTATATTTCAGAAATTTGCGTCTTAAAGTGCAGTCATGTGGGACTCGCTGCCAACATAAAACTGCTAACTGTAACTGCCATTGTATTGAAGGTTATTTTTTTAAATTATTTATTCGTAGTTCAACTTGGTATAAAATAAGCATGTACATACAAAAAGAAATGTAAAATATAAAAAGACATTCAATGTCGGGTACATGCAGTGCCATTTCCTTCTACGAAATCTTCTTCAAGACTCGACACTGATATTTCGTGCATATATCCCCTACTTTTTTAGAAGAATGATAAACCTTCCACATGGTTAAAGTCAGTGTGACCAATTTTCCACAATTTATCTTATTATTTTTGACAGCTGGTATTTTCATTACCAAGTTTTAATACTAAATTTTATACTTAAAACTGATACAATAATAATCAATATCCATTGCAACACTAACGATTTAAATATTTAGTGTGAATGTCAACCAATCTCTAAGATCATAGATCTTTAAGATCAGCTATCTTAAAGATATAAGGCTAGATCTTTAAGATAGCATGACTTAGTCTTAAACTTAAAAAAGTATTACTAAGGAAAAATCGAATTTAGTTAATGTTTCTACAATAAAAGAATTTTCGAATTTTTGATTTTTTTATATGTTAAAATATTTTTAAATCTAAATCGTTTTACTTTTATATTTTGTAAAATTTTTAAAAATATTGGAGAAAAATTTACTTATCATCAGCATTTGTAAAACTTGAATTAATTAATTAAAATGAATTAATCCAAAGTGGTACAATATATCTTCGTTTTACATTATAAAAAGTTATGTTAAATCCAGGATCCATTGACAACTGTTTTCATCGTTTTTGCTGCAGTTATCAATAGATCCTGGATTTAGGATAACTTTTTGCAATGTAAAACCAAGATATATTGTACTATTTTGGGTTATAATTTAAATTTTACAAATGCTGATGATACGCTGATGCTTGGAACGTCCGTCTATAATAAATAAACCTGGAACATTAAGACCTACCATTATTTTTATGAAAACTCCAAGGAGGTTCCTAAAATATATTTAACTTTCCTAATAATATGAATTCTTGAACATATTCGTTTTTTGTCCAACGAAAATCTCAATTTATCCCGAATGTTTCAAAATAAAAATTATTTTTGTAATTAATTCTCGTTTACTGAATAGTAGTTCATAATAACTTTGTTGTAAATTAATGTCTATTTATAACAAAGTATAATGAAATCACTAGGTAATTGTTTATTTGCAGTACGACTACATCTACTAACGTGCGACTAGTCTCGCATTGGGGTTTGATTGCTAATTTAGTCGGCATGTTTTGGTTTATTTAGGTCTTACCCCACACACCACATAATCAGAGCCAACTTCCTACAATAACCCTCTGTGCATTGTGGGTAGATACGGAATTTATTACCACTTCACAGTGCATTTCGCTTCTAGCTGTCAATCTTCATTTATCCTTGTTCTTACTATGTAAACAAAATTTGAATCTCAAGACAGGAATTAATGGAATAATCGAAAATTTATATAACAATAAATTACTCTTCAAGGAATTTGAATACAGGCTTCATAGAGAAATTTTGCTATGGTAACGAGCAATAAAGTGTTTTACAGTTGTCTAATTTAAGGAAAAAATAAAATGTATTTTATACTAAAAACAATATAGTAATAATTATTGAAGAGCTTCGTACAATAATCTAACAAATCTATTTAATGAAGTTTCCATCGCCACATTGTCTGGTAAGTATTACAAGCCTAGTTTAGAAACGTCGGTTATATAAACAGCGTACTGCAACTGCAAGCGTCATTTTAAAGATAAAACGCGTATTTTGAAAGTTATTTTCAGAATAGGCATATGATAAATTCGTTGTCAAAATATTAATATTTGGAGAAATATCATAAGAAATTTATGTCTCTGCTTAAGATCCGTTTGTTTTTTTGAAAATGGAAACGTTTTTATATTATAACAAAGAAATGTTTAATTACAATAAAGAAAATTTGATTACAATAATAAAAACATTTATTGTTACACTTTTAAAAATAAAAAATGTTAAGATTATCTGATCTGTGTATAAACAACCGATTAATACAAGCATGGTAAAATACCAACGTGAGCTGTAATTGAATTTTAATTTCCATTGATTGGATTCGAAATCGAGACTTCTTAAACACACAAGGCCCCTATTCTTGAGCGTTCGTCATTTCGTTCGTACCTATTCGTATTCGCGTTCAGTTTCATTTTATTAGTGATAGTAGGCTTTATTTTAAAAACAATATTGTACATGTCATTGTCATTGTCAACTGTATTGCAACATTTCCACATCACTTACAAGATAAAAGATTTACTAATAATTGATAAATATTTGATAAAAATAAACTTTTAACTTGTAAGTGATCTGAATAAATGTGACAATACAATTAACACTGACTCTGAAATATACTATACTATTTTTGAAACACAGGCTATCACTACTAGGGTTGCCAAATTTATGATTTCATAATACGGGACTACATATTATGAATTTAAAATTTGTGAGAAAAAAGCGCCGTAGGCAATTATTTTGAAAATTTTCAAGGTTAATGAAGCAAACTAAACAAATTAGTAAAAAATTAAATTCAGACAAAAGTCAGAAACTAATAATTTATTATATTTTAAGAAAACAGTTACATAAATAACACATTAAAATAAAATATTAAAGTAAAATTAAGAAAAATTCTATAAAAAAATTACATTGTCAGTCTTAAATATTAAAAAAAAAATTCTAACAAAAACGCGAATTCATTACAAGACATTTAGTAATTGAAATATAATTATGATGCAAGATACAAGCATAAGCAATAACTACAGAAATAGAAAATCTGAAAATACAATGTTGCATTCAATTAAAATAATACTGAGTAAAAATAAAATTCTTTTGAACTGCTCAAAATAAAATGTATAATAATTAAATAAATACATAAATATATATATATATATATATATATATATATATATATATATATATATATATATATATATATATATCATGACGATTTATTACCCATTGCTGGGTGTGCCAATCTGCTTTGTACAAAGATATCGGTAATGATGAAATAATTGCTTACCAGGCGTCACCTCACGGGCACTCATTGCTGGCGTGGAGAGTGCACCACAGGGGTCAATTTTGTGCCATTTAAAATTGGAAATATTTGGCGTCGGTCGGGATCGAACCCGGTTCCCCAGATTCGCAACCTGACGCTCCTCACAAAATACGAGATAATTGGGCGTCCCGGACAGTGTTTTACGGGACGCTCAAATTTTAGCTGACATAGGGGACAATCCCGTATATAAGGGACGCCTGGTAACCCTAATCACTAGTACTACTATACTCAAAATTTTTGACTCTGTCGGGTCTAGTAATAAAACTATAAATATCGCAATTATGATAAAGCGGCATATACCTTACTTTCTGCAGTATAATACTGTTTGACATCGACCAATATTTTTGAGCCGCTTTATCCATACACTGAATCTTTCGTCTACCTGGTATGCATAGGAAAGTAGCCTTACAGTCCTTTAACATAAATTCTATTTTTGTTAGAAATAATCTCTTATGGGAATGAAAACTGTAGTCCCAAAAATGTTCTAAACAATTTGTTGTACAGTGATTTTGAAGTTTCCGTCATGATTCACACGATATTCACTGGATATTGAACTTACTCCAAGATCAATGTATAAGTAAATAAAATTATATAAGATAGCTGTGCTTTTATACTATACATTTGTAGAAGGGATGATTAAAATAGCGAGAAATAATAAATACAAAATGTTAAGAGAAGAAAAACATTTTGAGAAGTACTGAGTGAGTGGAGGGGATAGTGGAAGGAATTGGAGACTGTGAGTTGAGAGAGACAGTTGTGTGTGAGAGTCAGGGCAAGCCGAGTCAGAGTATATTCTTGATAATTTCATTCTATTTTGTATAATTCCTAGTATTAAGGTATGGTTTGTACATATTATCAATAAATTGAGTTAACATACAGTCCACTGAGTTTAAGAAGAGTACAACCCTAACACAAAAATTAAATCTGCTCCCAGGTATAAAAACCAAGAAGCAGATTAGGTATTCTATGTAGTCATTAAAGACAGCTGTGCTTTTATACTGTATATTTGCAGTAGGGATGATTAAAAAAACTTTTTATTTTAATAACTGTACAATAACATAAATATCCGGTTTCGTTTAATGTAATTAACTGTGAAGTTTTAACAAATATTTATCATCAGTACGTATATTTATTTTACGTACAAAAAGATTTTAATAACTGTATATTTGAGTATTCCGAAAATTTAAGTTAATTTATATTTTGCAAGGAAATATTTAGCACCTAATGACTATACAGAATACCTAATCTGCGTCTTGGTTTTTAAACCTGGGGGCGGATTTAATTTTTGTATTTAATATTTCGCTATTTTAATCATCCCTTCTACAAATGTACAGTATAAAAGCACAGCTGTCTTTAATGACTATATAGAATACCTAATCTGCTTCTTGGTTATTAAACCTGGGAGCAGATTTAATTTTTGTATTTAATATACATAAAAGCACAGCTATCTTATATAATTTTATTTACTTATACATTGATCTTGGACTAAGTTCAATATCCAGTGAATATCGTGTGAATCATGACGGAAACTTCAAAACCACTGTACAACAAATTGTTTAGAACATTTTTGGGACTACAGTTTTCATTCCCATAAGAGATTATTTCTAAAAAAAAATAGAATTTATGTTAAAGGACTATAAGACTACTTTCCTATGCATACCAGGTAGACGAAAGATTCAGTGTATGGATAAAGCGGCTCAAAAATATTGGTCGATGTCAAACAGTATTATACTGCAGAAAGTAAGGTACATGCGGCTTTATTATAATTGCGATATTTATAGTTTTATTACTAGACCCTACAGAGTCAAAAAATTTGAGTATACTATACCTCTAACATGAAAACGAAAGTTATATATCTGTTTGTAATTAGCAATATTAATATGTTATTTATAATTTAGTATACTTGTGTTACCAGCCATTGTAAGCAACTGAGTTTTATCAAAAACAATGCAAAGCACGCAAATATATCTAAGGTTGTACGTAAACATTTGTAATTCTACAAGAACCAAGTTAGTCCACTCTGTATTTGAAATTATTTATGTAAAGAATTTGAAATTTTTAAAACAAAATAATAAACAGTTGCAAAATATACTCGTATATAAAACTTTATTTTTTAAACATCACTTTTTCCTAATCACTGCTACTACACCTCTAACATGAACATGAAAACGAAAGTTATATTTCTGTTTATAATAAGTAATATTAATATGTTATTTATAATTTAGTATACTTGTATTACCAGCCATTGTAAGCAAATGAGTTTTATCAAAAACTATGCAAAGCACGGAAATATATCTAAGGTTGTACAGGGGTTGTACGTATACATTTGTAATTGTACAAGAACCAAGTTAGTCCACTCTGTAATTGAAATTATTTATGTAAAGAATTTGAGATTTTTAAAACAAAATAATCAACAGTTGAAAAATATACTCGTATATAAAACTTTATTTTTTAAACATCACTTTTTTCTTCATTTTCATAATTTTCATCGGGTAAATGTAAAATTCCCGCAAAAAAACAAACAAGTTCAGATGTTTTCATTTTTTAATACCTAAAAGATGGATACATAAAATAAAATACTTGTGTTTTAGGCTTAATATATGTACGAAGAAAAATCATCCAAGTCATACATGAACGGGTTTTCAAATTTAGTTCGCAAAAAATTAAAAAAATTTGACTTGTTCGGTTTTTGTAAAAACCCTATAAGTTCCAAAACATCTACCGGCAAAAGCCGGAGAAGCTTGCCTTCTTGGAATTTTATCCCTATGTATCACCCATCCGTATCACTTGCCTAAGGGGTGGTGTTAGCGTCTATCACATTTTCGAGTTGGCAGCATCGCAGACGTTTTTTCAACGGTCATTAGACATAACGCTGTGTTGTGAATGATAGTTATTTGGACATTTTATTTTCTGCGTTTGCAGGTAAGTCAAAAGTTAGTTTTCTTATTACAAATTAATATTACAGTAGGTGCTTGCAGTAAATTTATAATTTCGTAGAAAAATTATTTGCATCTATACACTAAATTTTAAATCACATACCTACTGACATTAATTGTAACACGATTTAGACAATTTGAATAAAATTATGAAGGCGAGTATTGTAATAACATTTTATATGTAATTGTTAAATAACAAAACATGGAATTATGGCAAACGATGTACGGGTACTCACAAATATTTAAAAACTGAAATTCCGACCCTTTAAACAATACTAATAATGTTAAATACCTATTCCGTTAATCTGGATAGTATAATGAAATTTCAAAAGGGTAACTTACAGATTTAATCGACTTTATCTTTCAAGATTAGAAGAATAATGAACGCGTCACAAACTTCTCCAGCCCAGAATTTATGTGAAAAGCAAATCATTGGTCATAAAATATTTCTTTTGCTTTATTTAGTACCATATTTCATTTTTAAATATATAGCGTATGAAATTCAATGAGGAAACAAAACAAATTATAATGCAAACAATTATACATATGCGGATATCATATTCCAATATAAAAACTTATAACAGCAAATGTCGTATTTGAAAATAACACCAACCCACCTACATCATTCAAGTTACCAGTTTTCCCCCAACTATACCAAGTCACTTCAACGAAGGTGTTTAATGTCATTGAATATCACACCAGCTTAGTGAAAAGTTACAAAATAGGCACCCAGAAACTTGTAATATAAATGAAAAGATCATGTCAGTCATCGGGCTTCGAACCCAAGCCCTTTACTTTGCCGAATGACGCTTTTACCAGTTAAGCTATTGGCTGCTCTATATCGAAGGCTAAAATGATTTGCCACTTAGTCTAGCGTGACTGATCATGTATCTCTGAATTGAGGATACATTTATTCGTCACGTTATGTGGGATTGGATCACTACATTTAAACATTTTGTGAACATGTTATAATTTACTGGTGGGTCTATCGGACCAATTTTTACCTCCGTCACGTTTACGTAAGGAAGGTATTTTCTTTGGTCAAAAAATTCGATAATGAGTTTTTAATCAATAAGCACGTTTTAGGGTCCCTAGAATACGATTTTACTATTTTTACGGTGATTCTGTGTGTGTGTGTGTGTGTGTGTGTGTGTGTGTGTGTGTGTGCGTGCGTGCGTGCGTGCGTGCGTGCGTGTGTGTGTGTGTGTGTGCGTGCGTGCGTGCGTGCGTGCGTGCGTGTGTGTGTAACAAAAATTTCGACGATAACTTTAATACTACAACTTCAAAAATTATAATTCTTTCGCATTCCTTTTCATTACATCCATATGAAGAGCTGATTAGATTTTGGTTACAATTGGTCAATCCGAAGTACCTTGATTTGAAGATTTTAACAGTTTTTCTTGAAAAAACTATGTTAAATATCATTTTTTCACATTTAATATTATTATAAATATTAAAAAAAAAATTATTCTCTTTACGATTTGACTGCATTTTATACTTAATATTAACTGGATATAGAGTTAAAAAAATCTGATGAGGCTGGCGAAAGGTTCTATATTTCCAGTACATTACCTTCTCTCAGTTCTATATATTTTGTACAAATTCCATACAGAAAGTTTCTTAGAATTGATTGTATATTTGCAGTATAATTATGACACAAATATACTATGTCAATCGCACTTGACATTGACATATGTCAGAATCAGAATTTTTTAAATTATATTAGCTGTTTCCAATGTTATTGCATAGCTGGCTGCTTTATGAAATTTAATTTCTTTATAATTTTTTTAATCAATATTCATTGAATATGACGTATAAAATGTAATCAAATCGTATAAAGAATAAAATATTCTTTAATATATATATATATATATATATATATATAATAACATTAAATGTGAAAAAATGATATTTAACAGCGTTTTTTCAAGAAAAACTGTTAAAATCTTCAAATGAGTGTACTTCCGGTCGACCAATTATAACCAAAATCTAATCAGCTCTTCATATGGATGTAACGAAGAGGAATATGAAAGAATTATAATTTTTATAATTGTAGTGCTAGAGTAATCGATGGAGAAAAATCGTCACACACACACACACACACACACACACACACACACACACACACACACACAAACACACGCACGCACACACGCACACACACACACACACACACACATACACACACACACACGCACGCACGTACACACACAGACATACAGACATGGGGTCTCGTGGAGAACCGGGTTCGATCCCAAACGACGCCAAATATTTCGAATTTTAAATGGCACTAAATTGACCCCTCTCCACGCCAGCAATGACTGCCCATGGGGTGACGCCTGGTAAACGCCCGCACCGTATAAATATGTCAGCACACCCTGCAATGGGTAATATGCCGTGATGATATATTTATTTATTTATATTTATCACACAGACTTACAGACATCATCGCAAAAATAGTAAAATCGTATTCTAGGGACTCTAAAACGTGCTTATTTATTAAAAACTAACTATCGAATTTTTTTGACCAAAAACAATACCTTCCTTACCTAAAGATATGACGGAAGGTAAAAATATAAAGAAGTTAAATATCATAAAGTAGCTAGCTATGGAAACAGCTACTATATTAAGAAAATAATTCTGATTGATAGATGTCAGTGACCAAGAGCAATTGACATAGTATGTTTGTGTTATAATTTTCCTGGAAATATAGGATCTTTTGCTAGAAACTTTCTGTATGGAATTTGTATAAAATACATACAACTGCCGGAAGGTAATGTACAACAAATAGAATCTTTTGCAAGGAACTTTCTGTATGAAATTTGTACAAAATACATAGAACTGACGGAAGGTAATGTGCTGGCTATCAGATTTTTATCTGTATATTTGAAATAAATTGGCAGTGATTGGGAATATTGGAATTCGAACCCAAGACCTTTATGTTGGCCGAATGACGTTCTTACCAACTAAGTTACTTGGTCACTGCATTATTATTGTGACATTTGTGACATACGACCTTAAATTAGCTAAAAATACAAACAATACAAATTACGGCCCACGTTCAGTTCGACCGGTTAAAATTTTCAACAAACAAATTATAATACCTACGCAAATCAAATGGTGAGTAATACCAGCTTTAATTCTATTACGCATTGTATCCCTAAACCCTGCACATTTTCTTGTATGTCTTACAAGGTAGGTTTTACTGTACGCATTGGATTTTTACGAAGTAGTTTTCCATTGTATCAAAAGTAAAGGGTCTCGGTAGAAGCTAAATCTGAACTAGACCGGTCGAACGATTATCACCAGACATTTTCTAAAGTTTTAAGTCTATATTTATTGTAGCCGAAAGAAATTTGTACAAATTTCTAACCATTTGTATGATTTTATAATTTGTTATTATGAATTTAGGCTCGTATATTAAAAATAAAAAGAATTGATATGGATAGGTACTTTACACTGACTATTTAATGTCATGCAATGTGTTAACGCAAGGAAGAAGCTATCATTTTGCGAACCATAGTTTGAGAAGCACTGATCTATCTCATTGTCTAATGCTCAGCTAACCACACATAAATTTTACATTTTGATGTGTAGCGGTGTAGAGTGTAGCTATTGTGACAACCACTTCTCTTTCAACAAATTAACGTCGAAAACAAAATTCACTTTTTACCTCCCGCTATCCTTGGTAAGGGAGGTACAGGGATCGTGCTAAAAATCGCATATCGAGATTTTGGTAAATGACCACGTTTTAAGGTCCCTGGAATCCAATTTTATCATTTTCACGATGATGTCTGTGTGTATGTGTGTGTGGATCCTCCACTCTAACTCAAATACTATTATTCAGAAAATTTTGAAATCTTGTATTTCGAACTGTTTCAGTATTGGAAAGAGTCCGTTAGATTTTGGTGAAAATCGGATAACCGGAAATGGCACTTTACTAGAAGCTCAAAATAGTTTTTCTTCGAAAAATACCTTTAAATGTTATTTTTTCGAGATTAATGTTATTATAAAAATTAAAGATTATTAAATTTTCTATAGATTTGCATTAATACTTTTTCTATATATTTTATGAATAAATTTATAAAATTATCTATAATTTAAATCCCAGAGCCTAAGCTTTAAACAAACAAAACGCAGTTATTCAAATGTATGTAACTGACAGATAAATGTTATTATCAAAGAACTAATCATTTCAAAAGAATATTAGTAACGTTTTAAAAAGGAAAAAGTAAATAGAACAATAGAAAAGGAATTCAATACAGTTTCCAGCATAAGTAAATATGTAGGTATGTATTTAGATTAATAAAAATTAACGATTCGCAAAAATATATAAGCTAATCCTCATTTTTGGATTAGTGAATTCTATTCTATCCCGGTATTTAAAATTTAATCTTCATTTTATTATAGTTCCGGTGGCCCAATGGATTGAGCAACGCCTCATTCCATAAGTGCCCTCGGGGCTCTGAGTTCGAATCCCACTAAGGCATGGATTTGTGTGAATGTGAACCCACCCTGTAATTGGGATTTAATCCTGTTGAGGGGTTCAAAAAAAGGTAGTTACTTGGATTAGATTAGACTATATTTTAAGAAATAAACTGCCAAAATTAGAGTAAAATTCGCTAATCCAAAAATAAGGATTAACTTAATCTTTTTTGTGACTCGGGCGGTAAACGGCGGGAGGTATTGTGTTGGCCACATCAGATTTTTTGTTAGGTATTTAGTAAAAAAAAAATTTTAAAATTTATTTTAAGTACTTGATTTAAAAATGACCTATACATATAAACACAAAAAACTCAAATTTAACTTAATACAGTTTTAAACATATTTCATGAAAATAAAACTTTTTGCTACAATTCATATTGTCTGTCTCAAACAAATAAACCAAATATAAAACGTCCCGAAATAATAAGCTATTATTTTCCTTACAAACTTTCTAAACAATTTTGAAACTTATTTAAGTCTACAATTTAATAGTATTCCTTGTTATCACGGGATACATTATTTCCAACCACATGTCATGTCCAGGAATATATCGCTTGCTAAATACGCCGCGTGTATTCACTGATACCGACACTCCTTTAACGCGAATGTGTTGTATGTATAATTATTTCGCAAAACTGTGGATATTTATTTCTCGCCTACCTTAAAATAGCGTAGGTGTTTTCATTGTCCAATAAATCAAATAGTACGATTTTAAAGAACGAATATGATAAATTCTATACTTGGAGTACAATATTCCACTTTATTGTTAAGGTTTCTGTACATAAACGTCTCCAAAGTGAGGTCTGTGGTTTTGGGATTAGATAATTTTCTGTTTGTTCTTCGTAATCAAGATGTTTGTACCAAGTTTCATGGTTGTTTCGTATGGAACCATACTACTACTGTAATGAGATTAAGATTATAGCTCGTCCAGCAATCATTTGAACAAACGACTTTTAAATCCTACGTACCGATACTAATCGTTGCTACTGTGAAAATTCTTTCAGTGCACATTTCATTTCTATGAAAGTTGAAAATTGCTTGAAACCATTCAAACATGAAAAAGGACCGTAGTTGGATAGTAAAACTCTTATCTAAGTTGTTATGCTTGCTTTAACAATAACGTTCATTACTGAATTGAGCACCTGGCAACGTGTACATTTACATTTTGGCATATATTTCAAATATAGTTTTACTTTTTGTAAGTATGTGTTATGCATTTCAAATATTAAATAATATTTGAATTTTTAAGTAAATATAATATCAAGAACAGATGAGTAACTATGAACATTTTTTTAATGATGTCTGATCAAGGTGTATCATAAACGAATTAACAAATTGACATACTTTTATTTCTCTCATATTTGCATTGACAAGAAGGGTGCGCGATAAAGATTGATATAACACGCTTGTCTTTCAGAAATGCATATTGTTTCGATTACATTACGACATGTCATTTTAAAACGATGCTTGCTGGAACGTAAATTCATTTATTATTTCGGATATATTGCCTTGATTTATAGCCGTGCGTATTGTAACACGAGGGGGGCGCGGAAGAGAATGATGACTAATAATACTTCTTACTGTTTTCCCCAACGATGACACTCTTTATTCTGACTGACTGGTGGAAAGGAAGAACACACATACACTTTTACTTTACACTTGATGAACACTTACATTTATGGACATGGCCATTACTTGAAATTTACTGACTAACAGGGGTACCATTGTGTCGTCCGTGTGCCAATGCTTATCTTGACGCCCCCCCCCCCCAAATCCAACAGTTATAAAAAAACAAGCATCGCCATTCGAAATAACATAAAAAAGTGGCCTAAAAATTTCCAAACTAAAATCTAGTACTATTTTCATATTTGGAAAGTATGTATTCACAAAAAACTGCAAAATTTATGTTTTTGTCTATATCTAATGACCTACGGATTTTTTCTCAAATAACGACACCACTAAAATGATCTTCTAATGGGGCAACAATTATGTGAACACGTTAACTTGAACAGCTTGTGTACTTTTTCACAGTTACCATATGTATTAAATAAACCACAATAATTGTTTTTACCATACAAAAATTAATAATTCTTGCATTTTCTGCGTGATACATAGATACATCGTTGGAAAGCTAAAATAAACTCTCTTTCAATTGTATAATTTTGCGACTATGGAAATTATAAATTGGACCCCATTACTTGAAATCTAATAATGATAAAAATCTGAGCATCGTCGTTTGAAGGAAAATAAAAAAGGGTCCTTAAAGACGTGCAAGCCAAAATTCCATATAATTTCATGTTTGGAAGTTATTTGTGAATATAAAAGGAAGTGGCTAGAGTACCGAACGCAGGACCGCGTTCAAAAAATTAAGATCTCAAATTGACATGGATTTCGCAATTTCTTTAAATATACCCCAACATTACCCAACCTAATATCAAACTCAGGCTTGGAAAACGCGGGCCAAGTATTATGCGTTAGGTGAGGTTATTGTTGTACTTTTTAGAGTAATATAAAAGCAACCTTAGTAACCTATTCAACAACGGTCCCGCGTTCGTGCCGTGATTTGAATTTTTAACAATGGTCCCGAATGTTAAGACACGTCTCTTCGACGTTTCTAGTACTAAACGAGGTACTAAATCACGCCATTCGGAGTTTTGTTCAGTAACCATTTGTATATGCATTTTTCGGGAAAAACAAAAACATCTTTAAAATAGTCTACTAATGGGACAACTTTGTCCTAATTTAATCGACTTCGTATCTCTTATAGTTTACAAGATACCAATGTGAGCCTCGAAGTCCTATTACAATTTTGCTCGTCGTGTCGCCCCTGACCAAGTGTCGCCCGTGTGCGACGCACACATCGCACCCTGTGACGGCGCGCCCCTACTGACTAAACTAAAGTTTTATTTACATGATTATAATTACACTACAACTTGCACTAACTTAATTAACTTATTCTTTACTAATAGAAACCAACGTAACTAAATCCTAAAGATGCCGTTGCATCCTTCGGCCAAAATACTCGCGTTACGAAAAACGCAAGTCAAAACTTAAACTCCATGTTTACTATCTCATTAGAGATATCTTCTCGAAGTAACACACTAAAGCCGCATTCACAGCTGAAATTCGGTGAAATTTCTTGCACTGAAATTTGAAGAATATAATTTGACCGTTCACAGCTCGAAATTTGAGCCGTACTGCCATCTAGCAAAAAAAAATAAACGTTTCTGAAAATTAATCATTTGTTTGTCAATGCTTTCATTAACCCGTTAAAAATCATTAAAATATGTCAATAAAATAGCAATCTTTCCCTTGCGATTTCTACCCGTTATTAGATTGTCATATAAAATTAAAATTGTAAAAGTTATTTTATTTTTTGGTTATAATTATACACAAGCATAGACAGTTCTATTTTAAATATATGTAATAAATACATTATTTAGACCTTTGCACTACTTCTTTTAAATAATAATACAACAAACATCAAATGAAAAACATTGAAATAAACACAACAACTTATTTGGTTTTGACTTTATTTGAAAAGTGTTCTGCGCTAAAAACATAAAATATAGATGATGACAGATTTTCCATCAATAATATAATTTCTAAAAATTAATACTGTCTTTCTGAATCTAAATGTGTATTATTTATTTCCTAATACGTACTCAACATTTCACTATTTCACCAAAATAAAAGTAACAAAAGTTGTTGTCTTTAAAAAAAATTGCTCGTAAGTTATAATAAACAAATTATTTATCTTAATTTTCATTAAGTTCCATTCTGTTTTGTACTTTATTGAAAAAGGCAGATTTGAACATACAATAAAGAAAATAAATCAAAAACAAAGTAAAACAATGAAATCCATTCAAATCATCCAAACGTCAACAAAACGAGTTCATTCAAATTAAATATATTTTACACAATTAGCCACAAAAGTTTGGAGCTTGCAAACTTTTCTACAAATTATAATTTGTGTACACCAAATTTCAGCACTGTGAACGCAAGTACACATTGCCATAAAACAAACTCCACGAATTTCAATGAATTTCACCAAATTTCGGGCTGTGAATGCGGCTATCTAAAACAAAGCGCTATCTTCAGGACAAGATTATCTTAGGGGTACCGGGTGCATAGACTAGGGCATTCAAAGTCACGCAGGTATGCATAATAATTTCTAGACTTAATAATAAACAAATAAATGTCTTGACTATAGATACAGAGACAACCTTGGATACCAATTACCACAGATTTACGAGGGTTGTCTCAAAAGTAAGTTACACTATTTAAAAAAAAAAAAATAACGCCCAGAATTTGTTTAAAAGGTTATATTTGTGAAAACTAAATATATTAGTTATTTTTCTACGTAATCTCCTTGAATTTCAATACATTTTTGGTATCGTGGTAAAAGTTTTTTTAATCCAGCGTCATACCATTCTGCCGCCAAACTGGTTAGCCATGTCTGAACTTCTTCTTTGAGATTTTCTTCGTTTGCGAAGCGTCTTCCCCCAAGGTGTTCTTTCAGCTGTGGAAACAGATGAAAGTCGCTTGGAGCGAGATCAGGGGAGTATGGTGGGTGTCCGAAAACATCCCATCGAAACTCTTCAAGCAGGTCTTGAGTTTGACGAGCAGAGTGTGGACGAGCGTTGTCGTGCAACAAAAACACTTTTTTCGTCAACTTTCCCCTCCTTTTGTTCTGGATCGCCCTCCTGAGTTTTTTTAACACCTCACAATAGCGTTCAGCTGTTATCGTAGTCCCACGTGGTAGGTAGTCGATCAGCAATATCCCCTTCGAATCCCAGAAGACCGTCGCCATAACCTTCCCAGCTGATTCCACAACTTTCGCCTTTTTTTGGAGTTTGCTCGTCCTTCCCTTTCCACACCATGCTTTGTCTTTTGGTTTCAGGCGTCCAGTGATGGATCCAAGTTTCATCCCCGGTCACAATTCGGTCGAATAGGCCATCTCCTTCATCCTCAAAAAACTGCAGAAATTGACGAGTAGCGTCAACTCTCTGCTCTTTGTGGTGGTCTGAAAGGAGCCGTGGAACCCACCTTGCACACACTTTGGACAGATGCAGATCATCAGAAATGATTCTGTGAAGCGATGCACGGCTAATTTCAACATTAGGCGGGAGTTGTGAATGAATTTCGTCGAGCGTAAGGCGACGATCGGTGTCGACGACTCTTCGGACATCTTCAACAATGTTCGGGGCCCGTGAAGTGGATGGGCGGCCGCTTCGTTTTTCGTCGTGTATTGTTGTCCTGCCTTCAATAAATGATTGGCGCCAACGAGAAACCATTGGCCTCGACATAACGTTCTCACCGTACACACTGCACATTTCACGGTGAATTTCAGTTGCATTTTTATTTTTTGCCGTTAAAAAACGAATCACACTGCGTACTTCGCAATCGGCGGTAGAAGTAAGTGGTAGCTCCATAGTGGCTTGATCGCAACTGACAAATGGGTCATGGCGGCCTCTTAGGAATTTTACAGTGCTGCCACCACACTCGGACGAAAGTTCCATGCGAATCCCAGACGTATCCTGCCTACCGCGCGGATATAAAAAAATAGTGTAACTTACTTTTGAGACAACCCTCGTAGTATGACATGGGTGATGCAAGATGCGACTATCATAATATCATGAGAATTTCTAATTCTGACATATATAACTTAAATTGATAAACAGAGTTAAAATATGACTATTGAAACTATATAATTTAGAAAAGTTTATAAAAAGTTATTTATCTGTTATTGCTCTTACCCTCGTCTTATCGTTATTTTATGCCAGTATCACTGATGGTCAGTGTCTTATTCTTCACATAATTAGTTTTACATTTGCTAATAAACTTACCAGTTGATACTTTTTTGAATTTTAAATGTTTTTTTTTTTTGGAAAAAAGTAAACGGCGACAGCCTGTATACAAGCCCTAAATAGAGAGAAATATTTTTACTGTATCAAATACAATGGGTGTAGAAACAAACGTAACAATCTTTATATTTTCACGAAAATTAGTTATATATATATATATATATATATATATATATATATATATATATATATATATATATATATATATATATATATATGTTAAAAAACAAAAGTAATAATAATATTATTTTAAAGGATACTGAACATCTACACAGGAAATATTGTATTGTTCAACAATTGAAGAATAAAAAAAATATTTCTTCCGTGGGAAATGATGTCGAGTGCAGGAATCAATAGAATGAGAAATAAGTGATTCTGTACCTGCTGGTTAATTGTCGAAGTACATTGACGACCATGTTTTATATAATGATCAGTAGAGCAGGACAATCTTAGTTATTCTAAACGCCTCTAGATTACTGGAAAATTTTTGAATGCGCTAATTTTTTCTAGTAGTACAACCATCTGTGGATAATAGGTTTAATTCCTAATAGATGCATAGACATTTAGACACACTCGGCGAATTTTTAATTTTAAGAATGATTGAACAAAGATTTCGCATTAAATTTTTTGTTAAAAATGGTATTAATGGGTGTATTCTAAACACAATCCGTTAAAATATATAATGTAAACGGATTCCGTTAAAGTATTTCTTATTAACGGATTCCACTAAAAATTCTATTCACAATATGACATTTCAACGGATCCGTTAAAATTAATATAATAAATGGATCCGTTTGCTACTGCAGGGCAGTGTTGTCAAATTGTAAATGTCAACATATTTATATTTTAATAATAACAAAATATATTAAGATCTAAACAGATATTTGTGATACATAAATTTAGAGATACTATTTAGTAATAAATTTAAATCAATAAATAATCACAATAATGAATATATTCTTCAAAATAATCTTTGGAATGTTGGAAGGTGAATATTTTGTTGTAAAGTCAAAATTGTCAGTTACATAACCTTTTGATATTATAAATTATTGTAAATTTGGAAAAAAATGGGCACAAAACAAAAAATCTATAAAACCATAATTCGTTACTTATTAAGCGCAGCTAATGTAATAATGAAGAAGGTCCCCAACGCCCAACCCCAACATTTATCTTGAAATTATAGACACCACCAAGCTAATCTACAGTATCGAGAAAATGAACATACGCGGGGCCACAATTAAATATAGGCGAATGCACTTTAAAATCTACACAAATTATAAAACACACATTATAATCAAAATATCCATTGTTGTAATCAAAATATTCTTTGTTGCAATAGAAATATCCTTTGTTGTAATGAATAATTAAAAATAAAGGCACCAATAGAACATTTGTGTCTTGGCCCCCTGAAGATTAAATGCAGTCCTGAAAATACTCGAATATTTTTAAAACATTAGGTAAAATACAAGATTTGCATTGTAGAGTAAAATATCTGCTCGTTTCACTAGAGAAAGCATTTTTAATTTTTTTGAGAACGAATTATGGATAATTTTTGTATTGTTAAAATACAATAAAAATTATTTATTGTAGTTTCCTTTCAATTATATTTTATGAATCCAAGGATCGGAGCAAACAGTAAAGGATGATAACGCCATTCTCTGCTTACAATTTAGAAATTTCTAAATATTTGTGTATTAAATGTCATCCGTTTACAATTAACGGCTATGAATCATTCTCCGTTTAAATTTTATTTATAAACGGATAACATAAACGGATCTCCGTTTATATTATTAACAGATAGTGTATTTAGAATAGCAAAATCTAGTTCACGGATATTTTAATTTTAACGGTCCGTTTACAAATAACGGAATGTCTTTAGAATACACCCATAAGTGTGGTAAACTGGTGCAAATGTTGGAGAAGGCATATATCGAGGAAACTGTGTCGAAACCAAGCGTTTTTGAATAGAAACGTTTTCAAAATGACCGTGAAAGTGTAAAAAATGACGAGACAGCCGGGAGTCGTAACATATCAACCACCGATGAAATGATGAATATGTGGCAGAAATTGACGATATTGTGTTTATCAATCGCCGAATAGGAGAAGTTGTGCCATTCCCTCGAAGCAATCCGAAGAAAGCGATATGAATTTTGGGTAAACAACTCCTAGATTTTGCACCACGAAAACGCAACAACTCACAGTATATTATCACATTATTTATTCAATTTTTTTGCTAAAAGCAACACTGTTGTGATTCCACACTCACTGTATTCACCAGACAGGGCACCCTCTAACTTTTCTTCTACCTGAAGTTGAAGAAGACATTGAAAGTATAACGTTTTCCGAAAGGCAAACTCGCTTGATAGAGTTGAAGGCTATATTACAAAGTACATTCCACCAGTGTCTTGCAGAGTGTCTGTATAAGTGTATTACGAGTATATCTAATAGGGAGTACTTTGAATGGGACAATATTAATGTTTATGGATAGAGTTTTGTTTTTTGAAAGAAATAAAAAAAATTGTAATTTTTTATTAAACTCGCATATACCAAATTACATTAACCAGGTACATAGGTAGTTTTGGTGTTGCCAATTTTGACTTATTACATTCTTGCTGTTTCAAAATTTTTAAAAAATGTGGATCAGTAGATCTTTTTGAAAATAAAAATATAATTTTTAGGGCGTGTGAAGTTCTAGATTTCTAAAAATAACTTTACCGCATCGCAAAACCGTAAATATTTACATAAATCGAAAAGTTTATATTTCTCTCTTGGTTAGCTGCAAGTAATTACTGAAAGTAAGGATTTATACACTTTGGTTACGCACTTCCAATTCACATGTAAAATTTGCTAACCGTAATTAATATATATGTGATCAAACACAATGAAAAACAAGTATAATTAATTAATAACACGGATCATAAAAATATGCACAATTTTTATACCGGATGTTTTTTTTATCAATATGCACATAGCAGATTAACATGTGAAATCAGTTTTTTGCAGTCTGTTGCCCCCCGGTTTAACTTGGAACGATGGTTCTGGTATCAATAGAAAGATAAAATATTCTGCATCAAATGACACCAAAAACGTGTGTAATATGTAAAATTTTGGTCCCATAAATAATTATTCAATTTACACAATTTTGTAATAATAGCAATAGCCATGGCATTTGATCAAAAAGATAAAAATATGTGTCAAAATTTATTAAAACCTATAATTTGTGCAAATTTTATTATGTTATAATTCAATTTTTGGCAAGCATTTTCCAATCTGCTATGAAACATTAAACAGAATAAAATAAAATAAATAAATATATCATCTCAGCTTATTAGCCATTGCTGGGTGTGCCAATCTGCTATGTACACAGATATCGGTAATGATGAAATATTTGTACCGTAATACAAAATATCGTAGCTAACAAATTCTGACAGATAAAGTAAAAAACATTTGTTTATCTTTTGGTCAAAAATGCCACGGCTATTACTAATAAGTTTAATAATTAGTTTATGGGATCAAAATAATACCTACATAATTTTTCTTTTTTTTTAATCTTTCTATTGATACTACAACCAACATTCTAAATTAAAACGGGGGGCAAGGGCCTGCAAAAAAAATGATTTCCCATGTTAATCTCCTACGTGCACCTTGAAAAAAACACCCGGTATATTAAATTAGCTCTGGTGTTACACATCTTTTTTACTTCATTTGAAAGTCTTCTCAATTTTAAAGAATAAGGTATAAGATTTTCTCCGGCAACCTAATGTGCGCTTCTAAGTTAAAGCAGAAAATTTATATGCTTCCTATTTCAAGACAAACGTACGAACAATGGCTGGGTGTACGAATTACAAGTATATATAAAAACTGAATTTGATATTTGTCAATGAAGGCTGTTTCGATTTTTTTCCAAACGCCAGTATCATAAAGTGCGGATGCTTTTGAATTGAACTTTTGAATGAACTTTTTCATATCACCCAACAGATTTAGCAAACAATCGAATTAAATTTACGTTGTCGTTAGCAATAGACCTTTTTAATTTAAAGAGATAGAAGATATGCGCAATGGGGATCTGCGCATAGTAAGAACAACAGAGATCTATGGCGTTTGTTTCTAAAAAATTTAGACGTAAAATGTGAGAATATCTCAGATAATTTTAAAAAATCTTATCAAAATAAGTTACAAAAGCTTTTATTGAAGTTAAAATGTCTGACAATGCAAATTTTCACTAATAGCGTTTTCGATTCACTGCACTAGTGCGCACTCAGTGTGCACCAAGTGCAACGAACGATTGTTCTGTCATATCGCACTAGTGCAATAGAAAATATGTTCGATTCACACTGCACTGTCGAACGCAGTGCGCACTGAGTGCCGTTTTTCTGCACTGGCTCCAGACGGCAGTGCAGCTAATAGTGCATAGTAATGGCGGATACAAATAAGTGCAAATATTCAAAAATGCTGTTAGCATTTGAATATCTTGATTCAACTACGAGTAGTGAAGACGAAGTGGAGGAAATAATAAAAAAAAAGAAGACGCTTAAATAAGCCTAAAATTAAAAATTTTGTAGACGACGTAGTTAATAAGTACAACGAAAATGAGGTTATTATTTATTATATACGTATATTATATTTTTTTACTTAAAATTCTTTTACAGTTTAAAGAAAATTTTAGACTACACGAGACTACCGCAAATTTAATTATACAAATGTTTAAAACTTCTCGACATTCTAAAAGTAATTTTGGTGGAAAGGAACAAATTTCGGCGAAAACACAAATTTTAACTTTTTTATGGTAAGAAGTATACAAATATTATATAGTAATATTGTTTAATAATATACTGTTTACAGGTTTGCTGGAAATAAATCTTCTTTAAGGGAAGTAGCATGTATTTTTAATCTAAGCATTTCCACAGCTCACAGTATAATAACAAATGTAATGGAGTTTTTGGGGAAACTAGCTCCAAATGTTATTAAATTTCCAGAAACTGCGGAAGACCTCAAAAAAACAGCAGAAGAATTTAAGGAGGTATACGTAACATACACATATATTTATAAAACATATTAATGAAATAATGAACAATAAACTTCATTTTAGATTGCTGGATTTCCAAATATTGTTGGATGTGTAGATGGAAGTTACATATGCAAATTTAAAACTACGTAGGAACACTTGTATTTTAAATTTTACTTGTAGTATAATTTACTAATTATTTTTCCGATGAAAATAGATTCTTTAATAAATCTAATTTTTCCTTGTGACGTCGTTCTTTTGCTGCTTCTTTCTCTTCGTGTATTTTTAAGAGAGTGTTCGCTAAATTATCTTCTTTTTTTTGTTTTTTCTTTGGGGGTTCCATATTTTTCGTGTTTGTTATTTGTTGTTCCACGCCTAATAATACCTCCGGTTCCAAACTATCATCTATTGCATGAATTGCTTCCAGTTCCTCTTTATATTGAATTGTTATAGGTGATTCACCAGAAGTTTTATTGTGACTTGTGTTGGAAGTTTTTCTTTTCAATATTGTCTTGTACCGGTTTTCACACTGTACATATGTTTTGTGAATGTTTAAAATTTGCAGCAAATCGGTACTGATTTGCTGCCACATTGATTTTTTATTTTTAAACTTTTTGAATGGTCCAATTTCTTTTAAATAGCTTGCATATCTATCCAGCAAAAATCTGGATGCTGGTTCGCTCCACTCATTGTCTAAACAAGATAAATAATATTAATTGGATATAATTTATCGTTAAATAATATACATGTACAAACCATGTTTTCTACTACTTTCTGTATTCTCACCCAGATCTGAATACTCGAAAATTGTAGCTTCATCTAAAAATTTATGTAAACATAACCTATAAGATACTGTTTGAAAGAACAGGAGAATATACATACCATTTGTACTGCCGGTTGCTAATACTAAAATGTTGTCATTTTTGCAGCAACTCATTTTTGTTTAATTTTATGTCGTTTATAATTATTGTTTCTGATCTGTTGATAGGTAGTAAACAAACCTCAGAATTCTTAAGATGCACGATATGCGCACGCACACGTTGCACGAATATACACTGGCTGTGTTCGGTTACACTTGCACGAAGTTTGCACTGAGACAACAAAGCACGACACGCGTGTAGTGCAATGACGTCATTTGCAATGCACGAGAGCAGTTGAATCGAAAACGCCATAAGATACAGGTATTTTAATGAGTTTCGTTTGACAGCCCAACTGGCAGATGTTCGCGCCATTTTCTTACTATTTGCAGCGATAGAAAGAGATAGCCGTTAAATTGAAAAGGTCTATTGTCGCTTAATATTTTCCTGGGGTGCTATTTTAAATTTACTAAGAGGAAAATGATGTAGGTAACTGTTAATAGTGAAAAAGAACCCAGACTACATATTTGATCTCGTAA
Organism: Harpalus rubripes; assembly: GCA_963082715.1. NCBI lineage: Eukaryota > Metazoa > Arthropoda > Insecta > Coleoptera > Carabidae > Harpalus > Harpalus rubripes. The sequence continues at coordinate 52,978,730 of OY720448.1, forward strand.
AAAATTAAAGTGACCTGTCATTGATATAGTTTCGAATGCTTTTCTTCTGTGTTGATACTCTTTACAAGGTACATTAATTTTTGTAAACAATAATTAAGGAATAGTCTCATATTTACATAATTTCTCGCGGCATCTTTGCGTGCAAAATAAAAATACTTTTGCAGAAGAGATTTCCTTTGATAAAAAAATAAATCAATTACACTTGAAATATTAAAACGCGAGGTATGAAAGGAGTAAATTGCAATTACAACGTTTATATTTAGAATTAGCGTACTACGTTCTACGTACTTTGCATGACAATTGCACATTTTACCGCTCATTCTTCGTAAAAGCATGACTCATTTGAAGACCGATTTCATTCAAGTTTCCAGTATTTACTGGAAGTTGTCTGAACCAGAACGCTTAGAATTACTAATGAGTAACAGGTAAAATGGTGTGATAATATTTACATCAGACATCAGATATATAATTAGACTCCGCATGTCACCATTTGTTGTGAAGTGTGAAGTTATGATTATGAAGTACCTACATAGTTACTTAAATGGAGTGGCGTACTTAAAATCAGAGCCGCCTTTGGCTATTCGAAATGGGCCCATACACCCCCAGTATTTTATACAGAGTTGCGCACATTACTTGCAAATTGTTGTTGCATTACCATTACATTATTTTTAAGAAATAGGCTCAGAATTACACATTACTTTTTTCAATAGTTATAAAAGTAATGTAATTACCATTACTCGTACAATTTATTTGTAGAGCCATTACACATTACGTTACATATGAGTGGAATTTGATTTTATTTTTTACGACTTTTATATTTATATAAGTGTAAATTTAAAATTTAGCGCCTTATTTAGTTTGTTTTGTTCTGTCGTTGCTAACATGGTAACTATGAATTTGTGTAAACAAATATATGTTTTTGAATATCAGAAAAGACGTCAGATACAAAGCATAATAAAAGGACTTTTATTCAATTCTATATTTTAGGTAATATTGTTCAAATTAATTTGTAATATTAATATTAATAAACTATATTTTAGCAATCGTATAATTGTCCACCTTATTTAAGAATTACAAATTGAATAAACGTCAAAATAATGGCTTCACAGAAGAAATTACATGTACACATCGTCAAAAAGGGTGAAGATAAATATGAATTAGCTGCATTGTCTACTGATAAATTGGTATGGTATGGAATACCAGATGAATTAAAAGATTTAGCTTTACATGAAGAATTATTAGCAATTAAAACTATTACAAGTAGTATGAACTCCATTACAAAATTAGGTGGTTATCGAAAAATCAGTATAACATTTAAACCAGAATTACAGCAAAAGTATATGGATGAAGAAGAAAATTTTCGTATTAACGATCATTATCTAGAAGAATATGAAGAAGAATCTGGTGCTATAAGTAATGTATTAGGTGAAACGAAAACTACCAATGAAATTTTTTTAATTAAACGTATCAAAGAATTAGAGAATCGTATTTCATCTGCAAGTGAATTAAGTTTATGTGATGTAGAACAGAAATTTTTACTAAAAATTTTTAATGGTAAACAAGATGCTTCAACTTGGATTAATGTATTTGAGAAAGAATGTAATAGATTTAGAATATTTGATGGTGCAACAAAAGTGGAAGCTTTAAAATTATTTATAGATGGAAATGTAAAGGAATGGTACAGTTCTAATTTGATTAAATTGTCATTATCAGATTGGGAGGGCTGGAAAAGATCTTTTTTATTAATTTATGGAAAGAAAAATTGGTCGTCTATTCGTGCTGCATTTAATTATAAATATATATTTGGTTCATTAATTGATTTTGTGCTAAAAAAAAGAACGTTTATTACTTGAAGCTGACAAAAACATACCAGAATTATTTAGAATTTACCAAATAGTGTATAATCTGCCACTAGATGTACAAGATAAGCTCAAAAGAGATTAAATTAATTCCATAGATGATTTAGTGAAAGAGCTAAAGATATTTAACGATTCGTATGTTATAAAAAAGAAATTAGAAGAAAAAAAATATGAAGAAAAGAAAAAAACCTATCCTGATAAGAAATTTTTTGTTAAAACAACTGAATTAGAGAAGAAACCATGTTCAATATGTGAATCACTTGGTTATAAAAATCGTTATCATCCAATACAAGCATGTAGAAATAATAAAACAACATTTACCAGAAATCAAATAAATTTAACTGCCACACAGAGAAATAAAGTGTTCAATCAAAAGGATTCGTTTTGATCTTACTCATTTTCACTCTTGTAGAGAAACAAAAAAGTAACTGAGTTGGTTTAAAGAGTGATAAAGTATTGATTTAATAATGTTGTTTCAATGCAAATAATGTGTTAAAGTAAAACTTTTACAAAATGTAAATTTAATTCATTTGTTTTCTTTTATTGACATGATAAATAATTTGAATTAATATATGAAATGTTTTGTTTAAATATAGTAATTATTTTAGAAGAAAGTTTAGAGTTTATTGAATTAACATAGTCATGCATTATTTTAAAATAAATTGATATGTTGGATTAATAAATTGGATAGGTTAGGTTAAGAGGAGCACCATTCAAATAAAATAGATTTTATTACATTTTTATTTTATTAGCTACTACAATATAAATAAACTATAATACATATTACTATATTCCATCAATAGTCACAAACAATTTAATAAATTATATCACTTGGACTAAAGTACAGCTTGCCTTATGGTTAAAAATGACTGCCCTGCAATATAGGTATGTATATCAATTTTAAGTGTATATTACCATATCTTCGATTTTTTTACATATTCTTCAAATCCCCACTGTATCAGAAGATTGCGTGTTTCACAGTCACCCATATTTACACTTACTTTGCTAAGAAATGCTAAATGCTAAGACGAAGATACTGCTACAGGCTACATCACTGGCAAATCACCTTATGACGCTGACGCATAAACCCTTCGCGTCAAGCAACAACACGTTTCAACAGGTAAAATATGGTTAACATAAGAAATGCATTGAGCTAACACAAAATGTTATAATTCAATGCACTTAATGTATTGATATGAAAAAATTACTTCTTAAATTAAAATGTTATTGTTGTTTTAATTCTAGAGGTATATTTATTTATATTAATATACAACAATTTGCTCGACTAAGAAAAAAATACTTATTTTAAGAAAATGTTTATTTGGATCAAGAAATAAGAGTAAAACGATTTTCAATGTTATTTCAAGAAATTGAGATGTTTTCAAATAAAACGATATTAGTTAAAACAAAACAAAAATGTTTGATTCAAATAATAATTTTTCAACACGCCACCTCGTATTGGATTAAATACGTCATTTTTCTCTGTGGAAAAAGATGAAGATACTGAGAATGATGTATTTAGGATTGAAATGAAACAAGACGATAAGAATACAAAAAACTAAGAAGCCCGGAAAAATCCACACCATACTCATTAATTAATATTAAGGTAATCGTAGACAAATGAAAATTAGTTAAATCTATATATGATAATGGTTCAACCTGTTCATTAATCAATGAGAAACTTGTAGATTTATTGAAATCCAAATTAAATACTAATAAAAGTATTTTAAAAACTATAAGTGGTGTGAATTTTTGTAAAAGCCGGGCTACCCTACATTTAAAAATAGGAAAAATAGAAGATAAATTAGATATGATAGTAGTAAAAAATAATGATTTTAATTATGATCTATTACTTGGTTTGGATGCAATTAAAAAGTTTAAATTGATACAAGATGAAAATTTAAAAATTAAACAGAAAGTAGATGACAAAATAATAGACATAGATGATAATATGATTGAAGATGAAATAAGAGAGGAATTGAGAGAAGTTATGAATGATTCAAAAGAAAAAATAATAGAATCTTTTAAAAATAAAAAACCATTCGAAATTTATGAACATGAGAATTTTGAAATGAATTTAGATCATTTAGATGCAGAAAAAAAGAAGAAAATAATTGAATTATAAAATGAATATGAATCATGTTTCGCTAAAAATAAATTTGATGTTGGTTCAGTTAGAGCAGGGGAAGCCCAAATTAAATTAAAAGAAGACAAATACATTTCCAAGAAACCATATAGATGTTCATTTCCAGATCAAGAAGAAATAGAGTCACAATTTCGAAATTGTTGGAGAATGGTTTAATAGAAGAATCTAATTCGCCATTTGCTCCTCCTGTAACATTGGCGTTTAAAAAAGAAGATGGAAGAAGAACTCGTTTATGCGTGGATTTTAGAGATTTAAACAAGATAGTAGTACCAGAACCTCAACCATTTCCAAGAATAGACGATTTAGTAGTGAATGTTGGTGATTGTAATTGGTTTACGGCACTAGACATAAATTCAGCTTTTTGGTCTATACCAATTAGAATGAAAGATCGCAAGAAAACAGCATTTATTACTCAAAAAGGTCACTGGCAGTGGAAAGTACTTCCGTTTGGTTTGAAGAACTCTCCCGCTATTTTTCAAAGAGTGTTGGCAAGTATAATTAGGAGATATAATCTAGATAAATTTTGTGTAAATTATATAGATGACATATTGATCTTCTCAAAATCATTTGATGAACATTTAAAACACATTAGATTACTTTTTGATGCAATTATGAAAGAAGGATTTAAACTGAAATTAGTGAAATGTGGGTTTGCTAAACATTCAGTTAAATATTTCGGCTACGTAATTGAAAATGGTAAAGTATATCCACTTAAAGATAATTTAATTGCAATTAAAGAATTTACACGTCTTAAAACAAAGAAAGATGGTTCGTCAATTGTTAGGAAAGATAAAATTTTATCATAAATTCGTAGATCACTGTACGCAAAGATTAGCACCGTTACATAATCTATTAAAAAAAAAAATGAAAAATTATTTGGACTGAAAAATGTGAAAATTGTTTAAATGAAATTAAACAGTATCTATGTTCAACACCAATTTTAGCTATTTATAATACAGATAAGGATGTAGTAATAGAAGTAGATGCAAGTCGTTCAGGTTTAAGTGCAGTTCTTAAACAAACTCAAGAGGATGGAGTACTACATCCAGTAGCTTACTTTTCAAAGAAATTAACACCAGGCCAAATGAAAAAAGAAATCATGTATTTAGAATGTTTGGCAATTAAAGAGGCAATTTTATATTGGCAACATTATTTGATAGGCAAAGAGTTTATAGTAACATCAGATCATAAACCACTTATGAATTTAAAATCTAAATCAAGAACTGACGAAGCATTAGGTGATTTAATGTTGTATTTGTCTCAATACAATTTTAAAGTAATTTATAAGGAAGGTAAAGATAACATTGAAGCTGATTCCTTGTCAAGAAATCCAGTTCTAGAGAGTTTTGAAAATGAAGATGATTGTTTGAAGGTAGTGAACATGATCCAATTAGAAGAAATAATTAAAGACCAAAAATCTATCAAAGAAGAAATTGAGAACTCAAAAAAGATTTTAAGAGAAGGTGATATTAGTTTTAAAATGTTAAGAAATAGAAAAAGAATATATGTATCAGAAGAATTTGGTTCACATTTAATAGACAAAATACATAAATTTTATGGACATATTGGCAGTAGTCAGATAGCTGAGAAATTAAGATCATTTTACTATTTCAAGAATATGGATAAAAGGATAAATCAAATTTGTAGAGACTGTGAGATATGCAAAAAAAAATCTAGATCATGTAGAGCATTTGGGTTGCTATCAAAATTGGGTCCAGCACAGTATCCATTTCACATTATGTCCATAGATACAATTGGTTGTTTTGGCGGTAATAAATCTGTAAAAAAATATATGCATTTGCTAGTGGATCATTTTAGCCGATACGCATGGATTTTAACATCGAGAAGACAAATTGCAGATGATTTTATTAAATTAATTAATCCAGTAATAGAAAAAAATGAGATTAAAATGTTGTTGGTAGACCAGTATAGTGCATTAAATTCCACTAAATTTAAAGAATTTTTGAAAAGGAAGAAAATTCAGTTAATTTTTACATCAGTGGATAACCCACAATCAAATGGATTGAATGAACGTTTAAACCAAACGTTAGTTAATAGAATACGTTGTAAGATAAATGATAATAATGATAATAGGCCATGGACAAGAATTGCAGAATTATGTATTAAAGAATATAATAATACTGTTCATAGTACAACAAAATTTTCACCTGCTTATCTATTATATGGAGAGAGATCTGAAATTGTACCAATTACATTAGAAAGAGAATGTGATTTAGAAAAAGACAGAAAAGAAGCATACGAAAATTCAGAAAGAAGTTTTGAAAGAAATAAGAAGAGAATAGATCAAGGTAGAAAAGATCATGAATTTAAAGAAGGTGATTTAGTTTATGTATCAAATGGTAATAAAATAAATAGAAATAAATTAGATGAAATTAGAAAAGGACCTTTTGTTATTAAAAGAAGAATTTCTAAATCAATTTATGAAGTAGAATGTAACAAAAAACGTAAAGAAGCAAATTTAATCCATAGTTGTAAATTGCTGCCTTACTCTTTTTTTACCTGGAAAAAAGAGTCTCCGACCACCGGAAGTGTAAATTTAAAATTTAGCGCCTTATTTAGTTTGTTTTGTTCTGTCGTTGCTAACATGGTAACTATGAATTTGTGTAAACAAATATATGTTTTTGAATATCAGAAAAGACGTCAGATACAAAACATAATAAAAGTATTTTTATTCAATTCTATATTTTAGGTAATATTGTTCTAATTAATTTGTAATATTAATATTAATAAACTATATTTTAGCAATCGTATAATTGTCCACCTTATTTAAGAATTACATAAGTTTAATTAAAATATTAAAACAAAAAACACCACTGTTTTAAAAACAAACAGTTTGTTGCTTCAGTGTGATTATGATAAAAGTAATGTGAATGACTATGAATTTAAAATAAAACGATGTTATTTGACACAAATTTAAAAAAATATTACCTTTCACACGTATTATAAACAAACTTTACTTTGCTGTCAAAGTCAAAGTTGAGTGAAGGACAAGTAACAAACGTAAAGTGAAATATATTTGACCTTATGTGTAAACGCACCATTAAATTGACTTTTCATAAGTCGCCTTTTGAAAGTCAAGTCAAAGTAAATTTTTCTCATACGTGTAAACGTAGTCACTATGTATAAGTAAAGTAAAGATCAGCATCACTGGCATCACAACAAAGAAACAAATATTGCGCGGTATAGGGAATACGGTGTCTATACTTTATATTATTCAAGAATTCTGTAACTAGAAACCTGAATTATCTTGTAGTAACAAAGTGTGAATTTAGTTTGAAAATTTAGCGTTAAATTCAAATCGAGTTACTAGCCTTAATAAATATATTTGAATATAAAATTGGTATAATAATTTGGTTCATTTTTAAAATAAATAAAGTTAAATGAAATTATGTCCAGTTTATTCAATTAGTCAATTCAATTAAACAATAAAATTAACAAAATATTCAATATGGATTAACATCAATTTATTTGGCTAACTGATTAAAACCAAGTTTAAAACTTAAGTGTCGGTGGTGCAAATGGGCATTAGTAATATAAAATGATGGATCAAAATAAATTTTGATGACAAAAAAGTAAATGAATAATAATTAAAACATAAATATTTATTACATATTTAAATGGAGCGCCATTTACATCTAGACATAGCTCAACACACATTTGGCGTATGAACAGAAATATACTTTAGTTGATTGTTTTTTTTTTTAATTTCAAATGTATAACAGCATAATGAATTATATGATTAAATAGTGATAAATGCTCATAAAGAACAGTGTGTTTAAGACAACCTTGCCATCTCCTTTACCATAATGAATTATATTTTAAAGGTTATTGCATTAGCATTTTGCAGAAATTAATTTAACGTTCTGCTGTAGTTTCAAATTATGAATAAAAATAACATTAGATTTATTTCACCACATAGGTATAGTTTTGTTCAAGATCATTTCTTTGACCTCTATAATCCCTGAAATTTCGACTACAATAGCGTAAACCGCATATGGTGAACTAATAGCAATAGAAAATATGTTTTACTTACAAGCTTTTTCGGTTCATAATCGCTTACACGACGATTATATAGAAAATTGACCTGGAAAATTTACAATTCATACTGATTTTTCTAGGTATACTTACAAGGGCCGTACTTGTTAATATTGCAATATCAATAACACAATATATAATTCTGTTTTCCATTTCACTCATTATCGTTGTCAAAAAACAATTGTGTAGTTTAAACGCTTCTCTTTACAGGTGGGATAAACGGGTTGTATTTGCAAAATAATTTTATCACATGGAAAATTATCAGCAAATAGTGGAATACAGCCCTCGAGTTACAGCATCCAATGAAACAATTTGTTAGTGGTTGTTCTTGCAAGGCATTTTTACTAAGAAAATTTCCACAATGAGTACTTGTCAAGTCAATTCTGTATATAGTCGTTGTGTAAGCGATTGTGAACTTAAAAGAGCTTGTAAGTAAAACCTATTTTCAATTGCTATAAGTTCATCATAAACGGTTTTCGCTTTTGTAGTCGAAATTGCAGGTATTATAGAAGTGAAAGAATTGATCTTGAACTAAACTATACCATCAAATTGCACGCCTATGCATGAAAAATACAAGTGAAAATGAAGTGAATCGCTTGTGTAATTTTTTTGTCTAAAATTTATTATTAGGTTCCGCAGGAAAGTATGCGGCACCAGCGAAATTTTAGATAACTAAATTAATAGACGCTAGTGAGGCTAGTAGAACTTGTCAATACGCAGACATCGGAAATTACCGCTCCGTTTAACAGATAAAAAGTCCTCATGATTTGTTTTTATAATTTCATTTGAAAATGTATGAAAAAAGAATTAATTAAAAAAAAATAACGTAATTTTCATTAAAAAGTACTAAGGTATAAAGCGTACAAGTACAACAAAAGTTCGAGATATAACATTTCATAATTTTTGGCAAGAAAGAATGATGAATTGAATTGAAATGAATGAATTTAAATGAAAGAAAACTCTAACGTGATAATTATATGTCAGCTCTTTATATTTTACGAGTACAAAGAATAAATATAATTTTGCTGGTACAGTATGACCTCTTTAATGCGAACATGCTCTAATCCGAACCTCCAGTAATCCGATCAGCGACAACTCGGAGCCATATTCCGAAAAACGCCTCATTAATCCGAACAGCAAAGTGATTCCTGCTACCTAAATAAGGGAATCACTTGGTTTCATGTTCTCTGTTACGTAAATAAGGAAATCCCGTAGATTCATGTATTCTGGTACCTAAATGAGGGAATCCTTTGATCTCATACTCTCTTAGTCTGCTACCTAAATGAGGGAATCCCTAGATTTCATATTCTCTTGTTCTGCTACCTAAACGAAGGAATCCCTTGATTTCATATTCTCTTATTTTGCTACCTAAATGAGGAAATCCCTTAATTTCATATTCTCTTATTCTGTTACTTAAGTGAGGGAATCCCTTGATTTTATATTCTCTTATTCTGCTACCTAAATGAGGGAATCCCTTCATTTTATATTCTCTAAGAACTGCTCTGTTTACTGTTTATTGTTCATTAGACCTTTGTCTTAAGTTTGCACTGCAATTTAAAGCTAAGATGACTTCCAAAAGAAAACACGTTACTTTATCGATTAAAGAAAAGATCGAGATTATTAAGAGTTTATAGGCGGGTACCACAGTAACCACTATAACGAAAAAATACACTGTGGGAAAATCAACGATCAAAAAACAAGACGAGTATTCTATCATATGGCATCATAGCCAGTTCTTTGATCAACAAAAACGTTGATAAAACGGTTTATATCTGGTTTTTACAGCAAAGATCTAAAGGTAAAAAGATGATTGACTATGTACATATGTATGATTTTTTAACACAAAATTGAATTATCGGGAGAAATTTTGTGTGAAAAAGCACTATTTTTTATGGTCAGACTCACAACGATGACAATTTCAAAGCTAGCTCCGGATGGCTCGATAAGTTCAAAAACAGATACGGAATTCGACAACTATCAATTACAGGAGAAAAATTATTAAGTGATGAGGTTGCTGTTGGTCCATTTAAAAACGCGCTTCGAAGTAAAATAACAGAAATGCGGTTGTGTCCAGATCAAATTTATAATGCCGACGAAAGCGGACTTTTCTGGAAATTACTTGCTCAAAAAACACTTGCTCACCAAGCTGAAACATCAGCTCCAGTTAGAAAAATTAGCAAGGAACGAGTAACATTTATGCCCTGCTATAATGCCTCCGGCACACATAAAATGAGATTGTTTGTAGTGGGCAAATCTCAAAAGCCACGAGCTTTTGGAAATGAATTGTTGCCGGCGAGGTATGAAGGACAGAAAAGAGCCTGGGTTACCAAAGAAATTTTTAAAGACTGGTTTTACACAGATTTTGTTCCAGCAGTGCGAGCAAAATTTAACAGCTGAATTTAGAAGCCAAGGTACTTTTGATTTTAGACAATACGCCAGGACACCCTGAAGACTTATGTTCTGAAAATAAAAAAAAAATATTGTAATGTTTTTTCCGCCAAATGTAACTGCCTTAGTGCAACCGATGGACCAAAATGTAATTTAATCGATCAAGTTAAATTGTCGCAAGAGGTTTTAATAAAAATTGTTGCTTCCGAAGGTGCAGGTATTTCTGCAGAACTGAAGAAAGTTAATTTGAAAGATGTTGTTATTGGATTATCAAGAGGATGAGAAGATGTGAGGCCGGAACTTATCCAAAAGTCCTGGACTAAACTTCTTATATAACTTCTTGATGATGGTTGAACTGAAGACGATAATCTTTCACTATTACAGTGGAGGGACAGAATGGAGTTGGAAGGTATAGAAAGACAAACAAACGAGGTTACTGCGCTAATATACCAAATTTCTGAAGATCTCACACGACAAGAAGCTCTTGAATGGGCTATCGGACATGAAGAATCATGAGAATCCACGAATGATATGGATATTTTTGAACATATTCAAAATGAATCAAGCTCCGACAAAGAAGTAGAAGTGATACCAGGACATGCAAAGCACAAAAGGGTAGTCAGAAGTTTTGAAACGTGTTTGAAGTAGGCTGAAGAAAATGATGTATCGGAACACCACATTTTAATCTATCGAAAATGGAAAAGGGCCAAAAAGGCAAAAGAAGCAAACATTAAACATAGCAAAATACTCGAGTTTATTAGATTTGCTATTGACTTTAATATAGATTTATGTATTATGCTTATATGTACTTTATTTTATTTATGTAGTAAGTACAGTTGTTTTTTCAATTTTATGTTTGAAAATAAAGCATTTTTATTGTGAGAATGTGGAAATTCTTAGAGAATTAAGAAAATGGATATTTTCTGTAATTTCGATGATCCGGATCAACCTGTGCAATTATTAGTTCGGATTAAAGAGGTCCAACTGTATATACTTTTAACGTAGGTACATATTGATAAAATTATATGAGTAATTTAATTTATTGGGTATTATTTGTCCATTTAATATTTGTACAGATTTGCATGTGAGAAACAGTTATTCAAACACACAACAGATTACATTTGCAAGTCAGATTCGCCGCAAGTGGTGTTACGCCACAAGTAGTAATTAAACCCGAATTTATGACTTGTTGCCTTCGTGAAGGATTCGACAGAAAATGAAAAAATTAAGATATTTTGTTGAGTTGAATTGTTAACATATTTTTTTGCTCAGAAAATATTGTTAAAATTTATACAAATGAGATATGTCCTAGAAGGCACTACACATGCACCTGCAGAGCCGCCAACGAATTCTGCGAGTCCTAAGTCCCAATTACGAGTCCACAGCTCTTATCTCGCAGCTATTTGTGTATTAATAGAATTGGTTACTCCTGTACTAATATACGAAGCGAAAATTCAAATAAATTATTCCTGTACTACATATAGAACTATAAACATTTTAAAAAATTCAATACTATTTTAAAGTATGACTGACTAGCTAATAAAAGTTGACTTTTAAATTATTTACTAGATGTGGTTTCTTTTCAAAATTTAGACAAGAATACAATTTTTGCATACCTACCCATTTAAATACTAAAGTAGGGATATCACAGAAATAATATCAATATGTCTTAAAATAGATGGATGACTACGGTAGGTACCTGACTAACAATACAGAGGTACATTTAAAATATTTTAAACATTTTTTGTTTATTTTGATTATAACAAAAAAATTGACTTTTGAACTATTTACTTTGGCAATTCTATGAAATAGGATTATTTCTAATTTGTTCTAACAGTAATTCTAACTCGAGGGTTGATTACGCCTGAGACGAACGAACTAGGATTTGCGGTACTAAAATTTTTAAATACATCCCATGTTACTAAGATCATTTTAAATGCCTCCTATTTTTTCAGTGGTACTGAGTACAATTCTGATCTTCACTAAAGCCTGGACCACACATTCGATATTCGACGAATCCCAAGCCAACATTTGCCAAATGTCGAATGTGTGGATGAGCTGCTCGCCGCGGATATTCGGTGCTCGTCTGTACTCCGCTTCGGGTCGGTTTTTCGAGCCTAGTCAAAGTGAACGTATATTTACCTATATAGTTGTATAGAACCCGCTAATCAATGCTCGGCAAACTACGCATGTCTGTGGACGTATTCTCATCAATTGACGAACATTACTCAGGGAAAACCGAATATTCAACAATCGGCGAATACAGAATGTGTGGCCTCGGCTTAACATATAGATCAGTTTCCTCTCAAATCAAATCATTAGGAAATGTTTTGTAAAGAAACCACATCTATTAAATAATTTAACGTCACATTTCATACGCTAGTCAAACTATACATACTTCTGATATGAACCTGTATTTTAAAATAGTATATTAAAGAACGTGTTTTATAAGACATGTTTTTTTCGCACGCTAATTGACAAGTGCGAAAGAAAGTCTTATAAAAAGAGTTCCTTATACTATTTTTTATATTTTGCACCTTCTACAAACTAAAATATTTTTAAAAAACTGTTAATATTAAACCGTGTTGATTTAGGGAAATTTGTAAGTGAAATCTTGTAGTTGGTAACATTGAATTGACCACATTCAATTATTATTTGAAAGTTCATGTCATTTCAATATTTACGAACAAATTTAAGTGAATTTAGTGTAATCATGGAAGATGAAATCAGTTGCACTCCGCCTGAGCTACGTAATATAGCTCAGACTACAGTAAATAATCAACTTCTTAAAAAATCGCGCGAGATTTATGAGAATGAATTTGCAAATTTTGACACATGGTGAAAAGAAAATAATGTCAAAGGCGTAACAGAGAATGTTTTGATTGCTTATTTTGAAATGCAAAGTAAGACGAAAATATGTATTATTATTATATTCATTAAATAAAGTGATAAATTAAGTAAAAGAAATCTTGAGGTTATGTTGAAATTTCTTATCTTCCAGCTTTGACGTTTGACAATTTAACCCTTTCAGCCTCAGTGTACAAGAAATTTATATTTTTTCTTATATTTGAATTAAAACTTGCTTTAAAATTAATTAAAAATAATTTTCTATCGTTCAAAGGTTCAATCTACAAATTTTTAGTACTACTAGGTCCATCTATGTGGACTAATTCGAACATTATATTAACATTTACTTACTCAATTTCTGATTATATTTGTACATTTTCATGTAAATAATCTTCCCTAAATAAAAAAATAATAATAATATCGACATTATATTATTAAAATGAATTGTCAATTAACTAAAAATAAATTAGGTAAAAATGGGTTAAAGAAACGTCATCTAGTACCAACCGTCTAAAACAAAAAATTGCGTATCGAAATGAAGGTCATTACGATACGCAATTGCGTATCGTAATGACTTCATTATGAACGCAAAATATAAAAAAGTGTTATTGAAATTAAAGTCAAAAACTAATAAATTTCAATCATATTTTTTTTTAAATGCAGGATCATATCAGAAGTTTGTATGTAGAGTATAAGTACAAGGTATTCTCTCGAAATCGACCAAGAAAGCGACAATGTAACGTAAACGGCCGCCATTGCTAACTTTCTTATTTGAAGAGATTGAAAGACATCAGTTAAATGGACAAAGTTGGGCGATATTATACGACAAATTGGGCGATATTAAACGACAAATATAACGGTGAAAAATGCAAAACAATTGAACATTAAAGAAGCGACTTATTTAACAAAATAATATTTTTTTAAAAATTGGGATGCCATATTGATAATGGTACCAGATTTTTTATCTGAATATAAACGTTCATTATCACTATGCCTCTAAAATTAAAAACAAAAGAGATTTTAAATTGAAATTTAAATATTATATATCTTATTTTAATACGTATATAACATTGTTGTGTTGGTTGTTATCGCAACCACGATCGCAGCGTTCAATGAATATTTAATTTATAGTTAAAGATTCGGAGAGTGAGCGGTTTTTCTGTTTTGTTGTGTACGAGCGGCAAAGTGACATTTTGCGTTGAAAAGTGTAAGCGCAAATCCCTATTATATTCTGTGATTTCGAATCTCGCCGACCGACAATGACAGTGCCAGCAGTGATAAAATATCAGGGCTCTGGAATTCCGATTAGAAAGAGTAAACGGCGACAGCTTTAAAAAAGCCCTTTATAGAGAAATTATTATAAAAAAAAACATGTATGTCTAAAATACGTGGAATATGTATCATTATTAATATTCGAAATGGGGTAGATGACCCTAATCGAACTTCTGACGTCATACAATACAGGGTGTCCCATAACTTCAGGTACATATTAGAAGGGCATACAGTTCTTAATGTCCTGATTACGGAACAAAAAGATTTTTTTCAAAATTCCTATAATTAAGGGTAGTTCACTTAAGAAGAACATTTTTTGTACCCCTGGATACTATAATATTTGAAATAGTGAAATTAGTTATAACTATTACATAAAATAATTTAACAATGAAATTAATTGATGCAATTACGTAAAGCTTTGTCACACCAATTAAGTTTGGGAGATGTGTATGTAATGAAAAATAATCAAATTATTTACTTTATTTTTACAAAAACTGTTCAAAATTATTCCCATTAACAGCTAAACATAATGCAGCACGTTGAATTAAAGAAATTGAACAAGCCCGATGAATTGCATTCTCTTATCTAATTCTTTCAGCACAATTTTCAACTCGTTGCCGTAATTCTTCAAGAGTTTCAGGTGCCTCTTGATTATCATAGACGAGGGATTTAAAATTACCCCACAAATAAAAATCTAACGGATTGAAATCCGGCGATCTAGGGGGCCAAGACGCGGGACCTCCTAGACCAATCCACCTGTCCTCAAATACTCTGTCAAGATGATGTCTGACATTTCTAACAAAATGTGGCGACGCACCGTCATGCATAAACCATGCATTTTGACGTACATTAAGAGGAATATCTTCTAATAATTCAGGCAAATTATTCTGCAAAAATTGTAAATAATCATTCCCAGACATTCTGTTAGGAAGTATGTATGGTCCCAGTAACGATCCGTTTACCATCCCAGCCCAAACATTTAGTGAAAATCTGTGCTGAAAATGACTCCTGACAGCAGCATGTGGATTTTCTTCGGCCCAGTAGTGACAGTTATGTATACCATCACGAGTAAATATCGGTTCGTCGGAAAATATTACTTTTAACGTAAAATTGCCATCCTGAGCATGTTAGTTTAGAAGCCATTCACAAAACCTTACTCGAGAGTAATGATCGAGTTCAATTAACGCATGGACCCGTTGAAAATGATAAGGATGTAAATTATTATTTCTTAAAATTCTCCAAATTGTCATTCGTGGTACACCTGGTAGTTGACGAGATATTCTCCTTATGCTGATTGTTGGGTCATTGCGTACCAAATCTAAGACAGCATTTTCAACATTTACTGGTCTCCGATGAGCCCCGCCGTCTCTTCCCCGATTAGGTTGCAAAGAACAAGTGTCGCGAAGGCGTTGAGTAAGGCTTACAAATATGCGAGAATTCGGATGCCGTCGTCCTGGGAAACGTTTAGCGTAATAACGCTGAGCTAATCTACAGTTTTGCCCTGCTTCGCCGTACATTAGCAACATATCCACTAACTCACTGTTACTGTAACCATTCATATTTGTAACAATAATCAGAAGAGCAATATCAAAACTGTTATAAGAAACACAATTTATGTGGCCGGCTGCTAGAAACCTAATGAAATGATTGTATTATGCAAACATTTCTTATTAATTAGATATAATACAACGTAATATTTAATATTAAAACTACCTATTCAACCAGTGTCCCAAAACTGTTTCCTTCAAAAACCTCAAAAACTAATTTTTGAATTTTGAAAAAATTATTTTTGTTCCGTAATCAGGATATTAAGAACTATATCCCCTTCTAATATGTACCTGAAGTTAAGGGACAACCTGTATAAAAATTAACCACTATAGTTTCTTACTATAATAATAATAATAATAATAAAAACTAAACATTATTGTAAAAATATTGTTAAGTATTTTTGTAAAATAAATTTTAGAGTGATTTGCAAATAGTTTTAGTCATATTTACTTACGTAAACACTAGAATAAAAATAAAAAGCAAAACATGTATGCTCTTTTAAAACCATTAATTAATTAATTAAAATAAAATGTATAATATATTAACATGCAAAATACAAAAGTTAACCGAAAAGGTAGGTTCATTATTTTTTAAGAACATAAATCAGTCAATACATATTGCAAAATATCACTTCTTCATGTTTTCCCTATAAATACATTGTTCAAATTTAAAGTATCAATGCAGCTAAACATTTAGGCGTACTTGAATAATCAGACCGGACGTTCACGAACACATTTATAAACAGGACATGTTTTGGAAAATTTGGTCGCCTCGTCGCCATTGTTAGTGTAAATAATGAGCTTATCGCAGGTTTGTAAATACTAGGTCTGTTAGAAAAGTATTCGACCTTATTTTTTTTGCGAAAACCTGATGGATTTGAATCAAGCGCGCTTGCATGAGCCGACCTTGAACCTTCGTGCGCATGCGTAAATTGTTTCCCGCCTGTTGGTAGTGTCTATTGCTGGCAAGCAGCATTTGAGTGAGGTGGTGTGGAATGCTCTCGTCGGTTTTTCATTGCAAGAAAAATGACGGAACGACTGCAACAGCGCTATTGCATCAAATTTTGCTTGAAACTAGGCGACAGCTAGGTGGAAACCATTCGGAAGATTCAGACGGTTTTCGGTGATGATGCTATGGGCATCACACAGATTAAGGACTGATACAACAGGTTTAAAGACGGCCGCACATCGGTGAAGAGCGAGCCACGATCCGGTCGGCCATCAACATGCCGAAATGACCATTGCCAAAGTGAACGCTGTGGTAATGCGGGACCGTCGTGTGATGTCCTCCGTCGCCTACGTGATGCTGTACGGCGCAAGAGACCGGAGTTGTGATCAACAAGAAATTGGCGCCTGCATCACGACAATGTTCCAGTTCATTCCTCGCACTTGATTCAGACTTTTTTTTGGCGAGAAACAAGACTCCTGTGATTCAACAGGCTCTTTACTCTCCTGATATGGCCATTGAAAGGAACGCGATTTCAGACAAGAGAGGACATTATGGCTGCAACAACAACCGAGTTAAACTTCATTCCGAAAGAGGCTTTCTCGGAATGCTTACAACAATGGCGGCACCGCTGGGAGAAGTGTGCGGAGTCCCAAGGATACTACTTTGAAGGTGATTAGGTTTCCAACGCACCAGGTATGCCAGTTTTTTTCCCCGGCCAAAGGTCGGATACTTTTCTAACAGACCTTTTATTTGCAAAAGGCACATCCACATATATAAAGCTGGATTTATAATAAGGTAACGCAAAACGTAACGCAGTTGCAGAAAAGTAGAAAATAAAGCAAGCGTATTATCCGATTTATATTAAACGCAGAAAATCTTACTGCTAACCAATCAGAATAATATACAAAAATTTCGGCATCTTTCGTTCAACTTCAATATATCTTGTGTGAGCTTCGGTACAAGCTGGTAATCTTATAAGCTTTTTATAGGTTTTTGTTGAGCATATAGAAAATAACACACAATATTTGTGAAATGACGTTTATTTACACTTTTAGTAGCATGTTCACATTCATCACACTAATATTAACATCGAAAGCTTTTGTCTATAATAATAGCGTTTGTCAAAATCGGGTTGATGAAAGTCGTGCTTGAATTTTACTGCCCCTACAAATCTCTCCTTTCTTTCGAGAACCTGTCCCTCAGTACTTTCCAACGGCGTTAGACAACTTCAGCTAGAAAACAAATAAGAAACTGTTATTTCAGTACATACTTATCATTCCATGTAATATCTAATTTCATTATATATTTATTTTATAATAATTGTTTACTACTAATTAAATAAAATAACCTTAAAAACTCACCTGTTGTACTCTTATTTGCCATGTATGTATTACAGCGATAGCAATTTCTTTCCACACTTATTGTTTTTTTTTTATAATTGTTTTTCAAATCTTTAGACGATTTATCGTATAAAATTTGATTTATTTCGACAACCTGAATTATTTTCCTATTCATATCTATGTCAAACAAACAATTCTGACAGATGAGTCTGTATCGAATATCGGTGAAATGGATCACGCCCTCAATCTCAGCGCAATATTTAAAATGCTGACATCTGATTGGCCAGCGGTAGAGAAGTTGAGGTAAAGCAACGCAGAAAGATGAAAGTTGGCCAAGTTTTGCGTTGCGGCTGTTACGTTATTGCTTACTTTACTTCAATATAAATCATCCATAACTGTAGCACATGATCATCTTTTTACAGGACAGGCGAGTTAATCCACAATCACTGTAGAAGCTTAGACATCACTTCACCATAACTATCGACATGACGCAGCCAGCGGGGTTCTTCACACACCTAAGGTGCTGGTATGGTCATCACGCCGTGGCAGCCGTCAAAAGGTACAACAAATTAAATGTTAAAATAGCAAAAATTGATTTTTTACAACTTCATGTCATACATTTAATGACAATTTAACAGTTAGGTAAGTTGTATTTGCTTCTACTTGTTGTAACATTGTAAGTCATTTATAAAAAAAAAATTCATGTAGCTGATGATGGGCGGATGTTCGCCCGAAACGCCCTAATATTTAAATGTTTATATAAATAAAGAACTTGGAACCTAAAGGCCTTTCAACAAATTATTTACTCTACATTATGGTTCCCGTCCAACAACTTAAAAAAAGATCATCTTTTTACCCTACCTACTGCGTTCGCGTTACCTCTTATGTTGCGTCATTATAAATCCAGCTTAAGAGATACGACTTCGGTTAAATGAGACATGTGGTGCGCCTTTAGGGGGCCATCTTAGATGTGCTTTTGTTTTGGCAAAAAAAACGAATTTGGTCGATATTTTCATTTTGAAATTGCTTCTAAACTATCAGTAATCAAAAATATATTTGATATTTTTATTGTCTATTAAGTGGCGTACGAAATTAATTTTTCTATCGGTAAATTTTCGAGATATAACACAAAGTTACATTTTTTAAATGGAACCCATATTTTATTTTTGCTTAAAAAAATTCTTATTTTTCTCTCTTTCGAATGGTGTAAGGTGTTTTGTGTTTTAAATAATTTTTTAGCTCATACCTGGTATTCCTAATTACGTGGATTTGAAAATAAAGAGTTAAAATTAAATTATGAAACGGGGTAGTTATGAAATAAAATATTTAAGTAAAATAAAACACTATTTTAAAAAAAACTAATGAAAAATCTAAGATTTAATCTTATATAAATCGAAAGAGAAAAAATAAGTATTTTTTTAGAGTAAAAATAAAATATGGGTTCCATTTAAAAAAATGTAAGTTTGTAGTAAATCTCGAAAATTTCAGATAAAAAAATTATTTTCGTATGCCACTGGGTAGACAATAAAAATATCTAACTTTTTTATTTGAAACATTTTTCTCGATTACTGTTAGTTTAGATGTAATTTCAAAATGACAATATCGACCAAATTCAGTTTTCCGCCATTTTCTAGTAATCTATGAGAATTTTTGTTAAAACAAAAACATATATATGATGAATGATGCATTTTTTTGTTTATAATAATGTTAATGTTATCGCTTTGGGAGCGGTAAAGATCAAAGCATGTTACAAAACAGACCTGTTATAAAGGCCCAGTTACAGGGCACGTGGTTCGGCGAATTTGTCTCAACGAACCACGAACCTTACACCGTTTGACATACATGGTTCGCCATAGCTTGCGGTTCGTGGTGGTTCGCGAGGATCCATCGGCTGTCGGTAAATTGGCACGGATCAAAGGCGCTGAACACGTTGATTCGTAAAAGGTTTGTGATAGTCCGTGCAGGTTCGCCTTGTCGCGGACTACTTGCAGTGTTGCAGTGCAAGTCATAGTAGTCATATTTGATATATTCAAAAAAATGTGTGAACTATGACGTGACCAGCAGATAAATGTTTGAAATTCATCATAGAACTTCGATTAGAAAATCAGAATTGCGTAATATTCTCTACTTTACATATGTGACGCAATCCACCACGATTTTACGTTTAACTTCCTTGTACATAGTAAAGGAAGTATTGTAATCGCGAAAATTTTCTATTTACGGAAATATCCATTTTGACTATCTCTGAATCCATTTTGACTTATTTCGTCGTAACATATGTACGTATGTATCTCGCATAACCCAAAAACGGTAAGCCGTAGTAAGTGAAATTTTGTATTTAGGACTACTATAATATCTAGTTGTGTACGTCTCTCTTTGGTCATTACATAATTCCAGAAGTAGTACTTTACTTGAAGCCTATAATAGATTTTAATGAAAAACTATTTTAAAATATAATCCAAAACTTTTCAAATTTGGTATATAAGACTTTTATGCCAATGGGAATAACATAGTAGATTTTGGTTAAAATAGGCTAACCGGAAGTGATATATTACCTGAAGTTGTTAACAGTATTTCGGAATAAAATGGTTTTGTTTTGAGTTTAGAAATAAATACTTCAAATAAGAGTTTTAGAGAATTAAATTCTGCGTCTATCACATCAAGTATTATTAGCCCTTTGTATAAGCGGGATATTTAAATATAAAATTATACACTTTTTGGTTTTTGTAATAAAGCTTACTATGGGATTAGGACAAAAAATATTAAAAAATATAAAAATTAATATTAATGTCAAATTACATCAAATACGTGCAATTTTATAATTGGGTATATACTTTATGTTGGTCTTGCGTACAAATAACCATTGCTCTTGTTAAATATCAATTACAAATCGTAATCGGTAAGGCAATAGCAACTGCAGATAACAGTTGCTCACGTTATTTTCTAATTGATAAATAACGAACCAACCTCAAATAACGATTACTGTTACAGAAGTTCACTTTGTAGATGTTGTTGCAATTGATACCATATCAATTTCAAATGATAGCAACCGAAGTTATAGAGTCACACCCTGATTTTTTTAAACGGTTTTGCGTTAACAATCCTAAATATATCATAGGTACACAAGGAAGTAGACGCAATCCTTTATTGCCTAGCATCTATGATTGTGATTCTAAAGTCACAAGTCAAAAGCACGAAAGTTTCCACATTGGTTCGGAGAACCAATTACGTCACAAATCTGAACGAACGAGTCGTCGTTTTGTCAGCCCCGGTTCGTCAGTACGCGAGCCATCGCGAACTGCCCTCCAGTACTTTGGTTCAAGGAACCACGCGCCGTGCAACTGTGCCTTAACTCGTCCACACTTAAAAACAATAATAACATTTTAATAAAGTTTAGTTGAACTGTTAGTGTGTGTAATTGTACAGTTTCTTTGGTTGTACGCAAAGAAATGCAGTGGCCAAAGGAATCTAATATTCTAATTACAGGCTTATTTAAAAAATAGTATTTTGGGACACGAAGAACAAAGATTTCAAGAATCGCCAGCGTAAACATGAAGCTTGGTACGATATTCCAGAGAGCAATGCTGGACATACTCTTAACTTCCTCTTTCTACGTTTTTGTTTTTCAATCTTATTTAAAATTGTCACACTAGACCATGTTAATTGTAGAATTTATATACAGTTGTGCATGTCCGAAAGTTGTATAACAATGAAAAAAAAAAACTTCTTTATGTAAAATGTTATAAATTAATAAATAAATATATCATCACGGCATATTACCCATTGCTGGGTGTGCCAATCTGCTTTGTACGCAGATATCGGTAATGATAAAATGTTATACATTATGTTATGAACTGGTAAGGCATATTTGTTAAAAATAAATTTATTACTAAATTAAATCTATTACATTTTTATGTGTCAAACCAAAATTTTTCTTTAATTAATATTTTTAAATGTAGAATCGTAGTAAAAGTATAGTGCCACACGTACGTGAAATCTTTTTTCGCACTCCCGAGACTAAAGAGCGATTCTAATCACTCATTTCAGGGACTAAAGTTCAAAGTCAGTCCCAGAGGGATTAAATATGAAAAAAATCCCTGGGGGACTAAAGTAAAAATAAACAAGATGTTTCCATAACATTGTATAGTTACTATGATTTATTTATTCGTATCTGCACTACATTTTGAGCAGGCGTTGAGTTTAAATTTGAACAAAATTTTTGACATTTGTATTGTCAAATTGTAAGATTAATTTCTTTTATTCTAATATGGTTTCATTTGATACGGGAGTACGAAAAATAGCGTATATACCACAGGAGTAAAAAGCATTAAATCCGTCAGGTGATTATTTCACCCACAGGATTGATTTTGCACTTTAGTCCCTGAGTATATAATATTCATGTAAAAAAGTCAGCTTCGCGCACTTGTTCTACAGTTTACTATTAAAATATCGATTTGTTATTTCATTCATCATTACCAGGCTAACTAATTCACTTTTAACATTAGTGCCATAAAATTACAAGGAACTCTAAAAACAAATGCTAATAAACCTACTTTAACAGTGTTTGTAGATAAATGCATTTTACTCTAATTACCATTGTAAAGACATTAGGTTAGAGATTAAATAATACAAAATAATAAAAAATGTAGAATTATAAATTACACGTAAGTTACTCTGAGAAAAGTTTGCTTTGAATTTAGGTTTAAGGGCTTATTAAAGATGATAAGTGAATCATTTGTTAATCTTTGTTGATTAAAAGTAAAATGAGCATCTTAGTGAAGTGCAAGTCGATCGTACTGTCGGCTTTATTTGGAACTGCCACTCTGTTCGATAAGTTAGTAGGAAACTTCGTGTTAGCCCTTCTGTTACCCTGCTGTTAAATCGGTGTCGAGAGACTGTCGGGATTCGGAAGAGTTGGGCTAGGTCGAAAACGAAAAACTAGGCAAAATCAAGACCGATTGCTAGTCCTTTCCTCTCTCCATAAGCATACTGTTACAGCACAAGACCTCCTAAACGACCAGAGACGAGCACATGGAATAGAAATTTTTGACCAGACTGTTAAAAGAAGCAAATTTAAAATCTACAAGACCTGTCCGGGCCCAACCCCTTACGCAACGCGAATAAGATTTGCTCGGGATCACAAAGCTTAGCAGCTTCACCACTGGAGGCCTGTACCGTTTATTGATAAATCTAAGTTTCGTTTAACCAGTGGTGTTGGTCTAGGGGGGGGGGTGTAGGCGATATAGAAGAAATTTTTATATATATATATATATATATATATATATATAAATATATATATATATATATATATATATATATATATATATATATATATAACTTTCGCGTATTTTTATTATGCATATATATTAACAATGTCATGTACTTATTGGCTCATATTTAAAATAAAAGCAAACATTTTTTAACATATTAAGGTAGGAACGTTACATTAAAAATATTAAAAACATTAAACAAGAAAATCTATTAGCTACCTGAGAGCACTATGTATGCTTGAACATTGCTGTCTCATCCCTAGAAATTCTACTGCGATTTTTTCATCACGCCAAGTTTTTTCTTAATAACAAGTTGCAATGATCCGCTACCATTTTTTTTTTTATTGTGAACGATACTTAAGTCAGATTTAGTTAAGTGAGGAGCTATTATTAGAAGAAATTTAGAGATAAATGAACAAAACTTAGAGCAAATTTATGACAATTTTGTACCAACTCGAAATGTTATTCATATACAAAAATTTGTGTAGGCTAGAGGAGCGTTCGCGCCCATCACCCTCCCCCTGGGTACGTCACTGCGCTTAACTCGTTGCGATGATCGTATACGTGTATATAGACATCCTGATGAAGCTTCTTACCCGTTACTACACAGGAAGTGGATAGATTTGGTCCTGGATCCGTGATGGTTTGGGCTAGAAGCAGTATAAACAGAACTGATCTTGTTGTGGTTTCTGAAAGGCTAATTGCAATGAGTTATATTGAAAACGTTTTAGAGGACCATACGGTGCCTGCTGCATATGGTGTCGATCCCAATTCCATTCTAATGCAAGACAATGCAAATCCACATACTGTCAGCATCACCAAAAAAAAAAAAAAAAATACAAGAGCGTGGAATTCGGACCCTGGACTGGCCGGCATTAAGTCCTGACCTGAATCCTATTGAACACGTATGGGATCAGCTTGACCCACGTGTTCGCAAACGCCCTAATCCACCACAGACCATCCAGGAAATGACATAAGCCCTGATTGAAGAATGAGACAGAATACCTCAAGAATCCCTTCGCAGACTAGTACCAAGCATACCACGCAGGTGTGAGGAAGTAATTCGTGTTCGTAGCCAATCCACAAAAAAAACCCGACTCTCATCGATAATAGGGCACTCGTTTTCACTTTGTTTTACGTTATCTATTTACATTTTAAGTGTAATTTCGAAATAACTGAGAGTTATAAAATTGTGCTTGTTAATATTTTAACTAAAATATATGCTATCGGACCATACCTAATTTGATTTGCCGAAAGCTCTTATTTAAAAAGTTACAGATTAAGAAAAAGGGTTTGCCTAATTTATTGAGCAGTGTAATATAAGAAATGCATTAATCGGCTCCATAAAGTATACTATCTTAAGAAAAAAAGAAATACCTTAATCAACAGTATATAAAACTGTAATTGTGTTATTGTGTAATTATTCCTATGTCTTTATACTGTACTACTCCACTGACACATGGAGTCTTTGTCTTACAGACACACATAAAATCAAATTGCAAGCTACTGTAACACAAGGGGGTGCGAAAGAGGAATGATGCTAATACTGCTTACTTATTTACTCCAACGATGACACACTTTATTCTAACTGGTGGACGCTTGGATGGTTGGCGTCCACGACTTCGTAAGAAGGAAGAACACACATACTTTTACACATTACAGTTGATAAACACGTATTTATGGGCATGGACATTTACTAGAAATTTACTGATTAACTAAACTAATTAACTAAAGTTTTATTTACATGATTACAATTATTATTAACTAAACATAACTAACAACTAAGTAATTACTAACATGTTACATTCCGTAACCTAGCGGGCAGGCGTTTAACGCGCGCCCCAAAACTAAAACGCACTACATGTCCAAAACAACAAACGTCTTCACGACGCGACGAACTAATTTAGACTCTCTAACACAAGACTCTATCTTCAGGACAGGATTATCTTAGGGGTAAAAGGTGCATAGGCCAGGGCATTCAAAGTCACGCACTTATACATAATAATTTCTAGACTTAATGGTCAACAAACAAATGTCGTCACTATCATAATACGATAAGAATTTCTAAACTGAATTTTGACATTTATAACTAAAATAGAGAAACAGAGTTAAAATATGATTATTGAAATTATAATTTAGAAAAGTTTATAAAAAGTTATTTATCTGTTATTACTCTTACCCTGGTCTTATCACACTACTTAAATGAATAGGGACAGGGAAAAACCAAATTACGAGTATGTAGACAAAATTAAGAATGGAATGGAATGGGATTTTAATTAATCTAAAATCTTCCGGATTAGTCCTTATATTTGTGTAAAAAACAGCTTTACGATTACCATTTTAAGAAAATTTTGTATTCAGCAAAGTTTATTTTAGTCATCAAGGAGAAGTTTTTTATTAATTGACGATTTTCACTCTGTGATCTGTGATTTTTAACTATTTATTTATTTATATTTTTAAATGTCCATCTTTTATGTATCTACGCTTATCCACATGTGTATATTTTCCTTCAACTGGACCATTCTGTGAGTTTCATGTTTTAAGTTTTTTGTAATTTAGATTTTTGTAATTTATTTGTGTTCTCATGTACTATTTCACTCTGTATCAGTGGCGGTGCGTCAGATGAGGCAGGTGAGGCCAGGCCTCACCTCTTAAATTCAAAACATTTGTAAAATTTTATAATTTTATTTTTCATTTAAAATGCATTGAAATAATACAAATCTACAATATTTGAACTCATAAACAATCATTGTTACTATAATATGCCAAATAACGATACAAATAGTGTTATTTTCACACGAATTTACACATAGTGGCCAAATTATACTGTCCTCATGGACAATAATAGCGCAATACATAAGTACGAGTGAGACGGAACGATTTTACCCTCTCTACGCTCTACATCTACACTACTGCAGATGAGCCAAGCGATGAGTTGGCCTCTCTCGTTCCGAGCAGCACGTAAGCGCTTACAACAGAAAATGCTTGTTTCAAACAAGTATATTTGTATTATTTTTCAATAGTTTTTGTAAAAACGGTTTAATAATTACTATTTATTGTTACTGTTGTTATTTTTTTATGTTTTCATAAATTTGAAACTATTATTTATTTCTATTTTAATTGTACCTACTGTTACTTGTCACGGTTATTTAAATTAAACATTTATACAAAATTAAACAATAATAAGTCATGTATTGTAGAAATATACAAATACCAACAACCAAGAGACAAAACAACAGTTGCATTCGAACTACTTACAACAATGGAAATAATCTAATTGAACTGTTAAGAAAAAAGTTAAATAAATAAATAAATCATTACAATGATTACTTTTGCATCTAATATTTTCATTATTAGTTCTTTTGAATTATATAAATATAAAAAATATAATCTTTCAAGCGCAAAATAGCAAGATAAAAGCATCGGAATAATAGGTGAGGTTGACAATTCTTGGCCTCGGTTGAGTGGTGGGGAGACCCACTAGCTGCTGCTTGAGCTTTACGCTACCCGCTACACGCTCACGCCGCACAGCTAGCCAGCTAGCTATTACTCAGTAATATAATATATTAATTTAATGTAATATTGTATTTTTAGATTTTCTGTTTCTGTAGTTATTGCTTATATGCTCACATCTTGCATCATAATTATAATTCAATTACTAAATGTTTTCTAATGAATTCGTAAATTTTATTGGAAATAATAAAGATACAAATAAAAATTTATTGGTAGCTTTAAAATCGCAAAAGAAATATAAATTTAAAAATATTTTTTAATATTTAAGACTGACAATGTTACTTTTGTTATAGAATTTTTCTTAATTTTATGTTAATACTTTATTTAAATGAATTATTTATGTAACTGTTTTCTTACAATAACTTTTAACCGATTTTATTTTTTAAGAATTTGTTAAATTTGTTATTGTAAAGAACTCTATATTATCTTACTTTGTATTAAAACGTTTGACCTTGAAAATTTTTAAAAAATCGCCGGCGGCGCATTTTTTTCTCACAAATTTTAAATCCATCGATATGTCCCGTATTGTGATATTATAAATCTGGCCTCACCTCACTCTAAATTCACGCACCGCCACTGCTCTGTATATATATTGTAGAGCCCTGAAGAAGACTATTGTATAGTCGAAACGTCGGTGAGAATAAAATTGTAATATTGACTGCTAGTCCGAAACTTTATTAATTCCATCTCTAACACAGTCGAAGATTGTTTTTTGAAAATAAAAAATGATAATTTTTGAGAAAAACAGGAGATCTGGCTACTAATTGACATCGCTAAAGATAAGAGATACAATTGCGATAGTAATTTAATAGGAAAACTAATAAAGAAATAAATGTATTCCTACTCCATTTTAATACCTATGAAAAGAATCCATCAGATATTAGTGTAAACTGCATGTGACAGTTTACTTGAATTTCCAAATTTCTAAATACACTAACCGGCACGAAAAACTGGTCTTTTTAAAGAAAAATACTAGTAAGTTAATATTTGAATATTTGTTACAAAATATTATTATTGCTGTTGCTGTGTAATAACTAAGCAGTTCCTGGAACTCGCAACTCATTATCTTTTTGCCTATCATAACGGAATAATGAAACTGATAAAATATAATACTTATCATTACCGCGTATATTAATTACGTTTCTTTCAATCACTTGTTTTATTATTTATTTGTCATTTTATGGCGTTCGAAATGGCGTTAAGCACAGTAACTGTAGTATTTCTTGAAGATGGAAGAACTTAACGAATACAGCGAATTAATTTTTTGTATACCCAAATTAAACATAACAGGCGACGCTTGGTAAATGCCCGCACGGTATAAATATATTCTTCATTAACGATATCTGAGTATAAAGCAGAGTGGTACACTCAGCAATGGGTAATATGCCGTAACAATATATTTATTTATTTTAATAATTATAGAGAATAACGGAGGGATAACAACAATTATCTAAAAAATGGCTTTTTCCGTGCTGGTCAGTATAAATTTTCCGAGAAAGTAATATGGCGATTCCTAACCTTTTAAAGGTTGGGAAATACGTCATTCCTAACTGCAATGCCAGTCTCTTGGGTTGGAAATGACTGAAAACGCTTCCACCCCACGGGTTGGAAATGTTTAAGTAGTGGTTGCCTAGAACATTGCCATGGATCCCTATAATTAAGTAGGCTAAAAAAAATAAAAAATAAGAGAGCTGCCAAAAATTGTATAAAATTAAAGGTTATAACTCATTGATTTATTTTGAAAATTATTGATTTGATGGGGTCTCGTGGCCGCGTGCCTGAGTGTCAGGTCGTGAATCTGGGGAACCGGGTTCGATCCCGACCGACGCCAAATATTTCCAATTTTAAATGACACAAAATTGACCCCTGTGGTGCACTCTCCACGTCAGCAGTGAGTGCCCGTGAGGTGACGCCTGGTAAGCGCCCGCACGATGCAAATATTTCATCATTACCGCATCTGTGTACAAAGCAGATTGGCACACCCAGCAATGGGTAATAAGCCGTGATGATATATTTATTTATTGATTTAAAAATAGAATGATTGTATATATAACCTCTGTGAGAGTTTCATCGCAACCTTGCGCTTTATCTCACCTCAAAGCTTCGCCTTTTGGTAATATATATATATATATATATATATATATATATATATATATATATATATATATATATATATATATATATATATATATACAGCCCTCGGCTGTAATGAAACATCTCCCATCTCGGATGTAATATACTATTTCGATTTAGGTTATTTATAAAAATTAAACACTATTAAATTTTCTACAGGTTTCAACAAAGAAAATAGTTGTACCAAGAGCCGCAGGTGCAGTTGGCGTATTTTTTAAATAGATCTACAAAATTAAAATCAAGCAATTTATGGAACGAATACTCAATATTAAAAAGTATCATTTTTATCAATGATAATGAAGATATTTCCAAATATCCAAAACTAAAAGAGTTTTTAAAGCATAAAAATGATGGCTGTAGACTCAAAAAGAGTAGTATATTTAGTCGAGACGTTATGAACAAATTCTATATTGAAGCGCCTGATATTACACGTTTGTTAATGAAGGTACAGTTACAGAATATTTCATTTAACTTTAGTTATTAAGTTATATTGAAGTTATTTCTATTCTAGGTCGTTATGAAAATGGGAATTTCTGGGACCTGTAGCAAAGACGAATTATGTAAGATGACAACTGATATTGTTGAAGATAAAAATTCTATAATAATAGTAACAATATCAGATACTAAAAAGGGAGTGCAACGTACTTTTACGATCATTAACCGAGAACAGCGCATAAATTTTGTTGATTTTATTAGGAAGTTATAAGTTGCAGGTTAAGATATAGTGAAAATCGGCGATTTTTTCGGAAATATTGTTCAGGAAAATGTGTGAATCAATCAGTAAGTAAAAACACATTTGTAAAAATTCCTGCTCTAATAGCAGAATGTTTGAAAATGAAAAATCCTGGTACGGTAATTGTCATGCTTGGTTTAAAGAGGCACGGTGAATGGAAATCCACAACAGTGGCAGAAAGTTATGTTGCAGATTAAATGACAAATAAAATAGAAATCGCCAATAGAATTTTATATAATCAGAATAGGTATGAAGAATCTGCATCCACCTCTTCGACTTCAGTCATGCAATTCAATAATGAAGAGGAAGTGAAAGATATCCGCGTAATTGTTCCTAGCACCAAAGAAGATCAAGAATATATATATATATATATATATATATATATATATATATATATATATATATATATATATATATAAATAAATAAATAAATTGAAAATGTGTTGATATTACCGAAAATATAAACTTAGATTCAAAACAGGAACTTCATTTTCTTGTTCAAGTTTCTTACTATTCTAATTGTTTATTTACCTTTAATATATGAAAGTTGTAATTAATGTAATGTAGATAAAATATTTGTATATAAAGGTGTTTTGTAGAGAATTTACTTTTTTGCTTTAAGAACTTAATAAAGAATATTATAACCCACTGCCCATGGTAACCAGTAGTTGTATGTAAACTGTTACTTGCCGTCAACAAAACAATGACACAAAGTCTTATTTGAGATTTGAAAACAAAGAAATCGCAGGCAGCCCATTCTGGCGAGTACGGTGCATGTTTGATTAATTCGATTCATTATACATGCAGTTTCACCACTACAATTGCTTATTTGTGAGCAGGTGCATTGTCTTGGTGAAACAAAACTTTTTTCTTTAACAAATGAGGTCTTTTGGCTTTGATTTCATTATTAAATCTGTCTAATAACGACTCATACACATACACACACGCATACATATCATCGTAATAGTGAAATCGTATTCTAGGATCCTCAAATTTGCGTATTCATCAAAAACTCACCACAAAATTTTTTGACCAATGACAGTACCTTCCTTATATCTAAAGGCGACGGAAGGTAAAAAGAATACAATAATATTATAATTTATTTCAACAAATTCTTGCCACTTTTCACTTTTTACTTATAGCATTGAAACAAGTTACACCAATCCTAAGTAGTACCTGTCTTGAAATTTCGAAAACCAGCGCAAAAATCAAAAATTGAAAATTTGTATCAAGTTATACTGAAAGCCTGAAGTATCCCCATTTGCCGGTACTTAATTCAAATTCAAATGTATGTAATTGACAGATAAATGCCATAAACTCATATTAAATAATGAAATGACTTTACTTCAAATTTGTCATCATCGACCAATAAGAATGACTTGGTTCGGATCCCGGGATAGTTCCAATTTCTATCGTTTCGGCGAACGGACTATAGAACAATTTGTCTCTGTTTGTGAATTAGTTAAAAATTCTTTCGCTATCGTGAATGGACTATAAATATGTATTTATTTAAATGAATACAAATTACATGGTGAGAAATACATATAAACAAATACCTATACATATTCAAATAAAAGTGTGATGCATGTGACATTTTAGGGACAAGCAATTTTAAATTTATTAAAAAATTATTTTATTGATATTGTTTCCTAGTTGTTTATATTCATTTATTTTCTTATCTAAGTTTTGCGATCAACGAACAAGGTACACGAATGTTAATAGTCTTTGAAATAACAAAATCTAGCAAATGTTAGGTAAGCAAACGAGACTTGTTGCTTAGTTCCCTGAACGATTTGCTAGCCATATGACGAAATGTCATCCACAACTGTTATCGAGAAAGTTATACAGTTGTCAAATATGTGTACAGTAAAATTATTGAAAGATGTCCGATCAAGGTCATCTATATCATGAACGAATTAACAAATTGGCACGTGTGCGATAAGGATGGATATAACACGCTTGTCTTTTAAAAATTTATATTGTTTCGACAAATTAGGACATTCAAAACAATGCTCGTTGTTGACAATACTTTCGCTGTAACGTAAATTTATTTATTAATTCAGATATTTTACTTTGATTCATAGCCGTACGAATAACATTATTTTCTGTTAGTGTCACTGACACTAACACCTCCTTGAATGACACTGTATCAGTATCTTATTTTTCATATATTTGGTTTTACATTTGCTAACAAATTTAGCAGTTGACTTAGTACTTTCACATATATTTTTAAAATAATAAAATAACAGTAGTATCTTACGTACCCTCATTAGAACTAAGTGAACGACACAACTGAATTCGACAGAAAAAAATTAAATTCATACAATTCGTAAATGACCTTGATCGGACATCTTTCAATAATTTTACTGTATCCTCGTATCTCTTTCCTTGGTCTGCGAACTTATGGAAAATGAGTTTATACATCTATTTGCAGAGAGTAGAGTAATTTTGGAAGAAGTTATATTAGAGCTAAAGTTTAAATGTTATAAACACGCATCGCAAAATTCTCAAAGCCTTTTTGACATGTGGTCAACAAACACATTATATAAAGAAATAGAAGCAGTACAAGTTTTTTCACGTACATATTTATAATTTATTGTATTTCCCGGCATTATATTTGACAGTTAGTAAGATAAGCAAAAAATTTGTTGCAAAGTTTTTTCTTCCGGTTGCTTGTTTTGTTGGGTTTATTTAATGCACCTATATTCTATCCGTTTTAACTATAGAGTGGTGAGAAAATATGAGCAGTTTTATCTTGTTGTTTCATAGGATAATATCGGGGTTTTATCCAATCAGAAAACAAGATCAAACTGCTACTATCTTCGTACCACTCTATAATAATACAAACGTGAGGTGAAAAAATTTAGTTCGGTTCCCGTAGATTCATCGCGGGTAAATTGATCGCTGTAAATTTATCGCGGAAAATTCATCGCGGGGAAAATTCATCGCCGGTAAATTGAACGCCGGAAAATTGATCGCGAGGTAAATTGATCACCGGTAAATTGTTCGCGTGGAAAATTGATCGCGGGGAAAATTGATCGCCGGAATATTGATCGCCGGAAAATTGATCGCGAGGAAAATTGATCGCCGGTAAATTTATCGCGTGGAAAATTGATCGCGGGGAATATTCATCGCCGGTAAATTGATCGCGGGGAAAATTGATCGCTATATAGAGTATAACACCAAATCACTAACATTGCTCATACATGATAGGTAGTTTTATATTCCCCTTTTAATCTTTTTTTTTGTTTCTGTGTAAATAAAATATATAATTTGTCTAAAACAGATCTAGTGATATGGTAAAATATTTTAATAGGTAAGTAATTTTAAACTAAATTATTAATATGAGTATATCTTATAAAAGGTAAAATGTACTCCATTGTTTTGTTATAAACAATATTTTTTGTATGCTTAAATATCCTAGCGATCAATTTTCCCGGCGATCAATTTACCGGCGATGAATATTCCCCGCGATCAATTTTCCACGCGATAAATTCACCGGCGATCAATTTTCCTCGCGATCAATTTTCCGGCGATCAACATTCCAGCGATCAATTTTCCCCGCGATCAATTTACCGGCGATCAATTTACCTCGTGATCAATTTACCGGCTACGTATTTTCCGGGCGATTAATTTACCGGTGATGAATTTTCCCCGCGATGAATTTTCCGCGATAAATTTTCCGCGACCAATTTACCGGCGATAAATTTTCCGGACACGAACCACCGGATATGGGCAGTTAGAAGTCGCACGTTGAAGTGATCGGATATTTCCTTTAACTTGCTATTATATATTTATGTACGAATACCTTAATGGACATATATATTTGAGAATATAAATTGTTATTTTGGGGCATTAAACGGTGTTTTTATTTATTTTGAAAGTGGAGCTTACAATAGGCTACTTGCGTGCCATTTTTTTATTTAATATTTTTGAACAGACGATGAATACTTGCTACTCATATTTTTTCTTTTGGCAAAATTTTTATTAATTGGCCAGAAAAAAATTAATGAAATTTTAATATTTAAATTATCGCCATGTATGACGTAGAATTACGCCGAACTAATGAATGGCCGTAAAGCCATAGCATCGATACGCCCCATAGCAACGGCATGTGCGGGTATTTTAAACATGACAGATCACCTGTTTGACATTTGACTAATAGAGTTTGGAGATTAATATTTTAGTTTGTCATTTTATTCTTGTATGAGTATAAGCTAAGTTAAAATCCCTCAAAATCCTGCTTAACAAATCGAAATACGTAATAAATGTAACAGAAACCACGCAAATTGCAAATAATAAGAGAGACAGTGACAGAAAAATAAGCTAATGTCAAAATCATATTAAAACACGCACTCGCTCGCCATCTACAGGTTACATTCTTAAATATGCTTCCCTTTCTCCGGTTCAAAATAATGACGTCAAAGAAAATCTTTATTTTTAATTTATTAAAAAACATATATTTTTTTAAAAATAAAATTTATATTTTTACATACGTTTTCTACATTACTTTAGGTATATAGTGATAGATATCAGATTTTCAGTATCACGCACGTATCCTATTGACTATTCTATATCTGTTGTGTAAGACTTTCAGTGATTCAGATGTTCATTGAACTAGATAACTAGAATATGTGATATTCGTAACAATAAATAAATGACAGCAAGATGTTTCTATGGTTACTATAAATTTAATGAAAGGTATGGAATACGTCGCATACATGGCAAGGTTCAAAACATTCAATACCCTACTGTAAGACATATATAATAATATATATAGAACATAGTTCTGTATATTATTTAAAGATCTAACACATTGTTCTCATTCATATAAATACAAATTTAGTTTCGATAGTACATACATTGCTTCACAGCCGAATAACAGCAGTATAATGTTCGCTATCACTGTTATTAGTGGTAGATCACGGATTAATTTTTATGTTTGTCAGGAAGTAATATTTTTTTGCCTTTAATATTGTCATCAGTTCACATCTCTTTTATTGGAAAAAACTAAACTTAGACTAATTATTTTAAGGGTCTCTTTACGACTACCGGTCAAAGTACCGGTTTGATTTAGTTCACAGTTATTTCGAAAATTCTCTTTTGCACCTCCGGTTATCTCTAAATTCTTACCAAATAGGATAAAGTTTCGATTTTACACACAATGGGGTATTCCGACATTTTTTAAAAATAATTTTTTTCATTAGTACATACCAGGAGGACTCTGAATATCTAATTTTGAGTAAGAAAATGTATACATCACGTGAGATATGAATTTTCAAAAATTTCATTGCAATTCAAATTTTCTTATCATTGGCGCGCTTATAACGTCAAATCGATAATGACATCTGCAACAAACTTCAGCGTCTAAATCCACATGTTCATGACAGCCATTTGCTTGTTTACACATGGTTTCAGTAGCAACGTGTATTACAGTGTTTGTCCTGTGTTAGTTTGTGGTAAAAATACGAGTAATATTTCATAATTATGGAACTTGATTATAAAAAGGCTGATTCTGGTCTGGTGTGGATTCTGCCATGGTAAATGATTATTTTCTGCATAACTCACAATACGTGAGTGCAGAAATACGTAATGTTAAAAGCCGAAGGTATGTTTTGTTCGAGAATTGCTGCAAATAAAGTGAACTAAATGTCAAACATGAAATATACGCGCGTGTTAACTACTGGCACCATCTATGATTCTAAACGTAAAAAAGTTATTATTTTGCATTATTTCCATATCACCGGAATACCCCATTGATTACATTTTTTGGAGATTCAAATTGATTCGCGTATCCGTAAATTTGCGTTAGATATGCTAGATGTTAACAACTCTATTATAACCTACTTCTTGCCAAAAAAAAACATAAATAAAAAAATTTATTTCAAAGCTGTGTCAAAATGACCCGGTTTCCATTTTTCAAAAAGTATTTTACATGAAAGTTTATGCAATATTTTTTATAGTAAAAATAATGATTTGTTGTTATTTTCTTAAATAATTAAATAAAAAGTTTGGCGCCAGAAGTAATAATGAAAAACAACCCCTCCCTTCTGTGACATCAAATTACATATAGAACGTCATTCATAGCCAAGGAATATATATATATATATATATATATATATATATATATATATATATATATATATATATTTATATATGAAAAAAAAAACGTAGGCAATAGTTCGTCACATGTTAAGTGGCGTGACTTTTTATTTCAGATCATGTGACTTTTTAAAAATATTACACAAATTTTCATAATTAATTTTACAATATCTTATGGATATTTCGTGATATTTTCTAATATGAGGCTATTTTTTGCAACATGTATATTATGTCAATACAAGAAGTAATTGGAAAGGAATGAGAAGAGCAGCATAGAGAAATGAGAGAAAAAAAACAAAACAATGATCCAGAATACCTCACACCTGAAAAAGTAAAGAGATTTAAAGATTACGTAAGTGTCAAAAGTACATTAAAATGACAACTTCATATAGAAAATTTATTAACTTAAATGGAAGAGTAATAGGCTACTCCACGACATTTTCTAAATTATTTTCTTGAAGTACATAAAAATAGACCACATGTAGAAGTCCGAGTTAAAAATTCTTCCAAATAAGTGATATATTGAGGTCTGAATTTTAAATTTGCTTTGTGACAGGTAATGCGGCTATACTAGAAATAAACAGTCACCCGAACAGATCCGTAGTAGTATATTCTTAGTTTAGGCGGAGTGAGGGTGGGGTTTTACAGAGTAGGTGTTTTTACGATTCATACATATTTGCTCAAACATGCGTGTACATATCCTGCGTCATCAAAAGCAAAACACCCCGTATTTTTTAGAGAAAGTACTTTTTAATAAAAAATATGGAATTTTTCTTATTCTTTAACTGTTATCATTCATATTTTCAGTACACTTTTACTATTTTTGATTACGATGGAATAGCCTATTAGGCGAAATAAAATTTATATTCATTTTGATCACGATATAAATATATAATTCCTAATTATATACATTCTTGAAAAGATTTTAGATATGATTTTCAAAATGAGGAGGAAACACGTATCACAAATCACCGATTATTATGTGATTTCTATGACAAGAATGAGAACGATTGTAAATACATACTAGTCTACAGCTTCAAGATGTATTGTGAATACAAATTAATTTAATTTCTTTTATATTTTCTTTGTATTTTTATTTTAAATCCATTGAGTATGACGACACATTCGAAAACGAAACGTTTGGAGAATAAAAATTATCCCTTCATATTTATAATAAACTAATATTTTACTGTATTTTTTAAGAAGAGTTGTTAAGAACTAATGCCCAGTTGCACATATAAGGTTTAAACCTGTTGGATAGTCTATTCATAAATAAATAACAACTTCCGGTTAACTAGATATCCTCAAGATATAATTTCCCTTTCACATAGATACGAAAAACGTAGAGTAGAAGAAATATAATTTTTGATTTGGTACTATTGGAGCTATAGTAGACAAAAGAATTATTATACATCTATTACCAATCGGTATTGTTATAGTATGAGATTTGATAGATAAATTGATATTAATAAGCTTATGGTTTCTTAAATGATATCTATGTTAGAAACTTTATTGCCGCTTTAATAACAATGTCATTGTTCACCCATTGTTTGGATTGAAACTGTCTACTTCATATAAAGCTAAACATGAATTAGTTCTAATACAATTATTGCGGTATTTAAGGATTTGACCACAGAAACTACGATCCTTTGTACTAAAAGTGAATAATATAAGCTGGCAGATAAAGCTAATTAATTAAATTTATGAAATCAGATTGTGATGCTAAATATACGAGTAGGTATGTATAAATAGTTACCAATGCTTTTACCCATTACTGGTTATGCTAAGCTATGTAGGCGGGAGGAAGTATGGAAAGTGCAACTACAGGTATTACTTTAGTATCAAACATAATTTTTATATCACTAACTTCACTAGGTCGATAGATCAAAATTTTGCCAATTATTTGATAAATTATTTATCTCAGGCATTATGTATAATTATTTTAGACAACTAGAATTCAATTAAATAAATAGGTAAATATATTATCATGGCTTATTGACCATTTCTGGGTGTACACATCTGCTCTTATTGAGGATTTACAAGTTGCCATTTAACGGCTTCTCAAAGTTACCGTAGAGTGAGTCTGACAGATGTCACTTTAGTGCGATTTGAAACTTTGAAATAGTTTTCAAGTTTGACGTCGGTCGAATTCGAACCTGACCCGTTCGAATATTTAGATTTTTTAACTCCATTAGTTAATTTCCAGCATAATAGGACTTCAAATAAAAAAATCTGATGTGGCCAGAACATTACCTTCCTTCAGTTATATGAGGCATTTATCGTATATATCGGTAAATAGCTGTTTATCAGGTTATAGCTACCGGAATAGATATTTTTAGAACGCAAGTGGTAAACAGGGTAAATCCATAACCTATGAAAAAATTTGAAACAGATTAGAAATTTGACGTAGTTAACAAACTGAGCAGAGTCCTACTTGGATCACTACTTTTTTTGAGATTAGATTATTCACGGATCCAGTAGATGGATCTGGTAGATATTGTACAATTTTCGAACACGGTAACTATTTACCACTCGTGTTTTCGAACGCAGTTGGTAGATGTGGTATCTACCGGTAGAATTTTCGTAAATGCCTATGTATTTTCTATAAAATCCATATAGACAGTTCCTTGCAAAAGATTGTAAATTTCTTGTATGTACAGGTGTCTCATTTTCGATGTTTTTTTAAGGTATCTCGGGTAATATTAACGATAGAGCAAAACCGTTTGCACATTCCAGGGTCAACTTTTCCAGAAATGTTTAATAGTCACCACAGGAATTTTCGATCTTCTTTTGTTTCTGAGCTACAGGCAAATATTCGTTTTTCGCTCATTTTGAAAATATCTCATATCTTATTTATTATGATAGTTAGAGAAAAATGTTTTGTATAAAAAAATTACCGCTTTTTAAGTAGAATAAAATGGCGTAATTAGATTTTTTGAAAACTTAATATTATTCGAGATATAACACAAACTTATGATTTTTTAAATGGGAACCTATGTTGGAAATAGTCTCATTTTTTTGCTTATTTTATAAGCTTTTCAATGATATATAACAAGTCTACATTCTTTTGTTTTAAACATTAATAAAAGACGAATTATTAATTTATTGGGGTGAAAATAGTGGAAATTATTAAGGAATAGATTTTTTCATTTGTTTCTTAATAATTTCCAATATTTTCACCCCAATAAATTAATAATTCGTCTTTTATTAATGTTTAAACAAAAGAATGTCGACTTGTTATATATCATTGAAAAGCTTAAAAAATAAGCAAAAAGACGAGACTATTTTCAACATAGGTTCCCATTTAAAAAATCATAAGTTTGTGTTATATCTCGAGAATTATTAAGTTTTTAAAAAATTTAACTACGCCATTTTATTCTATTTAAAAACCGGTAAAAATTTTATAAAAACATTTTTTCTCTAACTATCCTAATAAATAAGATATGACATATTTTCAAAATGAGCGAAAAACGAGTTTTTGTCTGTAGCTCAGAAACAAAAGAAGATCGAAAATTCCTGTGGTGACTATTAAACATTTCTGGAAAAGTTGACCCTGGAATGTGCAAACGGTTTTGCTCTATCATTAATATTACCCGAGATACCTTAAAAAAACATCGAAAATGAGACATTCTGTACATTACCTTTCGACAGTTGTATGTATTTTATATAAATTACATACAGAAAGTTTCGAGCAAAAAGATCCTATAGGCGATGGAAAATAAGATCGTAGCGCCAAAATTGCTTTTAAAGAAACTAATGTTAACGGGATAATTTGACATTAACTAATTGCATTGATGCATTAAGTATATGATATTAAGAGATATTATATATCTAAACGCAAATATTATGAATATAATAGATAACACATGGGTTTATACAGTCAAACAAATGTCACATGTATAAATTATCCCGTCAACTATAGTTCCTCACAACACCACCAGATGTCATATTGCTTATTTCCTATCGCCTATAACACAAATACATATACTACGAATGTGCCAATTGCACTTGATACTGACATCTTTCAATCAGAATTTTCTTAATATAATAGCTGTTTCTAGCGTAGTTGGCTAATTTATGAAATTTAATTTATAATTTTAAAACTCTATATACATTTAAAATGAAGTATAAAATGCAGTCAAGTCGTATACAGAATACAATGTTCTTAATATTTATAATAACATTAAATGTGAAAAAATGATATTTAACATCGTTTTCTCAAGAAAAACTTAAAATCTTCAAATGGGGGTACTTCCGGTTGACCAATTATAACCAAAATCTAATCAGCTCTTCATATGGATGCAACGAAGAGGAATACGAAATAATTATAATTTTTGGAATTGTAGTATTAGAGTTATCGAAGACGAAAATTTTGTTACACACACACACACACACACACACGCACACACACACACACAAACACACACACACACACACACACACACACACACACACACACACACACATACATACATACATACACACATACAGACACACATGCAGACATCATCGTAAAAATAGTAAAATCGTATTCTAGGGACCTACATCGTGCTTATTCATTAAAAACACACCACCAAATTTTTTGACCAGACAATACTTTCCTTACCTGAAGGTGACGGAAGGTAAAAGTATAGATGAAATATAAATGCGTACTCAGATGATCCATATACTACGAGTATACATACTCATACACACCTACAGTACAGATATCACCGTAAATATATTAAAATCGGATTACAAGAATCTGAAAATGTGCTTATTTATCAAAATCAATATGCGATTTTGTACCTCCCTTTGTCTTACTAAGGTAGCGGTAAGTAAAAAGGTCCGTAGACACTTTATTTATCAAGAAAAACTTTAAAATAGGAAACATTTTTTATGAATATTGATTTAATGCGATATAATGCAATTTGTTTAATTAATAATGGGTACTACATTCCTGAGTCATGAGCTCTGCCACACAGCCCACAAATGTATGTAGCTATTCTCAGATCTTGAATGGTTGTTTGTGGCTATATGATGAAATCAGGCAGAAATCTGATTTATTTGTGAACAGTTCATTCAAAGTTCCATTGTCCGTTTTCCGTTCGTCTAGTTTCTTAGTTACCTAGCAAGAATTAGTCGCTCTGTTTGATAGCATGAACAGGCTTCGTAACAATTAATCCATAGTCGAAGCAGAAATTTCAGTAGGTGCCTTGAATATCTGCCAGTTGACCATAGGCGCCGACATTTAAAAATGCTCGGGGCGCTGTATTTTAAGTAATTATTTTTAAGGAGTAGATGTTTTAGTGTTAAATTATGAACACAAAACATTGTATTAATAAAGCTATATTATATACAGGGTTTTTCATAACTTCGGGTACATACTTTAAGAGCATATACTCGTAATACTGTCCAAACTGAGTAAAAAAGGCAGTGAAAAATTAGTTTTTATGAGGTTTACTTCTATCTCAAAAACTATAAGAGTTACGACTTCGATTAAATGAGATTTTTTGTTTACCTTTGAGAGGTTATCTTAGATGTGCCTTTGTTTAAAAAAAATAATTAAAAGTTAAACGTTCTAGCGATCTTCACCAATATTTAATTTTCAAATAACTTCTTACTTAACTATTAGAAATAATGCAAAAGGTTTCA
>OY720448.1:53025518-53035518 GCA_963082715.1 Harpalus rubripes
ATACCGAATTATAATTAACAGCTATGCGTTTTTCTTAATAGCACTAGGTAAACAGTAAAATCTAGAGATTATTATGTATAGAACAACAATGAAGTTGATATTACATTATTTGGAAATGCATTATTCATTATTTTATAATATTACCACATGAAAATTAAGAAAATTATTCTACAAATTATAATAAAATAAAGTGAGGAATATTCATTCATATACTTATTATAGATCTGAGAGATTCAAAATGTAAAGATTAGAGAAGAAAGTTTGAGTAGGCATAAATGAAATTCTTGGAAATATATATTGCTTTGTCCTCCATCCCTTCCGTTTTAGTTTTATGGGCACTATAGTCTTACCCATCAGAACAGTTAACTCAAGGTTAAACTTTTAAATAAAGCATTGGTGAAAATTGAAAATATAAAACGAAACGTATGCGCAATTGGCTATATTATGGGTTACATTTTTAAGAATCCTTGCGTTCTGTATAATAAAATAATAATTATTTTCAATATCAAATGAATTATTTAGGTGAAATAAGGAGCACATCTGTTGAAAATATACAATATGTTTTTTTAAAAAAAAAACTGGTTTCCCTAAGGGCTTAACGTCGTAAAATCTTTGTCGGCATTTTCCATTTTCACATAATTCTAAGAATAACAACAGATTTTTTTGCTATACAGCAGCACTAAGTCGCAAATACAGTAGGAACAGTATTAAATTATATAAAAAAATACAATAAAATAATTACAATAATTACAAGAAAATAAAATATTGTAGTTGAGTTTATGTTTTCTTTCAAATAAAAAAATTTTACATTGTAGGTAGGTATAACTTTTGTGCTGTTTGGAAATTGAAAATAATTTTAGTCAACTTGAAAATTCAATTTTGTTAGTACATTTCATAGGATATAAATAAAATTACAAATTTTTAAAATATCTCGTTTATCCTGGGTAGTTTTTATCCTACGTATACTTTGTCATTTAACGGTTTATTGGTTTTTGAATTTATCTATTTCATTATTTGTGTAGATGTTACATGAATACGAGTATTATGCCTATTTTGTAATGTTTACAATTTTTGGAAATTTAAGC
The DNA here is from genome assembly GCA_963082715.1 of Harpalus rubripes. NCBI lineage: Eukaryota > Metazoa > Arthropoda > Insecta > Coleoptera > Carabidae > Harpalus > Harpalus rubripes. The sequence goes on from OY720448.1 coordinate 53,026,604, forward strand.
CAAGCTTCCAGCCTAATTTGCGAATTTCTAATAGTGTTTGAATTTTTATATTTACATAAATTAATGTTTCAGGAACATAAGATTAAAAATTAATATGTTTATTATTTTATGAATTTTCAAACAGCATTAATAGCATTGCTCGTAATTTTTGAAGCACTTTTAGAAAATATTTTGAAAAAATACCGACGAACTGAAGTCGAATCTTGTCGAGACTTCAAGACTTTCTCGACAAGACTCGATATTGGTCTCGTCTCGTCTTGACTTTTTAGTCAAGACCAAAATGATGGTCTTGTCTCGACAAGACCAAGACGAGACGAGACAAGACCAAGACTGGTCTTGGTCTTGCGGCAACACTAGTCGGAATCGAACCGGATTCGCGACCAGACACTCGGGCACGCGGCCACGGGATCCTATAAAAAATTAATAATAACAATAATAATAATAATAATAATAATAATAATAAATATTCCTAATTTTATATTTATTTTTTTGGAATATCATAAATGTCTGGAGCTTCTAGTTTTGTAAATCCATCCATTATTTTTTTTAGGAAATCTTTAATCAAAGACGTCATAGTAGAACAAAGTAATGTAAACATTATCTCCAATGTCAATGAGGAAGATAATATTTTTTTACAATCCTTTTCTTCCTCTACTCCTTACGAAAATAATGAGATGGTTGAGGATAACAATGAGAATAGAGAGCCCGAAGAAAAATTTGATGATGACAATAATGAGATGTTTGAGGACCTCAATATGAATAGAGAGCCTGAAGAAAAATTTGATGACTTTGAAATATCTAAAACTGTATTCGAAACAATTGAAGATTACTCCAACGGGAAGACGAATATTTGATATCCTCTTTTTATTTCAGCAACTTGGTAATTTAAGCAGACATGGGCCATTTGGTTGCGGTTTTTCTGATATGACATTTTTTAAAGAAGTGAGGGTCGGTTTTTTCAGTACATTTTATTTTAACTGTAAAATGTGTAATTTAGTTTTTGAATTGGCATGTAAGAAATAATGTAGTAAAAATGACATCAACATTGACATGGTTCGTGGTATAATGTCGATAGGTATGGGATATGAACATCTTGAACAAAGTAGTGTTGTGAATATGCCTGGTATGGGTAAGGAAAAATGCAAAAAAAAATCAGAATAGTGAATAAAAGAAATTTCACTGGAATCGATGAATGTAGCAGCTAAGGAAGAAACACGAATTGCGGTAGAAGAAGGAAGTGGCGACAGTGAAGGATATCCCCTAATATAACTGTTGTTGCTGATGAGCTAAACGTTCTTATTAATCTAATTACAATTCTTTATCGGGTGTTGCTTGCATAATTGGTTATAAAACACAAAAAACATTATTTATCAGCGTCAGAAACTCTTACTGCTGTATGTATATGTGTGAAACAAGAGGCCAGTAATTCAAAAATCGAACATAAATGCTACAAAAATTGGTCAAAATCAGCAACAAGTATGGAAGCAGATATTGTGGCAGAAGGTTTTTGCAAAAGTGTCGAGATGCATGGAATAAAATACCATCGGCTAATTGGAGACAACGATAGCAGTGTGATAAGTAAAATAATGAAAAGCAGACCTTATGGACCAAATCTTCTGGTAGAGAAAATTAACTGCATAAATCACATTTGTCGAAATTTCCGAAATCGTTTACGAGAATTTTCTAAAAAACGTAATACTGACGTCGGTTTCGTACCAATTAAAATTAGAAAATTATTAGAAGAAAGAATAGACCGACTTGTAACTGCTATAAAAGGGGCGGCAAATTATCGTAGAACAGAACAGGTTCCAGTAAATTCTCAGATAGAAAATCTAAAGATAGATATAAAAAATGCTCCGAATCTTGTTTTTGGAGATCATGCAAGATGCCACGAATATGGACATGAAATTATGTGGGCTTTGGTGTGATATACAAAATGCAATTAACTTAATTGTATATCAATCAAATAGTTTAATTTTTAATGTGAACAATAATTCTACTGAATGCTATAATTCGGTTCTAGCTAAATATATTTCCGGAAGCGAATAAATTATTGTTCAACAATACCATAGTAATTTACATAAAACATTGTATGACATAAGTCCTGGGCAGTATACAAAAAAATATATTGAACGAAGACACAAGGAAAGAAACAATATAAAACGAAGAAGATTGACATATCAAAGAATACACAAAAAAACGAAAGGTGGGTCACGAACATTATGGAATAGAAGAGAACCTTGACATGGACGATGAAACGTACGAAATAAAAAAAAGAAATTTTTAGACATTTTAATTTTGAGTTCAGGATACCGATTCTTGAAATATGAGAATTTTCTCACAAGGTGACATAAAATTTCATCTCACTCTCATCTCATTTCATATTTTCTCACTTTTTTAATTCCCGAAACAAAGTGAGATATATTTCACCTACCTAAATGGCCATGATTTAGCAAGTGAAAAATTCACTCTTCTTTGATTACCTTTACATATTTACCGTGATATTCTTATTTTAATTTTAGCTGGTATTGATAATGTTGCCATACGCAACTACTTTTTCTAGATTTATTGAATTTTGAGTCCGTAGGTCTCCGAAGTCCGTGTCCGTAGTGAAGTGGTCTGTGGTAGTGACTAACGACTAACGTATAGCTAAATTTTAGATTATTAACTATTTATTTATTATTATTACCGAAATCGAACAACTACAAATAAAATGTGTCTTACTACGTACGTATAAACGTATTTGTATTGTATAAGTATACGTAAAATATTTAAATCAGGCTGTAGTTATAATAGCTAAATGTATGTAATTTCCCACACCAAGCTGGTTACCCACAAATCAAAAAACTTAAAATAGTCGTTTTTTTGTTGGAATCCCTAATCTGATCTATGACTTGGTTATATTTATTCAGCCGAAATAATATTTCAAAAATTTGGTTCGAAAGTAATTACTGTATTTTCCAAAAGCATTAAAGCAGCAGCTACTTCTCTTTCGTCAGCCATGGTACTTGTTATTATTTTATTTATAATATTAATAAATATAATTTAGTATTAACCAAATTTCTATTTAACATTAGCGAGTGACATTGATTCTCACCACAAAAAAGGTGGGAAGATAATTTTCACGTAGTGAGATGAAATGTGAAGTAGTGAGACGACTAAATTATTTCAAGAATTACAGAAAAATCTCACTACGTGACATATAGGTAAGTCACGTGACGTTTTTTTCTCACTTCTGTCAAATTTCACTGACATCTCATTTTTCAAGAATTGCCTCCCAGAAGAGCGACAGAAGTTGGAAAATTATACAAAACAATTAAATTCAAATTCAAACATTTGGCGACAAGAAAGATAAAAACGACTCACAGCTTCTTCGTTTGGCAAGGTGTGTAAAATGAGAAAAACAACATCGTGCAAATCATCAGTCATCAGCCTACTATATAACGAATTTAGTGGAAACTCTGCTACACGATGGGGGCTAGCCAAAGAAAATGATGCCATAGAAGAGCTGGGCAGAACATTAAATGTAGATATTGTTAATGCCGGATTTTTTGTTGGTCCAGGATACTGTTTTTTGGAGCCAGTCCAGATGGCTTAATCAATGAGGATGGAATTGTGGAAATTAAATGTCCATTTCCCGCTGCTAAGATGTGTCCAAAAGAAGCCATTGTGAAAAAAATAATAAAATTTAGATTAATCAAAGACGGCAAATTTGAATTAAAAAGGTCATATAATTATTATTATCATGTACAGGAACAATTACGTGTAACAGAAAGGATTTATTGTATTTTTACTGTATGCAACCCTTTTGGGTTGTTATATGAAAAAATTGAACGAGACCCGGAATTTTTAAAATCTAAAATGGAGCAAAAGTTAATATGTTTTTATAATCATTGTTTATTGCCAGAACTTATTCACCCTAGATACACACGAAATTTGCCAATTAGAGATTCAAAACGGTGAATCCATTTTAATTATTCTTTCTTCAGGTATATATTGTAATTATGTATACATACTCATATATATATATATATATATATATAGTCTTTATTTTATTTTATTTCGTATCAACAGTGATGTAGTACTGCAAGCATGCCTTGTTTAGAAATACTATATGTAATTGATTATGAATATTTATTTGTGGATGTTTTTACAATTATCATCATTCTTTAATTTATGTCAAATTCCTTTCCCGATTCCCCACTACTCTGTATTACGGGCGATGTAAGGATTGTAAGGGTTACCTATTAAATATAAACACAACGTAAAGTAAGGAAAATTTTGAACTAAACGAGGCCAGGTATGTCGCGTTACAACAGTGTGTATCAATTACTCTGATGCAAGTAAACTTTTTTATTATTTATCTGACAAACAAATGCATTCATTTGCAAAATAAATATTTTTATATAGTTTAACTTCCCGGGTTTTGGTAATGGGGTATTCTAATCTAGTCAAATTTAAGTTAAACAATATTCTAAAACGTGGATTATGCTAAACAATAACCAAATAATGTAAAAAATGCCATTTCTAACAAATTTTGTACATATAACAGCAGGAAGCATTTTTCTACCATTGACGCGATCACTGTCTTGTGGTCTAAGCTGCCAGTCAGTACCTATGTTGTTCAGTCAAGTATTCAGTAATTCGTGCATAAACAACATCATACTTGATGGCTGTAATATCGCTCGACAGAACTTCCCCTCACCAAACTATACTTCAAGCCTCAGAATAGAATTTTGTGAAAATCGGACGCGTCCCTTAATCACTAGATCTAGAACTAGCATGAGCATGATATTTCTTCAGATGAAAAACTTAACACAATTTTTTATATTTCCAAAAACTGTGAAAATTGTTAAATTATATAATATTCAATGAAGAGAAGTACTTTTAACACAATAAATTATTTATTAAACATAAAATGACATAAAATTACATATCAATTAAAACTTTTTTTTAACATACATGATATTATTTAACTTTTATACATATAACAAATGAAAACACCATTTTCAACAAAAATGCTCTCTGGTTAATTTCATATTTACATTAATAACGATATTGATATTAATGAACTAAATTCTAAATAAGTTTCATAACTTAATTTCAGATGAGAAATAAATAACTGTTTAAAATGATAGTGCAAATTTGTTTTCCTCAGCAACCTGATTTTCTTATTCTCAATAATCCTAGTGTGGTGACTGATGACCCTTGTAAATGCAAAAGACAGAAAAGAGAAAACAAACTATTTCGAAATCTGTGATGAAAAATAGTTTTGGAAAATATTTTTTTTAGAATAGAGTACATATGGCAATTTATTAATTTGACAACGATTAAGAAATCGGTTGATAATGTGTTAATTATTTTTTTCTTCGAACAAGTCATCTTAAAAAAAACAAGGTGCCCAAGAAAATGGTTCATTCCTCAAAATAATTTTATTTTTAAATCAATAAATTTTATATTATATTTACAAAGTACTTCTTGGTTAACCGGAAGTGACATCAAATTTCTTATTTGTTATTAACTCAGGTTTATAAGAATGATTTGAGTAAAGTCCTAGGTGATTGATAAATGTATACATATTATGTATGCGGACGACACTACTCTGGTTATTTCTGATTCTAACATAGATGCTTTAATTAATAAATGTAGTGATAGCGTTCAGTCTTTGGCTTTGATATCATGCTGTCATGAAAATTAATTATTCTTGAATTGACAGTAAAACTAACACTCTATATTTTCATATGCATCATTCTAACAATTCTGATATACTTGAAAATAATTATAAAAAAGGTAATGACGCCGCGAGAATTTTAGATATGCTTATCACTGACAATCTCAATTGGAAGCCTCTCTGTGAAGAGCTTGTCTCAACACTAAATGTTTAAACCAGTTATTAATGTTTTACTATGCTTGTGTGGAATCTCGTTTGAGATATAGTATTTGTTTCTGGGGCTCTTGCAATATAAGTCAACGTGTTTTCATAGCACAGAAAAAAGTTTTACGCATAGGTATTCCGTCTTATACGTCCTGGAAATTTATTTGAAATATATAATTCTCACTTTTATATTTATATTTATGAATCTTGTGTCTTAATTTACAAGAATCAAAAAGCTTTTCCCGTGATCAGTGACTTGCATAGCCACAATACCAGGAACAAAATAGTATATTATGCAACGAGTTTATATTATTAATAGTCATTATACATGAGTTGCTACACTATTTTTTCTACAACTATTCATAATAATTGAAAAAATAAACTATAAATCAATAAATTGGTTATAAAATTCATCTAAATATAAATAAATATATCATCACGGCTTATTACCCAATGCTGGGTGTGCCAATCTGCTTTGTAAACACAGATATCGGTAATGATAAAATATTTGCACCGTACGGGCGCTTACCAGGCGTCACCTCACGGGCACTCATTGCTGGCGTGGAGAGTGCACCACAGAGGTCAATTTTGTGCCATTTAATATTGGAAATATTTGGCGTCGGTCGGGATCGAACCCGGTTCCCCAGATTCGCAACCTGACACTCAGGCACGCGGCCACGAGACCCCATATAAAATTCATCTGTATCATAATAATAATCTGTATCGGAATGAAAATCTGTATCTTAATGAGTGTCATTCAAGTACATAAGGCACATACATAATAGGTATATAGGAGTAGCAAATAGTTATTTGTATAACTAGGCCAGAAACTGTACATTTGCTAGACCGAGTTTATTTTGACAGGCCGAGCTGAAAGCGAGGCCTGCAAATACGAGATCTCGCAAAACAGTTTCTGGGCGTGTGATACACAAGATTTTTTGTACCGACTTCTCCATACATTCTTCGTATATTTCTCTACACTTTACTCTATGTTACATAACCTAAAAAATGAACATATATTTTTATCGGTTTTGCATTGCAAGTTTAATTATAATTACTTACATTTGAGCTTAAAATGCGTAATTATTTTATATCTATTGAAAATATAACATACAAACATTAGTTATATATATTTTATATACTTTCTTCGTATATTTTTAATGACAGATTGCGGAAACCTGAAACTCAATTGTATCGCGTGAAGTTAGTCGTAGTTACAAAACAAACTATTCCTAAAGTTGGAACTTATAATTAATTTATTCGAAATGTCAGTAATGACAGCATATTATTATTTTTATGGCAAAATTTAGTTATTTAAGTTACAATAATTAAAGATTTAGCCCTAAAATTTGTAAAAATTTTGCTAATTTTTGTTTTGAAAATAACCTTAAATTGACATATCACCAGAACAGTAATGCCAACTCCTTTTGCCGGCCTAGGTCAGCAACAGCGCATTTCTGGACGATTTTGAATTCTGTAATACTAGTCAAAATGGACGGAGGTACGAAAATAAATTTACAGTACTAATATTGACACATGTATAACGTATGTATATACTTAAACAGGATGCATAAAAATGGAATGTTTTATTGATCTATAAATTATTCAGAAATGTGTCGATATAGATCTACAGGAAATTCAATAATCTTACCTTTAATTTTATAAACCATGAAAATATGATATTTAAAGGTATTTTTCCCAGAAAAACTATTTAAAGCTTCAAATAAACTGCTATTTCCGGCTTTTCGATTGATTTGAAAATCTAAGAGTTCTTTCCATTTTAGAAAATAGCAGCTTTCATTTTTTAAACTAGAAATTGAATTCGAACGTTTTCAGAATTCAAACAAATCTACGTACATCATCGTTAGTGTTAAAATCTGATTCTAGGGACCTCATTTATTAAAATAACGATATTCAATTTTTAGCTAACACGATTCTTAAGGTGAAAACGAACTTATCTATTATACATGGCTGAAATTTTATATACAATATGTTAATAAAGGGTATAGTACTGACCAAAATACGTCTGATCTTCAACTGTTTCCAAAAAGATGCTATTTTATATTAGAATAGAAGAAAAACGTGGTTGTGTATTAACGCGATCTTTCAATGAACGTACCTATTTATTATACATTGCTGAAATTAGAATTTTATATACAAGGTGTTATAAAAAGGGGCAAACAACAACAACAAGCTAAATCAACATAACTCTAATCTTCAACTGTTACCTAGAATTTAGTATTAGAATTAGAAGATAATGATCGAACAAAATTTTGTAAACAGTAAATAGAATACGCGTATAAGAAAATAATTTTTATATGAAGCATTTTTCTTAATTTCTAATACGAAGTTATTTAAAAATTAAATGTTAGCCAAGGTCGCAACAACATTTAAGTTCAATTATTTAAAAAAATTTTAATACAAAAGTACATCTGGAATGACCTCTGAAAGGTAAACAATAAGTCTCATTTAATCGAAGTCGTAACTCTTATAGATTTCGAGATAGCAGAGATAAACCCCGTAAACACTCATTTTTCACTGCCTTAAATCTCAGAAACTATTGAATATGGCCCATGTTAATTAAGCTTTTTTACGCTCGGTGTATGAAAATCAGTATATTATATACATCAAATATCCGAAGACGGATAATATTTTATAGTTGGTGTAGTATCATCTAAATGCGGCTGAGAAGTTAAACATCATTGGATATGAGTTTCAGGTGTGTATTAATCAAACTGATTAGATTTAGATTCACCTGTGGTCGTAGTCCATATTGCTTACACACAAGTGATTGATTATTGGTTGTATGCTGAGATAAGTAAGCTACTTGTATATATTGAATGTACAACTGTTGCGTCCAATACAGACAGCCAGGAAAATCTATGTATTAATCAAACAGATTCTATAGGCAAATTAATTAACTGTGGCCAAAATTTTCCAGCTTATTGTGGAGATTATTTTGTCCATAAACAAAAAACATATCAACATATTCAATCAGGATAAGATACGCATAATGCTGTTATAAAATAATGTTATCAAG
>OY720448.1:53040518-53245690 GCA_963082715.1 Harpalus rubripes
ATTAGATTAAAAATTGATTTTACAAAAAAACTTGGAAAATTGTCTGGTCCATATGAGCGTTCATTTTTTATTTTATTCTGCACTAGTTTCATTAACTCATCTTCACAATAAGGTTGCAAATATAGGCTTTTTGACTGCAGTCCCATAGATACTGAGTTATAAGAGTTTGTTTGATTGGGTATTTGATTAACTATATTTACTGGTGCGTCTCGAAAAAAAGAATTAAAACTGTCAGCAACTATCAATGGATCTGTTATTGTTTCTCCGCCTACCTTTATTGAGATATTTGACATTGGTGTGTTATTTTTGGTGTTATTGTTAATGACTTTCCATATGTCTTTCGAGACGTTATTAGAAGAAAATAGGAAATTTTGATATTTTCTTTTTGTGTTGTTCACTGATCGCACGTGTTTTCGTTTCTCCTCTCTGTAGATATTTTTTAATCTACTATCTAATTTTTGCATCTGAAATAAAGTGAATAATTTATTACTAGAATTTTGAATATCACTAGTACACCACAGCTTTTTATTATGTGTTATTTTTTTCATTTGTAACGGAAAATGTTTTTCAAATTAATATGAAAAAGTATTATGAAAGTTATCATACGAATCATTCACATTCAGATTTGAATAAATATTCTCCCAACTTTCATTTACAATATCACTAATAAAATTATTAATATTATTTACATTATAATCTCTAGAGAAAATTTCAGTATAGGTTTTATTTTGTATTTCCAAATTTGCCAGTGTATTGCATTGTGATCTGAGAAGTAGTTATTGTTGACTACACATGCAATATTTAAATTTGTAAACAGGTGGTCTAGTTTATTATTGTTTCTCGTATTTGATTTTACTATATTTTTACAATTATATTTACTTAGTAAGCTGCAGATTTTCAAATAAATATCCTTATCTCGAATCGGATCAATAATAAAGTCACCGCCTATTAAAGCATTATATTCTTTCTTTAAAATGGAATCTAAAACATTGCTTAAAGTATCTAAAAGAATATTACAGGTTTCATAACTGATATAGCCAGGCGTTCTGTGAAAGTTTAAAATAATATAAGTGGCTTTAGGATGTGGGCACCATTTTACACCACAAATTTCAAAACTTTTTTCAGAACAGTACTTTTCAAGATTTAGAGGTTTAACCACTACACTTGTATGGGCCCAAATACTCACACCACCTCCTTTATTATTAGAGCGACAGAAACTAGAAATGCAGTTAAAATCTGGAAATTTATATACATCTATAGAATTAACATTACATCCAGTTTCCTGTAGGCATATAAATTTTAATTTACTGTGTTTAATTAAAATATATTCGGAAGATATTAGATTTACCTTACTAAAAGTTAATATTTGACAGTTTGAGTATAAAATATTCTTCACATTTTATCTCTGGTATATCTTCTTTTAAATGTTCAACCACATCATCCGGCGTAGAACCCGGCTTTAATCTGGAAATAAATACGAAAGCTTTTTTGGAGGCTGCTGAGATATGGTTAATATACTTGGCACTTCCAATTACTGCAGTTCTGGGCTTCCTTTGGTTCGAGCGATTTTCCACGACTGACCACTCATTGTCATTACTTTGATTAGGCAAACTATTGCTCTGATAGCAAAATAAAATTTTAAATAAAGATGCTGTACCATCCATATTTAATATTAAATATTATAACATTTTTATTTATTTGGCTGAAGTGTAAAAATCAAAGAATTATTATTAATTAATATTAAAGTTTAAATAAATAATAAAACAATAAATTTAACTAAGTCTATGATAAACAAATATGAACAATAATTTAAAGACTAAGAATATTATAAAACATTTACACACTAAGATTATTTATTTAAACAAACAATTAACTTACTACTACTTAATTAAATAAATTTGAAATTTTAAAGGAGATTAAAGCCGGAAAAAATTATGAGAGGCTGCAAAGGGACGCGCAGGATAGATTAGCTTGGAGACAACATTTCCATTGAAACCTGTTGAAAAACAGAATCTATATAATGATGATTTATTTGCACGCAATTTATTTTACTGTACTCTTGTACTTTTATTTAACTAACTGTTCATTTATTTCACTACACGTTCCAATCTTAGACTGCTGGTCTGTTGCAGACTCTTGTAGACTGTTTACGCGATATTTATATCACTATATTTATGTCACTATTTATTTCACTATCTATTTCACTTTTTAATTATATCATATTCAACTGTCAGATCCAGTTTCACCATCAACTGTCAGTACGCTGCACTACTAGATTCGTTGTTAGGTGTCCTGTCCTCTATACTTTAGCTTCCCAATGCTCATCAACACTACCGAGTATTCACTTCCACAGCTATCCCAATATACCAGTAACTTCCCGACTCGCCGTTACTGTTCTCGTATACCATAGCTTCCCAATATTCGTCAACACTAACGAGTATTCACTTCCACAACTATCCCAGTGTACCAGTAACTTCCCGAGTACTCCACTCGCCGTTACTGTCCTCGTATACTATAGCTTCCCAATACTCGTCAACATTACCGAGCCTTAACATTCCCAGCTATCCCAGTATACCAGTAACTTCGCGAGTACTCCACTCGCCGTTAGTGTCCTCGTATACTGTAGCTTCCCAATACTCGTCAACATTACCGAGTATTCACATCCACAGCTATCCCAGTATACCTATGTAACTGCTCGACAACTCAGCTGACTATCTAACAATGTAAATGTAACTACATATGTATGTAACTACATAACTACCCGACAGAACTCCGTCCCTTGTACATAGCTGCCCTTTACCTTCTGGAAAAGTCTCGAACATTCCATCGAATACAAAAGGTTCAGGCAACCGGAAGTAATTAAACACGTCGAGATTCGTTTGTTTACGTCACCCGACTGCTTTCGCGATTACGCCATCGCTAAACTTAGACGCTTGCTCAGCGCAGCGGCGGTGCTCATACGTTACAATATTTTATGTTAAATCGAATATGAACTATATTTTACATTCAGTCATTTATTATGTGTTATTTTTCATCTTTGCCCCTAACTAGCGCTGTCCTTTTCTAAGCTGTGCGTTACCGCTTATACAGTAACGAAGTATTAACGTTGCGTCCATTTATATAATACGTCAATAGGTTATTCAAAACATAGGTAGGTATAGTATACGCATAGACATTGTAGCTACCTCATGCTATGTGTTGTAATAAGACGAGGGTAAGAGCAATAACAGTTAAATAACTTTTTATAAACTTTTCTAAATTTTTGATTCAATAATCATATTTGAACTCTGTTTATCTATTTAAGTCAAAATTCAGTTTAGAAATTCTTATCATATTATGATAGTCACGACGTTTATTTGTTGATCAATAAGTTTAGAAATTATTAAGTATACGTGCGTGACTTTGGATGCCCTAGCCTATGCACCTTGTACCCCTAAGAAAATCCTGTCCTGAAGATAGAGCTTTGTTTTTGATAGTCGACTTTAGTTACTCATGGAGTAAACATGGAAGAGCCGAGATTAGTCCGTCGCGTCGTGCAGACGTAGTTGTCGGAACATGTAGTGTTTTTAGTTTTGGGGAGCGTGCTAAACGCCTGCCCACTGGGTTACGGAATGTAACATGTTAGGCCTAGTTGTATTAGTTTAAATGTATATAAAAACTTTAGTAGTTAATCAGTAAATATAAAGTAATGTCCATGTCCGTAATCTAAGTGTTCAAGTGTAAAATGAAAGTGTATGTATGTTCATCCTTGCCACGAAGACGTGGACGCCAACTATCCGAGCGTCCACCAGTTAGAGTTGGTGTGCCATCGTTGGAGTAAGCAGTACTAGTATCGTCATCTTCATACTCTCATCTACCGCATCCCCCCCCCCCACGTGTTACAGTATCATGCTGTGAGCCATAACCGAAAAATTAACTAACCAATTTGCAAAGGGATAAACAAACAAAGTACAGGTACAAAAACAGAGATGTATTCAGTTTATTCACATTTTGAATATTTATTACTTACGAGTAATATTGTCATATAAATCTTAAAGTATTCTGAATAACAACCATTGCAACAAATTATAGGATGATTAAATTTATCCAATGAAACTAAGTTTAATATCTTCGTAATTGATACGAGTCCAATCCCAAATGTATATACATTTGTATTCCTAAGTAATTATTACTTAAAATTACTGTCGTATTTCCTTGGACATAAATATTTAGTAAATAAAAGAAAATAAGATTAAGTTCAAATTTAATTTCACATCATTATAATTATATATGGAGACTAGCGTTAAATTCGGGCCAGTACGTTAGGTAGGAAGACCCCATGCAGATCTGTACTTAGCCTCGATTAGTAGCTTCCACGCCCCTAGCTACAATATCTATGCGTCTTCATTTGCAATTTTCTAAACAATGTTATCACAATTATTAGATATTTTCAACTCATACAACAGTTTGTAACAATATGAATCCATTACTACGCGTTACTGTATGCAACGAGTTTATTTTGATTTGATCATATTCTCAATAGTCTAATAAATCAACAAGTTTTTTAAAAATAATAGATTTACTGGAATAAAAATAAAGGAATGTTTATTATTTACACTGCTGAAATCTCATTTTAAAATTACAGAATTAAGATTATTTTTGCCATATTTACATTGTATCTCCAGTATGACTTTTTCTAATTTTCATACAATTAGAATCTTTAAAAAAATATATTGCCGGTAATTATAGTGATGTCAGAATAAAATTCTCAAGATGACGGTTTCCAGGATATTAATAGCAACTTTCTTATTTTAAAGAGTGCCATATTGAATTATTACTTTTAAAAAACACTTATTTTTTTTCTCTTTCCAATGGTATAAGGGATATTGGATGGTAGCATAAACCATGTTTTAACTAAAACGCTGTTTTAAGAAATGTCAAATTCAAATTTCAATATTTAATTTCATCCTTATCCCAATGGTAACCCAATTAAATTAAGACACCCCGTATACAAAAATTGTTATTCTGTTAGGTATATCAAGTCAGGTCCCTTAAAGCTAAAGAAAATTAAAATTTTAAAATATGAAGCCCATGTTTTCAAATAACTCCTTGAGAATAATCTTTTTGCCACTAATAATTTACAGGTACACTACTAAATGTAATATACATATTCTCAATCTACTAACTTTATAAAACAAATGTGTTTTCCAGCGTTTGAACTTACTGATTTGTATTGAACAATTCATACTTCATCAATAGATGCATACCTACAATTCTCTCCAAACATTCTTTAAAGGTAATAAGACGGAAATATTTTTTGTCAGATAGGAGAAACACAGCTCCCACCCACTCAAACATTTACTGCATATTTTATATTAAGATACTGTTTAACATCAATAATACAAATACCGCGCTGTTTTATTTGAAGAATGTCTGACGTAGTTACAGTCTAAAACAGGGGTCGCCAACCTTCTCAATGTGTTGAGCTACATTAAAAAATTTTGAACAGAGAGTAAGCTACCTATGCTTTGGGAGGCTAGGTATTAAAAAAAGCGCGGCAGGCGAAAATTTTTTTTTCATTCAAGGTCAAATGTCTTATAATTAAAAGTTACACTTTTTCAAAGGATGTGAAGCTGCATGTGTTTCCCCTCTCAGGTATAATAATAAATTGCCAGATCAGAGAACATATATATATATATATATATATATATATATATATATATATATATATATATATATATATATATATATATATATATATATATATATATATATATTTAACGGATTGCATCCTTTAAAAATAAGTTATTATAATATTATAAATATGACATAAATATACATATCATGTATGTTTTAAAAATAAAACTATACTTAAGAAAAATAACAAAAAAGTAATTTACTACTTTAAAAAATAACATATGTAAATAAAATAACATTTTAATGTGAAGCCTGACATTCAGACCCGTCGATAATTTTTTAAATATTCGCAGTATAGTTGGTTACAGCCATTCGAATACAATTATCCAAATGTTCATATGTAAGTCGGTTGCGGTATTTGTTCCTTATCACTTTCATATTAGAGAAAGAAGATTCACACAAATAGGTCGAACTGAATAACGCTTTTACTTTTAAGGCAATTGTAACTAAAACTGCATATTTTTCTTCACTTATTAAAGGCCAGATAAATTTTTATTTGATACTAACGATTTTAAAGCTAAATCATTTTGAAGCGTAATAACTTCCATTTTAGTTGCAGCACTGTTTTCGCCAAAGTGCTGCATAACACAAATAGAAAATTGTTCTATATTAATTTCCATGAAAGATAAAGCAACAAATTATGCCATACTAGTGCGATTTCGTTGAAATCTTCAAAACGAGATTTAAAGGCAATCTTCAAGTTAGAAATTTTTTGCACATGATTTTTATTGTCATAGGGTTGCAATGGATTTTGAAATATCTTTTCCGAAAGAAGACGAAAGTGTTTGGTATCGCGCAAAGTGTATATATTAGTAGGAGAATGTAGTATCGGTACTATTATAGCTTTATTTTTATAGCGAGACATGCTTGTCAATTATGCAACGAAAAATTATTGTTATTAATTTCCAAACCATATACAATAAATACAAAATAATTCAAAATACACAATAAATATATAACATTACAACAAATAATTCTCACTCCTTAGATAATGAACTGATCGATGAAAAAAAATATGAGAATTTACGGAAAATTCTATCATTTTTAGTTCTTTTGAGATATACCTGTATGAGCTACCGAAAGTATCCACGCGAGCTACCGGTAGCTCGCGATCGACGGGTTGGCGACCCCTGGTCTAAAATATTACCATTATACTTTTCTCGTATTTTTCTTTTAATCATTCTCTAAGATTACCAAATTGTCTATTCCTAATTCATACTTTTTCAGAAAATAGTAATTTTTGCTTCGCCAGAACTAAAAGTGTTTTGTTCAAACCTGCTATAATCGCCGTCAAATGGACTGATACTCAACTTTTTCCCTTTTCTGCACCCTCTCAATTATCATGCATTGTTGCCGCTTCTACATAACTTTGCCTTTTCTACATGGCCAAATGAAATAGCAACAGTGTAGAAATCTCCAGTCCATACTTATTTGACAGCAACTATAGTAAAACTTGATTATTACTTGGATACATAACTTAAAATCTTCTGTTTTATCCACTCAATTTTTTCATATCGCAACAGGTGGGTGAAAGCGATGAGTGAAAATTAACTTTCGCCCACTCACCTGTCATTGTTATATTTGTAATAGTAAAATTTATTATTAAACTTATAGGCAGTTGGCAGCAACTCCGGAACTGATTTTTGTACAAAACAGAGTCGTTGCCTCCCGCCATTATAATTGTTGTTGTGGTTTCGGCTCGGGCGTGCATTACATGTATTCATAGGTGAATATTAAAATTCATATCTACAATGTGTATCATTTTGACAACCCATCCTAAATAAATAAAAACATAACAGTCATAACATCTATTTACTCTTATGAAAATTACCTGTACTGTTTTTAAAAAACAGCATTTACTTCAACTAAATATGATAGCCTGTGTTAATTTGGATTCCATATATAAACCTATTAGTACAAATTTTAATATATGTATTTTCAAAAAATTTCAATGGCAGGATTGAACAAAACGATATACAATACTCACTACACGTGAAGAAACGAATTCGCTCACTGTGTCTTTGACGCTTTTGACTACTCGGTACTCGGCTGCCACCTCGTGTTCATAATTGGCAAATTGGCGCATGCGTAAGCGAAATTATAATTTTTTTTACTTATTTTGGTACTTTAGAGTAACGCAAACATACTATTACTTATAAGTGACCAAAATGGAATTTTAATCACTCGAAATTGACATGAAAATAAATACATAAAATAAATAAATATATCATCCTAGCATATTACCCATTGCTGGGTGTACCAATCTGCTTCGTACGCAGATATCGGTAATGGTGATGACATATTTGTACCGTGCGACGTTTACCAGGCGTCACCTCACGGCCACTCATTGCTGGCGTGGAGAGTACACCTCAGGGGTCAATTTTATACCATTTAAAATTCGAAATATGAGGCGTCGGTCGGGATCGAACCCGGTTCCCCAGATTCGCGACCAGACACTCAGGCACACGGCCACGAGACCCCATAACATGAAAATAAACAAACTGATAACCTGAAAATAATTATCTAAATATAAATCTACATAACTATAAAACCTAGAAATTAGTGCTGCCAAAAAAGTAGTCGGCTAGCCGATTAACCGGTTCATGCGGTTTTTAAGGAATTAGCCGCAGAACCGGTTAACCGTGAATAGCCACAAAACAGATTAACCTCGAATGGCCGACAAACCGGTCAATCGCGAATAGCCAACGAAACCAGTTAACAGCGAATAGTCGACAACAACCGTATAACCGGTTACTCTTCAAAAACTGGTTATGCTTTATTCGGCAATAACCCATGAATCAGTGAAATTACAGTGGCGTATCTAGGGTGTGGCAAACAGGGCCGGTGCCCTGGGCGGCAGAACCAAGGGGGCGCCGCTTGGAGCCCTTGGTATCCGTATATAACTTGGGTGCCAGAATTTGTAGTGTAAAAACTGTTGATTATTGTACATATTAACTTTTTTCGGAACTGTTGAAGCTCTCTACTCAACGCTGGGAAATACATAAAAACGCTGTGCCCATAGTTATTAAATCTGAGTCTAAAACAAGATGGAGTGCAAAAGTGGAAGCTGTGAAGCCCATAAACAACTACCTTGACGGCATACTCCAAGTTCTCGAGACTATAATGGATGATGCAAATGAAACGAGTTGAACAAGAAGTCATGCTAGGCAATTGTACAACCGTATGTAGACACTCGATATTCTGACTCTACTTGGATTTTGGACGAGTCCTGTTGATAGAGTTCAGGAAAGACTGCAAGATATAAATATGAACTTTTATAATTTTTTCGCAATGAAAGAGAAACTTTGGTGACTGAAGCTCTGGAAATTGGACTTACTCTCTGTCAAAACTGGGATGTTGACCATTGCAGTTTCCATCGCTAGCAGCGAAAGATCTTTCAGCAAATTAAAACTGATCTTAAATTATCTGAGAGCCTCCATGGATCAAGATCGATTAAGTGATCTTGCTTTGCTGAGCGTTGAAAGGAAAGAAACGGAAAAACTGATTTCGAGCACGTTAATGCCTTTGTATCAGTGAAGACAAGGTAGATGCAGATGTAAAAATCATGGAGGCCAAATTCGTGGATATGAATTGTTATACCTCGTTGTGGCACTCGCCGTCGCCGAATAGGTTAATTAGCTATCCATTGATGATTAAATTTTGTTTTATCATTTTTTTAAATTACTTCGATATCTCCGAAACAAAGATGAATTCA
The DNA here is from genome assembly GCA_963082715.1 of Harpalus rubripes. Taxonomy (NCBI): domain Eukaryota; kingdom Metazoa; phylum Arthropoda; class Insecta; order Coleoptera; family Carabidae; genus Harpalus; species Harpalus rubripes. Next base: position 53,049,910 of record OY720448.1, read on the forward strand.
CCTATAGGTCATATAACATTTTTTGATCGTAATGTATGGTATAAGTTTGTCGGTCGAGTCGTGGAACACCCGTATATTGATAGTTATTCTGTTATTGTGCTGAATCATTCATAATTGAAGTTACGAATATACATATATATATATATATATATATATATATATATATATATATATATATATATATATATATATATATATATATATATAATATATAATATATATAATATACATATATATATATATATATATATATATATATATATATATATATATATATATATGTACATATACTTTAGGAATTTCAACAACAGTACAAATGCCACATATCTCGCTGCACTAAAGCGAGAAAGAAGTAATCTTCAATTTTACATTGTTGACAGGGGGCGCAATGGGCCCGTCCAAGTCTGCGACTTTTTAGAAATTATATGTCGCAGATGAATTTTGAATATAAATAAATGAAAACGAAATAAAAATTGCTATATATTTTGTATTTTTATACCTATAATAATGTAATTAAAGTTTTTAGCGTAAAATGATCGCCATGTTGTGACGTCAGCGTCATTACAGTCGTCCAGTTACGCTGTGAAAATGTCACTATACAGTGGACCAAGCATATTTTGCTCATAAATTCGCGATTGGCTTTACACATACTCTAACATACACTTATAATATATACGAGTCATTTTTTATTAAGATCAATAGATAATTTACTTATTAAACAAATTTATATTATAATTTATGCTTTAATTATGGTAATCTCAATACTTGTCATTGTTGTAATCATTTAGTAAATAGGAATGTAAATGTTGGATTACTTTTTATTATGAACTATGCTTTGATTATTGTAATCAATACTGTCATTGTTGTATTAAATTATAAATAGAAAATAGTTTAAATACTATTTTAATTATAATAATGGCACTTGGTGAGTATAATAACCTTCAATATTATATTTAAAAAGTCTTAAAGTCGCATTAATTAAAGCGAATGATTAACTTGATTATGAAAACGAGCAAAAATTATTAATTTTACTTACCTGATTTTTATTTATGTATAGTACGTACTACCGAAGTTTTACATAAATTAATATTTAACACTATTCCTATTCCTATTCATGTAAGTAAATCCAACAAAAATATATTTTGAAATGATATAATAACTATCTGGCTTACTTTATTATCATTAGCCCTAAAGATTTTTGATCACAGTTTGTAATGGATACGTAATTTTATTCGTGCAATATTTATTGTATATTGCCATATTAATGGCAACGTATGTCGGTTCTCTCTATTTATGACGAAGTGTCGCTAACGTCAGAACTTTCGCGCCAAAACTTTAATAATTATTTTAGGCGTTATTAAGCATAATTTCAAGAAAACAAAAAATACTGCATTTCTATTTTTAAATTCTTCGTAACATATAAAAAATTCAAAAAAAGTTGGACGGGCCCATTACGACCCTTGCCCTGGGCACCATTTCACTTAGGTACGCCACTGGTGAAATGTAAATCGATATAGGTATATTTTATCATTTATGTTTCAGATACTTTTTGTACAGAATATTTGATGCACAAAATTCAAACGTTAAAAATAATTTAGTAAAAAAAATATTACTTCTAATCATTTCTTAATTTTAAATTCAAAAATGTGTACCGTCGTCTTTTATTTGATACATTAACTTTTTTTTTGGAATTTTTATGTTACTTTTGTTTTTACATCTTTAAGTCGTGTGTGTTTTAATTTGTATCTGTTTTTTTTCTAATTATTGTCCATTATACTACCTACTATTGTGACGCAAACTGGAAGGGAAGTACTATTAGGAAATAAGAGTAATTTATATTTTTGGCGATTAATCTATTATGCAGCAAAAAGGTTAGCCAGTTAATTGTGGTTAACCGTAGTCTAGCGGTTATCCAGTTAACTTCGGTTAACCGTTTTCTAGCGGTAGCCGGTTAACCGCGATATGTTGTCACGGTTAACCAGTTACCATTTTGATGGTTTTTGACAGCACTACTAGAAATATAATTCTTATTGCATGGACCCATATTTCGAGTTCGAGAAATAAATTCTCATCAGTATTAATACTAAAAAAAAAAACTATTGTAGCCAGCACATTATCAAATTTTATGTAAGCACATTCAAAAATATTGACAAAAGTATCGTTTTTTGTCACTAGTACTCCTATTTAATCTATCTAATGTGATTATTTGGCATTCCGTGGTGTCCGTCTAGCAAATATCTCGCTTATTGTTACTTTTAGCGATTTCAACTATATGACATAAATTATAGTACGTTAACTCCTCTATAAAATTTCGGAAGTAGATCAATATTATTGTTTCCGGTTTTGGAGAAATTGATAGCAACTTTTAATTTTTAAATGGAACACTATATATTTTTTGAAATTTGAAAAGTACGTGAAATTTGTTGTCCAACTGTATGAAGTATGTTGTATTATTAAAAAATAGAATGGCGAATAATTAAATTATTATACTTTTGTTAAATTTAGGAGGCTTTGCATTTCATTTATTTTATATACCAATTAATTAAATATTCAAATTGATGTACAATTACTTTAATATGATATTTAATTATAATATCTGTTATTTCATGTCATTAGAAATTTCTTATTTTTAAATACAAATACATAATATATTCATGTCTCAGTACAAAATAATTCTCACATATATTTGCAAAATCTATGGGATATTTTAATATAAATTATGTACAATACATACATTTTCTTTATATTCAATATCCTGAAATTTTCTTTTTCTACTTTCCTTTTCTTTTTCATTATATTCAACAATTTTTTACAAATTCCTCTTACATTCTTTTTTACGTATATTCTTTTACGTTGTTGACTTTTTTTTATTTTCATAATCTTCATAATAATGTACAAATATTTTTGACAGCGGCATACAAATATTTTTGACAGTGACATTTATCTGTCAATTACTAACATTTGAATTTCTTGCCTTGAAGTAGTTTGATTTGAGAATTTTTACATCAAATTATTTTATATGCATTTCTTTATTTCTAAATCTATAGAAGATATAATAATGAATTTATATTTATGGAATAAAGAATTTAACATTCTTTAATATAAGTATTTACATAAATTTTCGATAAATAATATTTAGATGATTTTTTTCTTGTAACTACTACTTCCGGTTGTCCAATTGTTACCAAACTTAATCAACTCTTCCCATTATAGTTAGATTGAGGAATCCGTAGTTAAAAATGTCTTAAGTCTTATAGTATTTAAGATATCGTGAATCCAACATCCACACACACACACACACACACACACACACACACACACACACACACACACACACACACACACACACAACACACACACACACTCACACACACACACACACACACACACACACACACAGACACACACACACACACATATCCAAACACACACACACACACACACACACACACACACACACACACATATCCACACACACATATATCTCAACCAAAAACACATCCAAACACACACACACACACACACTCACACTCACACACACACACACACACACACACACACACACACACACACATCGTAAAAATGTTATAATCGGATTCTAGGGACCTTAAAACGTGCTTATTCACAAAAATCTGGATATGCGATTTTTAGCATGAATACAATACCTCTCTTAGCGAGAGGTAAAAATGTATATTGCAATGCCTCCTACATTTAATAAAACAAATATTTTTTTAATCATTCGCCATTTTATTTTTTAATAATATAACATAATTGTTTTTATACAGTAGAATAACATATTTCATGTACTTTTCAAATTTGAAAAAATATATAGAGTATTCTTTTTGAAAATTGAAAGTTGCTATCAATTTCTCCAAAACCGGCAGTAATAATATTGATCTACTTCCGAAATTTTATAGAGGAATTAACATACTATAATTTATGTGATATAGTTGAAATCGCTAATAGTAATAATAAGCGAGATATTTGCTGGTTTATTTATAGACGGGCACCCTGTATATTTATATACTCATCTTTGAGAAACAAAGGATGATCCAAAAAGAAGTAACACATTACATACCTTTAGTCTACAGTAAAAGATAGATAGTGTGGTGGCGTCATTAGAGATATACTCTTTGCGACGATTTATGAATGAATCATTAGGTCACATCTGGGGGAAGTAATGGTAATTTCCGTGTGTCTTTCGGACCTTTAAGGTTATTAGGTCGGTGTGTGTACATCTTTGATTTCAGATAGCCACACAAGAAGAAATCGCACCAATGGAGAGATTAGATGCCCCAAATATAAATTTACCTAAATAAAAATGCAAATTACAAAAGCAAAATGCGAATTTCTCCGTGAAACAAGCATAAGAATAAAAATATTACAAAGTCCCGTCGTGTTTCACAAGTTTACATATGATTGCTGCTGGCACAACTAGTCGTTTCCTCTGCTGCAGAGGTCTCTGTGGACCTGGACAGCGGTTACAAATTACACCACACTTCACACTAAAGAGCACCTATCAGTGCGAAACGCGTCTGTTGTGCTAGCCAGCTTCTGATGACTGAAAGTTGACTCAGAAGTTGTAAACTTGTGAAATATGACGGGACTTTGTAATAATTTTTATTCTAAATTTACTCTTAAAAATTTTTTGGTTGCTACGAGCTTATTCGTATTATAGTATTAACTTTAGACTTTTTATACCTTAATTTCTAAAATCCTTATACGTACATACGAGTATACATACATCAAAACTACTTAATATATTCATCTTCTTTGAATACACAAACGAGTTATAGTTATTTAAATATTAAGGGCAATAAGTGCTTCCTGCCGGTAGAAGAACAATTACAGACCGCGATGCTTATTCCGTTTTTTGTACGATCGACGCACAGAATTAAAAAAAATTAGATTTGAAAATTATTTTGACAAAAAAATTTTGATGCCATTTTAAAAATAAACTTTGATCGTTGTTTTTATTTACTTACTGCCGTCTCGCCTCCTGATCGGTAAGTAATTACAATCACTTTATCACTTACCGATCAGTAATTTGTAATTTAAAAAGCCCGATCATGCAAAAGAATTATTAATGTTACGCCACAAATTATAGAAGTTTATTAATCTGTATATGATATGGATTTATATAAATTGGCTATAATAATTTGAGAGTTAGTTGTACAACAAAACAGTGTTTGTTCCATTTTCGGTTTCCTTATTTTCCTATCATTAAAATTAAATTAAATTTGAAATGGAAACTGCGCTATGGCTATGACGTTTATCTCATCAGAATCGCAAGATTTCTAATTGTTATTTGCGCAAAAACTGTATAGATCACAGAAGTAACGTATGCACCTCTACTTAGCACTTTTCGAAGATATTACAATTTACAGGACAAATGAATAAACTAAACTACGTAGTACTGTATACTACGTACCAATAAACTTATAATGAATGGAATGAAACAAAACTACAAATGTCGTAATTATATGAAACTAATTATTGAAAGCGATTTCATTAAGAAATATTAAGTAGTATTATTCAATATGCTTGTGATAAAAATATTACAAGGATTAATTTTGCTTTGAAAATATGAATAAAAACAGGTACGTTACAGGCAAATCTATATGAAACTTTCTTTGGGAAGTTTTATATCAATATGAAAAATAAATAAATTTTGGACTCCGGGTGGCATTTAAACATTCCAGTATATATTTCGGTACCTGCCAAAATATGATTGCTTATGACGAAATTATTTAACCAATAAGAGCTGGAGTGCCAAGTTCACTCTGCTATAATGTTGATTTGATTTATTTTGTAAGTTCAGCGTCAAGTCCTACAAACTTTTGCTAACGTTTACCTGCTACGAAATGAAGATATGATAGAAAACTGTCGGTTAGGTTTTGTTACAGGTTGTTTTCTTTATAAAATTTAAATATTGCATAAAATATATAGTATAAACCGTCCTTGACTTACCGCTTGAACATACCGTATTTCAGTACCATTGAACATTATGGCAGTGAACTCCGTACTCCAGTCAAATATTGCAGGTGCCGAAATACATACCGGAATGTTTAAATGACTCCGGGCGGGTCTTCCACTTTTACACCTTCCGCTGACTTCAATGCACTGTCAAAATCGGATAGCGTGGTACCGCAAAAGAAGGAAATGGATACACTTTATAAGGAACACAATATATGTATTCCTCATACCGCCCCTACTAGAGCGGTTTGGTTAGAGGTGCCATTAGTTTTAACAGTTGGTCTCGTTTACTTCGTATTCGTGCGACTTTGAACCGATAAATTTCGTTACATCAACGAAGTGCTAGATGCTGAAGCGCGTCCTTTTTTACATCGGTTACCTGGGGCTGTATTTCAACAAGATAACGTTCTTCTTCCCCGTAAAGTATTGGTTTATTTTAAGCGCCACAATATTCCAATGCTTCCATACATAGCGCGTTTCCCAAATTTGTCACCTACCGAACATGTGTAGGGTATGATAGGTAGACAGGTACAATGAAATGGCAGATATATTACCAATGAAGATGAGATGCGGATTGCTGTAGAAAGATCATGAATGAACATATAGGGACCCCTTCTAAAAGCGGGGCCTCGGTCAGATATACGTAACACACACACACACACTAAGTAGTAGTAACGTATGTCGAAGTATTACACTCATATAATTATGTACAACCGCTACCATCTATGTCAATGATTATCCAGTGCTACATTTTAAATACGTCAATATTTGAATCTAAATATCCATATGCCCATTTGGGCGCCGGAGCTAAATGAGTTTTCAAAAGTTTAAAATCAGTAATAATACATCAACTTTTGTACTTAGAGCAACAATGTACATACTTCATATGTGACGACCATTTGAGGAAGACAACAATGTTGTTTTATCATTTGAAGAAGATTGTGTAAAACTTAAACGGGCGTGTTTGCCGCAGTAAGCGAAAGAAATGCATATGACATCTAAAATGACGACAGTGCCGTAATACTGTGATTTAGTAACATACCCATGATAAGTGGATAATACCTAGTTTTTACTATAACAATATTTGCTTTTTACATAAATTTTTGTTTCATATAAGAAAATAAAAAAAGAAAATATCCATTAAAGTTTAAAGAATAGTTCTTTAAGAAGTCTAAGTGTTTATAGTACGCGAATTTTATGTATTTATAATTTAATTTCTAAGGAACTAGTTCACTTCTACCGGGAAAATAATTATGTCCCTGTATTTTATGTACAATATTCATTATTCAAGGTAGTAGGTGTAATACTGATATGCGTATTATTTTATTTTTAGAAACTATGAATGAATTATAATTTGCATATTTCCACGTGCAACACTTTTATTTTACATTTTTGTAACAACCCTTTCTACATGAATTATAATCTCGATTGTAAAGGAAAAAGTAAATACAAACATTTATGATTTCTCTGTCGCCTTACCAAAACAATAAGCAATGTACAATTAGAAATTGCAAATAAACAATAGGCAATATTATTTTAACCATTTTTTATTGAAGCATACAAGCACAAGTGTGTGTAGCAATTTCTGATCCTCAGGTGTCAGGTAAGTATTTAAGAAGAAGTAGGAACAGAAAATAAAATTTTGGATTCAAAATAAATCAATAAATATACCACAGCAGATAATAACTGAAGTCTACGCCTTTTTATGAACTACAAACTATACATACTGCATTAGAATTTTGAATATAAGTGAAATAATAATTTTATTGCCGTCTATTTTTTGTGTTTTGAGTAATATACTCCGATTCACTCTTCTTATATCAAACTTATATGCCACAATATGTGCGAAAAATTTTAATAATTATTTTATGCTTTATTAAAAATATTATGTTAATCCCTGATTTTAGAAAGGCAGAGTAAATTTACTTCCATAGTAAGATAAAAGCACCGGTAGTTGACACTAAAAAATCTGATGTGGCCAACACATAACCTCTCGCCAGATATTTTACCTGGTTGTACGCATAAAACGAAAAATATTTTTAAATACAAATAAATATATTCATGTGTCACTACAAAATAATTATTTTAATATAAATTGAATCCAACATCCACACACACACACACACACACACACACACACACACACACACACACACACACACACACACACACACACACACATCCACACACACACACACACACATCCACACACACACAAACACACACACACACACACAAATCCACACACACACACATCCACACACACACACATCCACACACACACACATCCACACACACACACACACATCGAAACACACAAACACACACACACACAAACACACACACACACGCAAGCACACACACACACACACACACACACACACACACACACACATCCACACACACATACGGACATCATCGTAAAAATGTTATAATCGGATTCTAGGGACCTTAAAACGTGCTTATTCACTAAAATCTGGATATGCGATTTTTAGCATGAATCCAATACCTCTCTTAGCGAGAGTTATAAATGAAATGTAATAATGTTTAAAAACATGGTTTATTGTTTAGCAAAAGTACAGGAAATTATTCCCATTAATTTGTCTTCCATGTAAAAATCAATATAAATGTAATTAGTTTATAAAATAAAAATTATTAAAATGAGAAAATAAAATGCATTAGTACTTGACATTTGGCAGTTACCTATAAATTTTTTAGTAGTTGACACATAAATGTAGGTACTCGTAGTAGACACCTTGTAAAATATGTCATATATCTAATATTTTCCGAAATAAAATAACTTTCTCCAGTATATGTATGGTTCACACAATAAAGACCACAGAATTTTATAATTCCCATTTCATTTGTTTATCACATTCGCATATGCGTGCAGTTGTAGCAATAATTCAGTGTTTTGTTTTTTTTTTCATTTGCAAGCTTTTTTATGTTTCTTTTCTTTCTCTTCTAACTTGAAAAGATATAGGTAGGAATTTGGGTAAAATATACATGTAGCTGCATATATGGGAAATCAAATAATGGAAATACCACAATATATATTTTTTTAAATGCCCTGTATTACCTATTATGGCATTGTGTGTCAACTGTCAACTAATAAAAAAAATGCCAAAAATGTGTATCAGTATTTGACACACCACATAAGTCGGCAACATGATCTAAAATCAGTAATAATTTATATAATCTTATAAGATGGCTTACTATTAAATCCATTATAAGCAGGAAAAAAGTACTAAGGATTTACACCCCAATTCAGCAAGTCGGATACAAAAAACTCCCACTGTTCAATGAAGCTCTACTTTTGTTCAATATGATGGTTTTGCATTAATCAATATTACACATTTTAACAAAGATAGTTATTCCAGTATTTTAACAGAAAAAGCAATATTAAAAACAGTCAAATTTGTTTATTATATTGCAATTTAAACTCAATGACTGGTAGCCCAAGCCTGGTTTTAACTAAAAGGCTGTTCTAAAAAATGTCAAATTTCATTATTTAATAATAATAATAATAATAATAATAATAATAATAATAATAATAATAATAATAAATATCAAATTTATCAAAATATGATTTTAAAGCAGAACATAGTTCGCATTCAAACATATATATTTTTTTAAATCGCTCTGCAAACATAGGGGTGATATTAAATATTGACAACTGTTAGGGTTTAAGTAGTCGGTACTTGATGGAACATTTTAAAAATATAATTATTGAAACACAATACTTGATTATTCCACAGATTTATTTGTTATGCGTCCTTTCGGACATCATCAGACAAAGATATACATTAAGAAGACAGGTATTGAATAGGGGTGAGTTACTTACACCTAATTGCTCGTTGACGATGTTTTCCTTTGAATTTACGGCTTTCCTAATTTCTAAATTTTCCAATTGGTTTAATGTTAATCCTGTGTCAGCAATATGCAGAATAACAAAATTTCCGTTAAAGTTATGATTGTTTTCTAAGCAGTGTTCGGAAAAATTAGTGGTGTGGCATTGTTTTGTAATTGAATCTTTATGTTCTTTGATCCTGTGTTTAAAACTTCTCCCGCTTTGACCGATATATAGGGCATCACAGTCTACACAATTAATTTTGTAAATTCCATTTAATTCTAATTTTGTAGTTTTTGGTTTATTATTCGTTAATATTATGGCCAAATTGTTTTTGTTTACTGATATGGTTCTAATTTTATGATTAGTTAACTTTCGAGATATTTTCCGGTTATTCCAGGAATATAATTTAAATAATGCCATTTGGTATTAAGATCAGACGTTTTCAATTCACAATAAATTTGGTTTTGTACTGATTTTATATTTTTCTTAATAATTAACTTATCTATTATAGTAGAGTTATAGCCGTTATTCGCTGCAATATTTTTAATTGTGATCAATTCTGTTTCGAAATCGAAGGGACTTAAAGGAATTGAAAACAGTCTTTGTACCATGCTGTGAAGGGCAGACATTTTTATTGTTGTGGATTGATTTGATTCTTATGGGACAATGGTGTCTGAAAATGTAGGTTTCCGGTAGATACTAAATTTTAATCTATTACCGTGGAAAAAGAGGTAAATGATTAAATTTCTTAGATTTAACTGTAAGTAAAGACAACAATAATAGATTAAAATTCAGTATCTACCGGCAACCTACATTTTCCTATCTTTGTCTGATGATGTCCGAAACAACGAAACGATCGTAACATAAGAAATAAATCTGTGGAATAATCAAGTGTTGTATTTCAATAATTATAATATTAAATATTGACATTTGAATTTACCATTTCTTAAAACAGCGTTTTAGTTAAAACAAGGCTTGTGCTACCAGTCAAAGTGTCAACTACTTCTATTTCAACTACCGCTTTCTTTTACTTTAAATTAGTAAATAACACGCAATTTGTATATTTTGTATAAGTACAGAAATTACAAAAAAAATGTTCATAAATTATAATTTGCCAGGCCATGGAATTAAAACGATAAACACATATGATGCCATTATACGAGTAGCTATAGCTATTTATGTAACTAGTTGCAATATGACAAGTCGTGAAAATTGTCACACAAGGGAAGTGGGTGCGACCAACACGTCGTATGCGAAAACCTTCTCGTATTGCATCTAGTTTGCCAATAAATTTGAAAATTAAGTTTTTACTTTTCCTAAGCAAACATTTATTATTACGAGAAAGAGGCTGATATGTGTGTTAACCTATAAAATTTTATGACTTTGGTAATTGCCAACGTCATGCCTACGGATAAAATAATTATTTTTGTAATAAGTGCGGGAAATTAGTGATTCTGAAACGATTGCAAGATTCGCATTAAGTTTCAGAATCACATTTTCCGCATGTGTTGCAAACAAGGTTTTTTTCTGAAATCGCTAAAAAAATATAAAGTATATGTCATGACAATTGTTTCCTTGATAACAACCATCGGTTATTTCCCGCATTCGCACTCCACACTCATTGTCATTTACAATTTAATTGCAATCAAATATTCATAAAGTAGGTACATCGGATGAACTATGTTTCGTCTGCTGCGTGCAGGCGCGTGTCACTTCGACAAGAACAATGTTTTAACATTTGGTTTTGAACTGCTAAAATGTTATTTTACAATTTTTAGACAGTACAACACGTGAAATTAATAATAATAATAATAATAATAATAATAATAATAATAATAATAATAATAATAATAATACTAATAATAATAATTACAATAATAATATTAATAATAACAATTTAAAATTAAAATAAGTTAAAATATTATTTTTGGCAAAGTGACATTATTCTTTTCCAAATAACAAGTGCACACAAATCAGCTCATTCCAAGCACTTCAAGGCCGCTCGAATCACATGTCAGCTCGCGGCCTGACACTTGTGTCAATATAATCACACTTTTGCATTTAAAATAATAACAAAAAGTCACTTTATTTAAAATAAATATGTATGTTGTACAGCGTGTTTCTCGGATACGGGACACCCCGATTATTTTATTTATTATTGGAAATAGAAGAAAATCATTCAAATAAAAGTTGATAATGAAAGGGGACATTCACCTATTGAAGAAAAAAATTTTTTAACTAGTGAGACGGTATATTTTTTAGGCCCATTCGATAGAGTATTTTTTCTGAGTTTAACCATGTATATATTTTATATCCTTACATTATAAAAATATTAAGAAAAATGCAATTAAAATTTAAATAAATTTAATTTTTATAGTTAGTTGAAAAACAAAACTGATGTCTGTCAATTTGAATTATTTAGTGCATAATTCCCTCGATAATTGATATTCTTGCAATTTATAAAGATATCAATATTTTTGTAATGTAAGGATATAAAATGATGACATGGTTATAGTTTGAGAACCACTGGTTAAAAAATTATTTTCTTCAATAAATGAATGTTCCCCTTTATCTACTACAACTTTTATTTCAATGATTTTCTTGTATTTCCAATAATAAAGAAAATAATCAGGGTGTCCCGTATCAGACAATTAAATTTAACATAACAGAAGGTAAATCTTTTGATTTTTAATAATTTTATTAGCTGAACATATCTATTTAAAATAAGAAGTAAATCAGAAGATAATCATTCAACAAACACAAAAATAAATGAATTCAGAGACAAGCACAATTTATTTAAGAAACTTATAAAAGAAGAAGGTGGACTTTATAAATACTTTAGAATGAGTAATAATAGTTTCTATTATTTGTTAAATAAAATAGAACATGTTTAACGATGATGAAGGAAGACATAAATGGTCCAAAACGTGTAGTTTAAAAGTTCTTTATTACGGACGTTTCGAACTTAAGGCAAGCCCATCTTCAGCTAATAAAATAACTAATTGACAAAATCGGATTACAGTGAATAAAGTTGAAAACTTATCTATCGTTGAAATATACATTAATTTTTAACAATATTTTATTACAATTGTATTAATAACGACGAAAAATATGAACTAAGTCATTTATAATTTTTTTTAATTTTAAACCAGCATTTCAACCATTTACACTTCAGTATTTCACCAACTCCGAATTGATTCGGTTTAATGGTTGAAATGCTGGTTTAAAATGTACAAAAATTTGTAAATGACTTAGTTCATATTTTTCGTCGTTATTAATAAATTGTAATAAAATTTTCTTACGAATATTGTTAAAAATTAATGTATATTTCAACGATAGGTAAGTTTTCCACTTTATTCACTGTAATCCGATTTTGTCAATTAATTATTTTATTAGATGAAGATGGGCTTGCCATAAGCTCTAAACGTCCGTAATAAAGAACTTTTAAACTACACGTTTTGGACCATTTATGCCTTCCTTATTCATCATCTTTAAACAATTCAACCCTACACACTCTTCTAAAATAGAACATGGTATGACATATGGACTAGACAAAATAATTATATTTTTTTAAATGACTTATTGGTTTTAATCCATTTTCATATATGCGTACGTTTGCAATGTATAATTAAATCAGTACTCTACTTTAAAATATAATTAAAATCTTCCCTGTCTGCTAAATTGAAATAATAAGCAAAACGTTTTACTACACGCGTAAAGCAGGCTAACACATTTCTGATGGAGGTATCGAGAAATCCGGTTTTTCTATGAAAGCAAGTAATATATTTGGTATTCTATGGCCGTATTTGTTATTATGTAGATTTGCTAGATGACATTGCTAACAAAATTTATTCACTTGACAAACAGGCAGATAGCTATCTACCTGATAGCTATCTACTAATGAACTACCTGTTCATTAGTGGATGGAAATCACAGGCATAAAAATTATAATCTAAATTAACTTGATCTAATCTAAAAGCATATGTGTGGTGTGACCTAAATTTTTTAATCCATCCAATTATATACCTGCATATTTCAAAAATTTGTTAAATATTAATAGAATTCGAGAAAAAGGGCACTGAAATTTCTGTGACGTCATCTATGCTCTGTGCGATATAATACAAGTAATGAGAGCAAAAGAGGTAGATCTGTATCTATGTATCTCATTCGTTCTCATTACTTATATTACTTTGAACTGGTGATGTCTCGAAATCAACTAATTTTACGAAATAGGGCTGTATTACTTTTACCTCTATTAATAAATACTATCTTAATAGGTATTCAATCTAAATTTGATCAAGGTCACATACTCGCATACTCACTATGGTATATACACAAAAATAAAATATGCTATAAAGCATGCACGCGGATAATATATGACTAGGTAAATCTTCTCTTCCTAAAATACCTACAAAATTCTTTCGGCTACTTACTTGTACAGACTTAAAACTTACAAACACTGAGAGCCACATGACGAGTGATAATATTTCTAGCAAGTTAAGGGTTATTGTCTAGTCTAGATTTATCTTCTCCCGAGACTCTTTACCTTTTGGCACAACATGAAAAACTTCGTAAAAATTGAGTGCGGACAGTAAAACATACTTTGCAAGACATATGAAACAATACTGTAACAGAGGAATGTGCAGAGCTTGTGGATACAATGCCTAATAGAATTAAAGCTGTTAATATGGGTAATATAACCCAATATTAAATGGCAGAAAACGTGAATAACATATTCAGTTTTGTAATCTATATTTTAAACTTGCCGAAAGAAAATTATAGAAACGCATTACCATTTGCGTAGGTTTTATAATTTGTTTGTTAAAAATGTAAACCAGTCGAACTATTAGGTAAGATTTTCGGCTCGTATTTGCCTGTGACGTATATATGCAGAGTCTTTCGATACTTCAGGAAAAAATGAAATGGTAGATACTACGAGAGCAATTTATAAAGAAATCTACCTAGCTATGAAAGATGACACTTTGAACTTGTTCAATATTTTAATTTTCAGCATAACTTCGTTCAACACTAATACACTTTTCCGAACGTTTTTTCAACTGTACCATTCCGTCAAAAAATATTTTTTTAGAAGATCTGCAAAATAACTGTTAACAGCATACATTCACTCCTCGTCTGAATCAAATCTTCTTTCCCTAAGAATATTTTTCATATATTTAAATAAAAAGAAAGTTACTAGGTGTTAAATCGGAACTATAAGGTGGATAGCGTAGTTCTTTAAAACCGCAGTTCCTGATAATGTCTGCAACTTTATGCGCATCATTATGCACAATTTTCCAAACACTGGTTTCTGATAAAGACAATTCCTTAGCATTTTCAGAAACCTTCAACCGTTAATCTGTAAGTACCAATTTTTCAACTTGTTGAATATTTTCTGCAGTTCGTGATCGACCAGATTTTGGATTACCTGTATCGAATCCCTTCCCCATTGAAAATGTTTTCACCAAAATTTTACTTTAAAATAACTTGGGGCATCTTGCCCATACACGGCCGCCATTCGCTCATGAATAATTTTTGGACCATTGCCTTCTTTTGTTAAGAATTTTATCACAATCTGATGATCCAATTTAGTTTCACTAATTTTTTAACCCAAAATTCTACGCTGAACTCTAAAAAAAATGTTATCGTTCGTCTTTTGTTTCTTGGCTAGGTAGATTTTTTGTAAACTGTCCTCGTATATAAGGTACTATAATAATAATAATAATAATAATGTTTATTTTCTGTAGACACAAATACAGTGTGTAGAAAACGTCAATACAATATAAAAGATATTACAAAGTAAAATAGTCATTTAGACTGTAAAAAGAATGTTGCTTTAAGAAAAATATTAAATCTTTTCTGAAAATCTTAAAATTTTTGCTATTTTTTAAATTGTTGGGCAGATTATTATATATTTGTAAACCCATTCTATATGGAGAATTTTTCACAACATTTAATTTTGAATTAGGTACATAAAAATCGTTTTTGTTCCTGGTATTGTGGCTATGCAAGTCACTGATCACGGGAAAAGCTTTTTTATTCTTGTAAATTAAAACACAAGATTCATAAATAAAAATACTTGCAAGAGTGAGAATATTATATTTTTCAAATAAATTTTTACACGACGTGTAAGCTGGAACACCCGCTATTGTGCGTAAAACTCTTTTCTGTGCTATGAAAACACGTTGACTAATGTTGGAAGAGCCCCAGAAACAAATACTATATCTCAAGCGAGATTCCACACAAGCATAGTAAAACATTAATAACTGGTTTAAATTTAAATATTCTTTTAGGTGTCGAATTTGGAAACATAATTTATTAAGTGTTGAGACAAGCTCTTCACAGAGAGGCTTCCAATTGAGATTGTCAGTGATAAGCATACCTAAAATTCTTGCGGCGTCATTACCTTTTTTATAATTATTTTCGAATTTAACAAGTATGTCAGAATTGTTAGAATGATGCATATGAAAACGTAGAATGTTAGTTTTACTATCATTCAAGAATAATTTATTTTCATGACACCAAGATATCAAAGACTGAACGCTATGATTGCATTTATTAATTAAAGCATCTATGTTAGAATCATAAATAACCAGAGTAGTGTCGTCCGCGTACATGATAGGTGTACAATTATCACCTAGGACTTTACTCAAATCATTCATATAAAGAATAAATAAAACCGGAGCTAATACTGTGCCCTGTGGCAAACCAACATTGATTTCAAGTAAATCAGATTTTATAGTATGAGTATTTGAATCTTATACTATATATATATATATATATATATATAAACTATATGAGTACATAATAATATAAGTACTGTTCACGTTTGTTTTTTTAAAAAAATCGCCGTATTAATTGTATTTTACATGAAGTATCCATTTTTAGTGTCACTGGATTCATTTAGTACTTTTCAATATGATAAAAATTAAATTTAATTATACAAGGTATACCTATCACGGAGTAGGCTATGAATAAAGAAAGGTATGTTTTAATTTGAAAGTATTTAATTAAATGTTTATTTGACACGGGATAATCCAACATGTTATCTAAAGCAAAGCTTTTCTTCTTCAATCTTATTTTAGAAATAGAAATGAATTAGAAACCGGCGTATGGTAATATATGCTCTTATTGCCTGTTACAATGAATTTCAGGAAAATTACTTTTCATTTTCATGATCGATTTTGACTACTTGACTTTTTATTGAATAATGATCAGATATACGTTTCTCTTTTCATAGCCTACTCCGTCCGAGTTATGTTTTTTAACACCCTGTTTTATTAATTATGTTACATTGCAAGACTGGAACCAGTGGCAATAAAAATGTATACTTCATGTGCAATTAATTTTGCAAATTTTTAAACAATTCTTCATTTGTGATCAATATCAAATAGTATCTACCATTTTTGTCCTTAAAAAATTGTAATATTGCGTTGATACTCTACAATAGTTATTTATGCAACATGAGTAAAAAGTATAGTCTTATTTCATGAGTAGAAAAGTTTGACCGAACGGCAAGTTCGTCAAATCATATTAGCGAACTAAGACAATTTTAATTCGAGTTGCATACAATTTTTTTACGTCTACAATAAAAGTGTGAAAAAAGTGATATAACGTTTCATTATTTAACCCGCTTTCGTTAAAAAGTGCACTTTTTTCAAACTTTTACGGGTTAAAAAAGATACTATACTTTTTAAATCCATTTTAATGATAAAATGTACTTTTTTGATGTAAAGTCATATGGTAAACCGTATCATACACTTATTAACAATAATTTTAAATTGGGATTAAAAGTCATATAATGCAAATTAATTTGTTTATAAAAATACATTTTTATTTAGCGCTGAACTATAAAAACGATTCGGATAATTCATCTTCAGAATGAAGAAATGAGTAACGATATTTGAAAAACATTATTCTGTTTGCAGACATCTCAAGCATTGACATGTATAAAAGATACATTCATCGATCAAAGAGAGAGTGCATTAAAATAATAAAGTGCAACTGTATTACGTATGTACGACAGGAACTTTTTAAATAATCAAGTTACGTGTAGCAGGCAGAGTGAGTCGGTGACTCCTTTATCATGTTTGTAATGCGGCTAGCCGAACCAGCTCACAGGAACTTGTTGCGCCGGAATTGCTGAAACCTCGTTGCAAACTTCACACTAAATTTGCGCTTTATTATTTAGTAGTTTTTGCGGAACTTTGTTTCCGTAATGGATTTTAAAAATAGGTTAAATTTATTACTTAATGAAGAACTCCTACACTGTTTTCCTAAGTATAAGAATTTAGATAAAAGAAATAGTTTTTATAATCGTTTTCTTCCTTCGTTCCTTACTTTACTTACAAGAGATAAAGAGAACTCAAGTTATACCAGCTTTGTTCTTGAAAAAAGACTTGTTCATGATATTGAACTAGTGGAATTTCCAAAGTTTCTATACAGTTTTATTCATTGATATTGTAACGATTATTTATTTCGATGAAGTGTAAAAATCAGAGAAATATTATTAATTATATTAAAACTTTATTAAACGATAAATAAATATTAAAAAAATAATAAATACGAGCATTACTATGGTTAAACAAATATTAAATACTAATTTAAGAATAAGAATATAATTAAATACTTAAATTATGATTATTTATTTAAACAATTAACATAATGCAATATTTATTTCCACGATATTTATTTCACTGTATTTGTGTCACTGAAATCTAGTGGCGACTCGTTGCTAGGGAATCGTTATTTGTAGAAAATAAATTACAAGTCGGTTTGCACCAAGAAAAAAATTTCATATTTTCGCAACTTCACATCAAAATAATTAGGTATACCTATGCCCGACTCTCTTTCCTGTAGAGTTTATGTACTCCGGCGTCGTGTCTCTAGAAGGTTCTCAAACATTCAATTCGATAATAACATCGAATACAAAGGATCAGGCGACCGGAAGTAATAAAACAGGTCGAGACCCATTTGTAAAAAATAACATGTACAATAATTTTTTAAAGACGTCCGATCAAGGTCATCTACGAATTGTATGAATTAAGATTTTAGTTCTGCTAATTGTTTCAAATTCAGTACTGTCATTTACTTAGTTTTTATGAGGGTACATAAAATACTACTGTTCTTTTATTATTATAAAAATATATCTCACAGTAAAAGCATACAAAATTCAAAACTAAGTCAACTGGTAAGTTTATTAGCAAATGTAAAACCAAATATGTAAAAAATAAGATACTGACGAAGTACAACTATGAATCAAGGTAATAAATCTGAATTAATAAATAAGCTTAGGTTACAGCGAAAGTATTGTGAACAACGTTTTAACCTTCAATTGATATGCTGATTTCCGGATTACACAACTAGTATCGTTGGATCAAAAATGACCCAACCCCATTTATTATAACCCAGAAATACAGCTATCACAAGAAAATTAACTAAAAAAATTTTTCCTCATATTCTTTGGCATTAATAAAAATAATGAATATTCCATAAATAAACTAAAACTTAAAAACTGTTAAGGAAGGGTATAAAGTAAACATTTATAAAAAAAATGTAGAAACCATGACCTAAAAACTAACAATGGCTTTTTATCCCTTATCTTTCGTAACATCAAAATGATTTATTGGGCATCTTTACATTGGTCACACAACATGTTTATATTTCAATGTTGTTTACAATTTTTTTTACATGAAATGCAAACTGTGAAGTGTTTTCGGTCCAATGCGCTTATTGGGCAGTCTTTGCATCGCCTCTTTTTTAGGGAAGCTCGTCTCTTCTTTCCGGGAATTTTCACTGATTTTTAGGAAATCTTTAATTTTTATTCTCAATTCTTTTGGTAGATGTTGATTATTGTATCGTCGCCTCATTTCTTCATCATACTGAGGCTTTAAATAAAGGATCTTCTATTCATCTTCAACCCTCCAACAGCAAAACTCAACAAAATGTGATAACGCAACAGTACTGTTGGGTCAAACTTGACCCAAAGTATGTTTTCCAACCGGACTCTACACAATGACTAAAACACTTATACTGCATATAGAAGAGGAAATCATGCCCGGAGAATACCTGGTGGAGGGGGAAGTTATGGCGTCTACTCGCCGTAATACAGTCGTTTGATAATACTGATGTTCAAATTTGACCCAACCATACCAATTGAGGGTTATAATAGAATATCCTGAGTCAAAATAATATGAATTTTTGAAAGGCAAGTATCTTATATCCATCCTTATCGCACATGCGTATATTCTTTGCAAATGAGAGAGATAAATGTATGCCAATTTGTTAATTCGTTCATGATACAGATGACCTTGATCGGACAGCTTTGAAAATTTTTACAGTACTTATACAATTCAATTATACCATTCATGGCACTCCTATTATAGTTATATTTAAATAAAATTAAAATAACTTTATACGCATTTAAAAAAAATCGTTATGAGACGGTACGAAAGTATACCTTATAATAATTATT
The DNA here is from genome assembly GCA_963082715.1 of Harpalus rubripes. NCBI lineage: Eukaryota > Metazoa > Arthropoda > Insecta > Coleoptera > Carabidae > Harpalus > Harpalus rubripes. Next base: position 53,070,210 of record OY720448.1, read on the forward strand.
AAATTCAGAATTAAATTGTGTAACGAATAAGCAAATAATAAATAAGTATATTCCTAATTAAAGTACAAAAGTTAGTCCGCGTATTTTGAGAACCACTGGTCATTAAATTAGTCTTCTAAAATAGAAATTGTCAATTTAACCTTCTCTGTATCTGGTATAGTTCTCGAGATTGCAATGGTGGACCGCCCAGTTAAAATGAACATCTGTAAACAGAGCGCGCATTTTAGGACGCTAAAAACACTAGAAAAAGGGCACCTAGTTTAGGAATAAAATTATTTAATTTAGGCAAATTTAGGCAAGTAATAAAAATTAATTGGAAGGATGTGAAGTGTGAAAGTGGAGGTGTAACAGTGTAATTAGTGAAGTGCCAATAATTTAAGCCAAAATAAAGGAATATATCTTAGTGTTTTCCTGGAGGAAATAAAGGCTCGATTGCATTCACAAAATAAATAGCAAATTATATCGGTTAAAATTGTTTAAACAAAGTGGAATGTGACAACTGTCAAGCCTCATCTATACACGTTGGGCCAACTAACGCCAATAAACCAAAATAAACAAATACAGGCGAGGCGAAGCAAGGCGAGTCGGCGCAATTATCTTGCATCTACACGTTGGCGAGAATTTGGCCCAAATCATTAGGCCAGTATCAGACGTTTCTCGTCACTTTGACTCGTGCACCATAAACCGACACTGAGGCGAGCGTCGGCAAAAGGCGAGCGGCCAATGCGAGTCGCTGCGAAGTTAGACAAAAAGCCTTTCCACACGTTGGTGTAAACTCGACGTTGGCTTTCATTCGCCTAACCTCGGCCAACGTGTGGATGAGGCATCACCTGTGCAGCGAGGCCAAGGTAAAGTGTGCGCACAGTGCGCAGCGCAATTTACCCTGTGTAAATCACAGTGTGCATCATTTGTAAAAGCGCCAGTGGCGTATCAATAAAAATTCAACAAATTAACAAATGAATGAAAACCCCCACTTAAGAAGCAATTCGGATTCCAAAATATTATTGGCACAAAATTGACCCCTGTGGTGCACTCTCCATACCAGCAATGAGTGCCCGTGAGGTGACGCCTGGTAACCGCCCGCATGGTACAAATATGTCATCATCATTACCGATATCTGCGTACAGAGCAGATTGGCACACCCAGCAATGGGTAATATGCCATGATGATATATTTATTCATTTATTTATTTAAAAGAAGAAGAGAAGGTATCGAAACAAGCGAAGCATTCAAAAGAAGCAGACTTTTACAACATTCACCACCGAATAAAATAAGAACAAAAAAGAGGAGGAAATAGAACCCACACTCAATATGGAAGAAATCCAAAAAATGACAGAGAGAATGACCAACAACCTAATGGAGGAAATAAAAGATAATAAAAATGAACTGAAAAACCATATTAATGAAACTAATAAATTAGCAATAAAAATACATAACAAGTTCCAAGAAAAAGAGAAAAAGTGGGAAGAGTAAAAAATGAATCTTCACCAAAGATTAGGAAAAATAGAAGAAAATAAAAAAAGAAAAGAAAAAAAGAACAACATTGTAATTAAAGGATTACAACCGAAATACGGAAGCGAAATTATCACAAACGATTTAAATCATTCATAAAAAAAAGGCTGTGAAAAATGTAATTTATATTGTTTTGACTCAAATATGGTTTTAACAAAATTCAAATATAAACCAACACCATAATATTAATAATTTTTGACAAAACTTTACTATTGTAAACCACCATTGTTTTGACTTGAGAATGGCCTTAGTCAAGGCCGAAACGTTGTCAAAACCTTTTTTTTAACAATAAAGGATTAAATAAAAATAACCAATTGAAGCTTTGAATACAAGAAAATATCCTACAAATAAATGAGAAACGTTTTGATTGGAACAAAGATATGAACGACATAGTTGAAACATCAAACACTCACATTGCAAAAAACTGAATAAAATGGGACAGAACAAACGAAAACAACCGCAGGAAAGAAACAGGACACGAGTATGGAATTTGGAAGTACATTTGGAAATATTAAAAATTACAAAATAAAATTAGGTTTAGGGATCATCTTGGCTAGACTTTGGATAAGGCATCTGGATATGACAACGTGGAATGTGACAGATATAAAAGGGAAAGAAATGGAAATAGCGAATTAATTTGAGAAAGTTGATCTTACTATCCTGGGTATAACCGAAACAAAGAAAAATATGCAAGGACTAATGCATTTAACAGAAAAACACGGGATGTATTGGTCACGGGTCAGTGATACTGAATGGGCAGCCGCTGGTGTGGGAATAATATTAAACCACAATATATTACATATGATACATAAGGAAAAATATGATAGTGAAAAAATCTTAATATTAGATATAGAAACTCAAACAAAAAATGAATGTATTACTCTATCATGTGTATATAGGGCCAAACGAAAATGATTTAAAAGAAAATAAAGATAATTTTTTTTGAAATGTTACAAGCGGAAATTGATAACACAAAGCAATCATATTTTTAGATTTGAATGGAAGAGCAGAAATGATAATGAGGAATTGAAAGATATATGAATAAGGAGGAAGAACCTACGAGAAACACACATGGTCTGAGAATAATAGATTTATGTGTAGAAAATTACTTAGACAAACAAACACAAGATTTACTCACAAAGATATCTATAAGTATAATCGAGTTGAACCAAATAGAAACGAAAAATCCATCATTGATTATTTTTTAGTAAGTAAAAGCTTAGATAAGAGAATAACTGACGTGAGGGTAAAGAGAGGACCAGAAATAGGATCTGATCATTACATACTTACAATGAAAATGAGAAAAATAATCATGGAAATGAAGGAACAGAGGAAAAAGAAATAAAACAGAAAATTGAATTGTTTTTGTTTACAAATGAGACAATTAAAGATAAATACCGAGCAAACTTAGATCAGAAAATTATGACCATATCATGGACAGACAATTTAAATAATAAATAAAACAAATTGAAGAAATGCATGATGATGGCAGCGAAGGAGGAATGTGGAGTAATAATAATAAATAACAAACAACTCAAGAAAACTGCATGGTGGACTCAGGATATAAAAGATTCAATCAGGACAAAAAAAAGCGTAGAAAGCATACTTAAGCAAGAAAGACAAAAATAGCTATGACAAATAGAATTAAAGTAAAAAAACTTAGTAAAAGCTTCTAAAACAAACACCTGGGTACAATTTGAATTCAAATTAAATGAGGCATACCAAGTGAATCCAAAACTGTTCTATGGAGCACTGAAACAAATGAGAAAAAAGACCAAAAACTCTACTAAATATCAAGGACGATAACAGATAGAGCTTGTTTAAGGAGGAAGACGTAATGGAAAGATGGAGAAGATATTTACAGAATTATTAGATTGTGAAGTGAATGAAAAATGAGAGTCAACACACGAAGCCATCAAAACAAACAGGGAAAAGAGACATGGAACAAATACAGTGAACTATATATCCGAAGAAGAATTTCTATACTTGGTAAATAAAACAAAAACAGAGAAAGCTTCCGGCAATGATGAAATATCTCCAGAAATAATTAAATATATGAATAAAAATGGACAAAAAATAATGAGAGAGATAATGAATGATGGCCTGGACACAGGAACAATACCCACGGATTGGCAGATTAGCATAGTAACACCCATTTTTAAAAAGGGAGACCCAAAACAAATTGAAAAATTATAGAGGACTAACACTACTTACTGTCCCAGGTACGAATGCACGAATCGTAGAACAAAGGATAAGAAATGAGATGGAAAACAATACAGAAGGTACTCAATGTGGATTCAGAGCAAATAGAGGAACTCAAGACCATATATTCACGATTAAAAAAATGATTGAAAAAACCAATCAGTCGAAAAGAAATATATATGCTGTGAATATATATGTGCTTCATAGACTTGGAAAAAGTGATTATCAGAGAAGATATCTGAAATAGCTTAAATAATAGAGGAATAGACATATATACCATTAAGGCTGTTAAAAGTCTGTATGAAAACTACATTAAGGACTAGAAATATGACCTCTAAAATATTCCGCACCAACGCAGATTTAAAACAAGGCTACTACTGTTTACGGTAATTTTAGATAACGCCATTAAAAACAGCAAACCCGAAATCAAACCGTATAGAATAGGCTACAGAAAATTGTAAGAAACCAACGTCTCTGAAGTATGCTACGCAGATGATATGGTAATATTTGGGGAGAATGAGAAACAGCTACAACATAATCTGAATGTGATAGATCGAGAACTAAGAAAAAAAAAAGAAATTTGAAAATAAACAACGAAACCTAAAACAATGATAATAAACGGAGACCAAGAATGTGAAAATAAAATAAGAAATGAAAGAATTGATCAAGTCAGCTCATTTAAATATCTTGGAGTTATGATAAACAAAAACGGAAAAAAGGAAGAAGAAATAAGAGAAAGAATAGGGGCAACAGGAAGACTGTGCAACGCAATATTCTAGAAATTTCTCGGGAATAAGGAAGTACCAAATGAAACGAAGGTTCAGGTTTTTAAAAAAATAACTATACCAGCACGAACATATGAATGTGAATCGTGGACCATAACCGAAAACCTCCTAAGTAAAATAAGAAGTACGGAAATGAGATTTCTGCGAAGAATAAAAAGGAAGACAAGAAAAGACCGAATTAGAAACCAAACATTTAGAAATCAGCTTAAAACAACACAAGCAGAATATATAATAGAACAAGGGCGAAGATGAAGATGCTACTACTTCTTTTTTACTCCAACGACACAGTTTATTCTGACTGGTGGACACTTGGATGATTGGAGTCCACGACTTGGTTTCAAGGAAGAACACACACTCACTTACACTTCACACTTGCTGACACTTACATGGACATTACTTGTGGAGATTTACTGAATAGCTAAAGTTTTATTTACATGATTACAATTATTATTAACTAAACATAACTAACACAGCCAAGCAATTACTAATATGTTGCATTCCGTAACCCAGCGGGCAGGCGTTTAGCGCGCGCCCCAAAACTAAAACCCACTACATGTCCGAAACAACAAACGTCTTCATCACGCGACGAACTAATCTAGACTTCTAAAACAAAGCGCTATCTTCAGGACAAGATTATCTTAGGGGTAAAGGGTGCATAGGCTAGGGCATTCAAAGTCATGCACGTATACTTAATAATTTCTAGACTTAATAATCAACAAATAAATGTCGTGACTATCATAATACGATAAGAATTTCTAAACTGAATTTTGACATTTATAACTAAAATAGATAAACAGAGTTAAAATATGATTATCGAAACTATAATTTAGAAAAGTTTATCAAAAGTTATTTATCTGTTATTGCTCTTATCCTCGTCTTATCACAAAAGACTCAGCGAATAAGTAAGAAAGTACGTAAGTAAGTAAAAATTGTATATTTATAGCTTTATATGTTTTAAATAGTAGGCAGTTACTATTTGGAATTTTTTATTGAATATCCTATAAACACACATATTGCATAAAAAATTATTTTTCTTACATAAATTAAGACTATTAATAAACATATTACACATTTTTTGCATTCTTAAGTCTAAACAATGTGAGTAAAGAGGAATTTAACTTTCCAGGTTCTTTAAATTTAGAGATACAAGATGTTTTTCCAAATTATCAGTTGTGAAACTTAACCTTCTGCCTGTAAAGATATCTTTTTATGGAGAAAATGATCTCTCTACGTCACAAGAAGTGAGAAGGCAAATTTTTTTTTATATAATATAAAAAATATTTTTGAGCCTTTTCTGTTGTTTTGGAGCAATATTTATCGAAGCTGATTACAATTTTTAAAAAATATGCTCAAAAACTAAATCTAATTTATGCTAAAAATAAAAACTTTCATTTCTTATTTCTTCGAAATGCTCTGCATAGAATACAGCGGCTTCAATCCAGGTTCCCCAGCGTGTTAAAACTGGTTCAGGGGGTAGTGACAGTCCTGGTCCTGGCAATGTATCTTAATAGAATTGAACTCGTAAGGGGGCTAAGAAAGATTTTCTTTACATTGGATATTAAACTATTCACATTCTCATATTGATTCCGCATGCTTTCACATACCAAGTTCAAACCATGAGCAAGTAAGATATATAACATGTTTATAAAAACAATTTGCCTATTTTAGGCAGATTTATTTCGATTTTAGGCCTGAAAAGTGCTAATTAGGCGTTTAGGGAAAAACAAATAACCTCAAAATTTAAAATTTTTACAAAACGCATATAGTATAATTTTGAGTTATCTAAATATAGATCAAAATGACAGTTTTCCTAAAATCCGCGCTCAACAATGACGAACTGAAGTATTATAAGTTGAATAATAAATGAATACAAGTAGTTATATTTAAATGTTGTATGAGGGAACCATGTTGATAATGTGCAATAAATAAAAGGCCTTCAAGTTCCAATATTCCTTGTTAAATTATATTTAGAACGTTTCGAGCTAAATCCGCTCATCATCAGCAACTAAAAAATTTTCATGTTGAGAATTATAAATAATTACATAAATATATAGTATTGAAACAGAATTACGTTGTTGTACATCATCGAAAGTTGTTAAATTACATGTGAATTATATTCTACGTAGTCAGATGGAGCATGTTGCATTGTTGAGTTAGGGGCCCATGCTCCATCTGACTACGTAGAATATAATTCACATGTAATTTCACAACTTTCAATGATGTACAACAACGTAATTCTGCTTCAATACTATATATTTATGTATTTATTTATAATTCTCAACATGAAAATTTTTTAGTTGCTGATGATGAGCGGATTTAGCTCGAAAAGTCCTAAATACAATTTAACAAGGAATATTGGAACTTGAAGGCCTTTTATTTATTGCACAAGTAGTTATACTTTTTTATTCTCCATTTTTTAAATATTCCTATGTAACCTAATGATTTAGAAATTATCGAACAATATCAGAAATACATACAGGATTACTTATTTTAAATATATCAGGTATATACCTGGTTATTTAAATGTGTATGGTCATTAGAGAAGTTACGATAGTATCAGTATCAGTGTTCTGACAGAATTATTAACTGTGCAAGTTTTTCTTTTAGAGTACGTCACTTATTTCTACAGAGATATGTCTAAACGAAGTACGACTCTTCCAAAGTCTTAATTATAAAATATAGGAAATTCCTATTTTAAGATGCAAAAATATTCAAAAAATTCTGAATGCAAGAATTGTTTACATGTCATCGGAATCATCACAAACATACCGGTATCCCTAAAATCAAGCTCACCCCGAAAATAATTTTTATTTACGAGACAATAATATTTTTATTCCTATTACAGTTATAGAATCCGCTATTAAAAGCATGTTACACGATATAAAAAATAGAATCTTTCTATTTCCTAATTGACATAACTTTCTTATTTTAAGTGTAAAATCCTATATAAGGTCTGTTTCCACGTGTTGATATAGACGTCATCAATCAATTATAACTGTTTTCATTGTCTAAAAACAATAATTTTTATTAATTTTAGAAATGTCAAAATCATCTTATGCTGCAATTTTGTGCCCACTCATAACGTTAGTGACGATATCAGTAAGACTCGGAAATCATTACTATCTAGAATGCAATTCTGACATGTAACAAATAGTACTCGTAAGACGGTCCGATTTCTCGTAAATATTTACTATCAATTATTACTTGTACGTAGGGGAAAGTGGGGCAACATGACGTTTAAGGAAAACTTTTTGTAAAACAATAACACATTACACTTTTAATACAAGCTTGTTTTAATATTAATTACAAATATGAAGGCTTTCTATCTTATAAACAAAAACCAAATGATTATTCAAAATCAGGATAAAAAAATATTAGTTAAATTTTTGTCATCTTGCCCACCTAAGGGGCAAGATGGCAGTTATGCACGATCGTGACATTTGAATCCGTCTATTCTTTCGTAGCCTGTGTAAGCTTCATACCAGAAGAAGGATTAACACCAGTCACCCTTTATCCATTCCTCAGATTGAGGATTATAAGATATCTCGCAAACAAATTTTCTTGTTGAAATAATTAGTGGTTCACCTAAAACCATTTCCTGCAAAACATTCCTTTTTATTGCATTGCATTTCTGTTTCACTTTCTCTCATCCTTTTTGTTCAACGTACATAAATACACGCTTATCCCACATGGTGATCAATTCGCCATTTTGCCCCTGTCAATTTACTTCACGGGTAACCTCAAAATATAAATTTATATAAAAAGTAAGAATTCAAACATAATCTACAAATTAAAGTTTAGTAGTCTTTCTCACATTTTACTGAATACGTATATTATTATATTATTATTTTCGTTGAAGGATACATCGTAAATTTACTATTCTCATGCCATCTATAGTTTGTTTAAAGAGAGTTTATTTCATATTCTATCGAAATATTATAGTCTTTTGTCAAAATATAGTTTACTCCAGTTTATTTTCCACCTTATTAATAGTTCAAATGTTTTTTCCAAATTTTTTCTATAATTTTTATATAAATTTTATTCGTCGAATACTTTGGAGTGGTTACCTATGTCGGGTTATAAATTGCTGGTCAAGGGAGACTGATGAAGTCGAAGAGAGTTCGAGTTCGAGTTTGGTCGCCATGTGGAGTTGCGAGTTGGCAGCATGAAGTTTTTTTTCTGCGTTTAATTTCTTTTTATTTGTCTAAATTTCCTATGGAATCCAGCGAAGCAGTGTCTGGTAAGTGACTCGATCTTTCGGCTTATTATTTTTTTTATTCTATGGTTTGGTCCACTGGCGTGCCATGTGGTTTTGGCCGGTTAGACTAACCACAGTTGGACTATTTTCGAGTCACTTAGCAGCATTGTGGAGCTGGTTCTTTTTATTTCATTGTTGATATTTCATTTTTGTATATTTTTTATATTTCTCTATATTTCATTGTTTAAAAATTTTGTTAGTTCTTGTGGCTTCATGCTGTGAGCTCAGCGGTTCTAAACTTTTTTTATTAATTTCTATTTAACTTAAATTTGTTGCCTCTTTATCTAAATTTTTTCTTGTTTGTTTTATTCTAATTTACTAGAGACATGTTAATTTAATTTTGAGTAATGGCGACTCTACGAGCTTTATATTATATTTCTTTGTATTTGTTTGGGTCACGTGTAGCTTTATTTGACTAGTCAAAAATTTTGTAGGCCATGTAACTTTCTTATTTTTTTTTTGTTTGTTTCATTTTATTTTACGAGCCGATAACCGGTCAGGCTCAGGTCCCCGTGTTCTTGAAACACTTCATTTTGTTTCAATTTACAATTATAATTTTTGGTAGTTCAGTATAAACCCCTCTTTCGTACCCTATCCTATCCCATCCTGTATGAGTGCTTACTAACGGGTTGGAACGGGTAGTTCTTTTAATACTTAGTTAGAGTCACGGCTCGGACTTGTTTCCTTTTTTATAGCCGGATCCGTTTCCTACGCTCTACCTTTTCGCCCTTGCGAGCCCCTTTTTGTTTTGATAATTTTAGATTATCCTTTGGTTCGTGGCGAAGCCCTAGCGGGGAAATTAGCTCTAACGAGTAGTAAACTTTTAGCTCGCGCGGTTTTATTTTCCTTAGTCCTATTGTTAGCCAGGCGGCCAGTGCTTCTAGAATAGCCAGTCAATAGAGACTTATCGTTTCTTTAAGTTTTATTTAAGCCCTTCCTTTAGTGTGGTGGACCGAGCGCAGAGTTCGCTTGTAGGAAGGGTCCTTTCTATTTTTCGTCGGTGCCTTGCAACCCACAAGGCGCGGTTTTATTCCGTGAGCGCGGTTATAAAAGTTTATATTTCTACCTTCAACCCTTATCCTCTTTCCCTTGTAGTACTATATTTATTTGTTGTATTTGTTTTGTTTTGTATTGTTCAATCATTCATCATTTTGTTTAAATTTAAATTCAAAACTTTTATTTGTATAACTTCCGGACGGAGCACAAGAGTCTTTCAATTTTTGTAATCTTTTTATAAAGTACCCAGGCTCTTCAAGCCGCGTTGTACCTCCAAGTACAAGTTACTGCGGAGAGTTTTTTTTTTTAGGGACTTAGTGGCTCTGGTGGATGGTGACTGGCCCTTGGTCCCGGAATTCGGAGCTTTTGTTTCATCTACGAGTCTTGCCAATCGAGAACATCAGATAATCAGATACGCCGGACTACGGAGAAGTAGCCATATTAAACTCCGTGGAAAGCCGCCTAGTTTTTACACCACTGCAGGGTGAAATTTGGCGACTGAGGATTGCCTCCCAGTATCGCTTGTGCGGCCACGGGCTACTACAGTTCCGGAGAAGGTCGACTGGGTCTCCGCTCTACGTCTGGGCCAAGGGTTCGGTTCCCACCACCTGAGTGTTCCAGCAGTAATAGCTAGGGGACTCTTTGTGCTGCCGCCGTCTTTTTTGGTACAAATTTTTCTTAAATTTATTGATAGTTTTGGATTATTTTATAATTTATTTTTTGTATTAATTTTTAACTAAATTAAATTTTTCATTTTATTTGTTCTGTGTTCCTTCTGTCGAGGATACCTCTCAAGGTTACCCTTTTCAAGGTGTTGGCGCCCGCAGAATAAATTGGTGGTATTTTAAATTTTTTGCACAGGCATTGGCCTGAGTCATTTTTGTATTTAGTTGGGCTATAGTATACCACTAAATTATTATTCGACCCACGACCTATGCTCCCGCCCTATACCCGTGAGTTACAGGCAATCAACTTATGTGCGGCACAGGTGAGTAGCCTTCATTTGTGTCATATATATATATATATATATATATATATATATATATATATATATATATATATATTGTAACGTTTTTATTTATTTATGTGAAGTGTAAATATAAAAGAATTATTATTAATTAAAATTAAGGTTTATTAAACTATATTTAAAGTAATTATTATTTATTTCACTACGCGTTTCAATCTAAGACTGCCGGTCTGTTGCAGACTCTTGTAGACTGTTTACGCGATATTTATATCCCTATATTTATATCACTATCAACTTATATCACGTTCAACTGCCCGCGTCTATATACTCAACTGACTCAACAGCGTCTGTATATTCAACTGCTCGGACAGAAGTCACCACGTTTACAACACTGTCTGTCTATTTATGTAACTGTCTGACTTCCACAGCCTCAGTATCACCGACTCTCCGTATGCCACAATTATTCAACACCACTGCCGAGTATTCACTTCCGCTTGTCGTTACTGTCTCCGTATACCTAGCTTCCCAATACTCTTCAACACTACCGAGTATTCTCTTTAACAGCTATTCCAGTATACCAGTAACTTCCCGATTCGCCGTTACTGTCCTTGCACGCTATAGCTTCCCAATACTCGTCAACACTACCGAGTATTCACATCCACAGCTATCCCAATATACCAGTAACTTCCCGAGTACCTACTCGACACCAACTGCATACGCTCACTACGATACTGCTGTGGTTTTCACTAACACTTTACTCTCTAACAGTTCATGTGTCTCTATGATTCTGTATGTCACTAAGTGTGTCTCTCGAGCATAGCTACGTCCCTTATATACAGCTGCCATTATTTTCTAGAACAGCTCTAGAATATTCGAACACATAATAAGAATGAACACAAAAGGTTCAGGCGACCGGAAGTAATTAAACACGTCGAGACCAGTCTGTTTACATCGGCTGGCTACTAGCGCGATTACGTCACCGTTATAAATAGACACTCGCTTACAGCGGCGGCGACGGCGCGCATTCCACGTTAGAATATATATATATATATATATATATATATATATATATATATATATATATATATATATATATATATATACAGGGTGTTAATACTAAGTCGTTACACACGAACACGGTAGATAGAACTCATTAAAACTTTTCTTAGCTCAAATTTTTGATTTGGAGCCCCAGTTCATAGTTATTGGCGTTCTCTTGTTTTTCGAAAAATCGTCATAACTCCCTTATTTTAAGGAATATTTAAAAAATACAAAAACTTTCAGCATTTGCTTTCGGTTCTCTAAAACACTTGTATTTACAATTATTTTCTATTTCATCAAATAACAAAATGGCGACCAATCAAAAATTTCAGAACAAGATATTTTGAAAACTACCCCATCGATTTTCGAAAATAAAACATTTTTAAAATCCATGAACTTTCTATTATAATATTTGTCTGAAACATTTTTTTCTATCTGCATGCGAAAAATTATTTTGATTCTAGCTCCCTTGGAACTAGCACTAGTATCACCATTTTGCGCATGGTACAACTATGTACTTAATAGGCTATCCTCACTTTTCACATACGTATTTTTTTTCATTGTCAAATAAAAATTAAAATTGGTATCTTGCCCCGTTCGTCGTCTTGTCCCACTTCCCCAATGTTTATTACATATGAATGAAATGGACAATACTAACAAATTTTTATAGTATGTGAGCTCTTTTAGAAGAACATTTAAATAAGAAAATTATTTTTTGTGCAATTTGCATAAAATAATATTTTTCTCATAATATAGAAACTATGCAAAGGATATAAAAAATATACGGGACGCCTTGAATTCTTTTGAAATTCTCGATTCAAATATTAATGGTCAAGGGGTAGTTTACCTTTTTCTTGAAGGTATCTATATTTTAGACTCGTAACTAGGAAATTTACAGATTCGAACTCGGAATTAAAATTTTGTAAATTAGTAAATTGATCCGATTGAGTCAATTGTACTTACGAGTTTGCGAGCGATGTTTACAGAATTGCAGCATAATCATCGCATAAATAATAGGAATATTTAAATAATTCAAATATTTGAAAATGTCGTTCGTTACTGCAGTTACACTAGCGTTTCTATTTCATTTTTCGCCGTTGGTTGGACGGACATAGCTTATATCCCTCTGTAACACGTACGATAGCGAATAAAAGTCTCATATATTGCATGTGTGTACAACAAAGATGCTGTTGGTTGAGTATATCTCGCGGAAATAGAGTGTACATATTTATATTATTTAATACTTTAATTATACATTATATTTCGAAAGCCCGACATTTTTATCTCTGGTTGAAGTCGCTGTTAACTGTCAGTTAAAACGAAAAATATAGGATAGATATTATAGAAAAAGTTGCAAAAATTGTATGAGTATGTGTTCTTTTTTCGATGCAACATTATTCTTATAACTGACAGTTAACAGACAGTTTTAACTGGACATGAGAATACAGAGTACAGTTTTTTTGCAAAAAATAATTTTTAATAGTTAATTTTTACAAATAAAAATAATCTAATAGTTAATTGTAAAACAATTAATCGTACATGGTTCGTATAATATAACTGTCAATATTTATAAATATTTTTTTTCAGGGGAATCTTGATAATTAATGTAGAAATAAAGTCCACTTATCCGAACGTAATGAATGGACGAATGTGATTGGTCCAGCAACTGTATTCGGCAAATTTCGGTGCTCAGCGCTGCCAGCGTCACCGTGTCACCTATTATGGGTCATTTTTAGCACTGGTACTTGGTAATATAAAATATAAATTTCAATTCTAAAAACAAACATTAAAAAGCCACCTTTTAATAGTGTTTGTAGATAAATTCACGAATACACTTACCTAATTAGTATAATGTGGTATTGTGGAACAAGTGTATAAAGCTGACTTTTTTACACGGGACTGGAGTTGTCTATTACCAGTTTTTCGTATTAGGTCAAAAGCACGACATCTGTCAATTAGTGACAGTTTACCTCTAATATGGCAACTCATAGGTCGCATTCAGTATGGCACAGTGCTGGCAGCGCTGAGCGCCGAAGTTAGCCGAACGCAATGAATGGACAAATGTGATTAGTCCAGCAACTGTATTCGGTAAATTTCGGTGCTCAGCGCTGCCAGCGCTGTACCATGCTGAACGCGGCCATTGTTTTTCTTCTGTATTTGTTAAATTTAATCGAAATTATCAAGTGGCGAAAAAGATTCGGGAAAGTGTTGGCGATTGCGGAAAACTGCGTTGCCTTGGCGTTATGGTTAATGGTTTATTTGTGGATTGTGTAGCATAGTGGCAAAACTGGTAGATTTACTTGCTAGGGAGTTTTAGAAAGCGCGCGACCATTCAAGGTCGGTATGTACGCTAACCTTAGAGCATGTACAGATCGCTAAGAAGTGTTGTGTAAATAAATGTAGGTATAATATCTTACGCCCACTACATCTTTATTTCTTTATTATCACAGATTGCTCATTACTTCATTTTTCAAGGTTACTTATACATATTTCACTATTTTGAGCAAATATCTTCAAAATTGTCTGAATTTGAATACTTATTACGTTAGCTTCTTGTGGTTGGTGTTAAGTAGGTAGCTGATATACCAAATTAAGCGGCGCGCTCCGCGCGAAATTTAAATTGCGGTCACTATCAGTTTGTTATTGACAAATGCATAAACGAAACGCACTGTTACGAATATGTATACCAAAAAGCACTTGTTATGAATTGGCCTCCTGTCCAGCCGTAACCAAGGCAATAATAATTAGGTAATAACAAAGAAATCGCACAGTTCTGGAAATAGTTATTTACGTCAAGGCTGATATGAAGCAAATAACAGACGTGGTTGAATATTGTAAAATCGAGGCGATTTATTTTCATATTGGCCGTGTAACGTTCAGTATTTTTCGTAATAACATAAAATATCTTCTAAAAATTCTATTTTCTATGACATATTGACAAAGGTGACAGCTCTTCATGACACACTTCATGATGCTGTGATTTTTTTTTTAGAAACACTTGATTTTTAATCATGTCTTACTGTTATAGTAATTTACATTGCAAAACCGTTATTCAGAACTTTACGGGCGTGTACGGTACCTAACGCGCGAGAGCTGCGAGCTTGTTATCCGTGCGAGGCACTTAAATTTCGGGTAACGGTTGAGCATTGAACAATGCTTTATGACAAACCGAATCGTAAATAATTTGAAAAAAAATGTTGGAACCTACAGCACAATACATTAAACTATTTGATCGAAATAGTCTTTGAAAACATATGACGAAGCGAAATAATGAATAAATAAATCTGTATACATGTTGCTATGGTTTTAACAGCCCGTAAATTATTTCTTTCTTTGCCACTAGAGACAAAACTCTGTAATAAGACGTTTACGATTAAGTATAACGTAATAAAAAATAACGGCCGTGGCTGTTATAGCGCATATATTGGTTGAGCATAGAGTACTGTTAAAGCACATTTAACAGTAAGGTATTATGAAAAATCGTTTTCCTATTTTAGTTCCATAATGTCAAATTTTTGTTTGTTATTTTGAATGTCAAAATGACATTATTTTTTGCATTAAATGCGAAAATTAACAACTAACCTCTAATATGTTATATGATAATTTGTTAATTTTTCTTGGTAATGTTGAATCTATATGGAATTAGAAAAAACCTTGCAGCCACGAAAGTTGACTATTTAAAGTCATTTGTTCAAAGCAGAAATACACAGTACTGTTTAATTTTTAACGATGGTCAATAAAGGCCATCTGTATCATGAACGAATTAAAAAGGTGGCAGACATTTAATTCTCTCATATTTGCATTGAGAAGAAGTATGCGCGATAACAATGAATATATCTTTCAAAAGTTCATATCGTTTCGACTAAGTTACGACATACAACGATGCTCGTTGTAATATACCGGGTGTAATACGAAAAGCGGGCCATAAGCGTTTAATATAGGAAAACAATTTTTCCTTGCGCAAAAGTGGCCTATTAACTTTAAACAAATTATTTAAATCTATATAGTTTTTGAAATATGTATTTTTTTAAATTTACTGAATTTTATGTGACGTCATACCTTTAATTTTACTTCGCTTACTGATAATTTAAGTTATGACGTCATATCGAGGTAGCGCTAATAATTTTTATTAAAATTATGAATGAAAAGTTTAAATAAATAAATAAAATAAATATATCATCACGGCTTATTACCCATTGCTGGGTGTGCCAATCTGCTTTGTACACAGATGCGGTAATGATGAAATATTTGCACCCTGCGGGCGCTTACCAGGCGTCACCTCACGGGCACTCATTGCTGGCGTGGAGAGTGCACCACAGGGGTCAATTTTGTGCCATATAAAATTCGAAATATTTGGCGTCGGTCGGGATCGAACCCGGTTCCCCAGATTCGCGACCTGACACTCAGGCACGCGGCCACGAGACCCCATGAAAAGTTTTATATTTTAAAAATATTTTGGTAACAAATCATTTAAAATTAGACATATTTTCATAATATAACAAAATATAATATGCATATTTTTTAGTACCAGACCCTATTGAATAAAAATTCCGATCTGCATATTAGTTCACTTTTATATTTAATTATCTAACGTTAACGTCCATTGTGTTGATGTTTATTCAGAAATATTGACGTTAAACAAAAGTATTATTCATTGGTTTACATTTATAATAAAAGTGCTTTTACAGAGCACACTTATCATTGGAATATATTTTAATAGCCCACTCCATAAATGCGCTTTTATTATAAAAGTGCGCTCGTAATACGGGCCTATATTTTTGTTTTCTGCATAAACATCAGCGAATATAATAAAACTTTGATAAAAGCATTATATTAAAAAAACATAATTTTCAAATACCAAAATATCTTTTTTTAGTTAATGTACTCATAAATATTACTCGTTGCACGCCTGTGTGTACGAAATGCAATGAAGTTTTCTGCAAGTAATATTATTTCAGGCGGCTTATAAATGACCTTGAACCAAACTCTATGAGATTCGTTGCAAAATCGTGTTTTTCGCAATTGACTTGCCCAACTCACTTCTGCGATCTTCACGTCTAGTGCGAAAAACATCGTTTTGCAGCTAAGCACATAAATAGTTATTTTTGGAATGAGCAAGTTTTTTGCGACACCTACTATAACAATTTAAATTACGCAGGTAATACACCCACTATATTTTCAATTTTATTTTTATAGAAATTTTTCAGTTATCGTATTGTATTACAGTTTTGTAATAATTTAATTGAATAAAAATTCCGAACTGCATATGAGTGCACTTTTGTAATTAACTAGTAAATACAAACATCACAAATATTATCTAGGTTACTTTGATTTAAACGCTACCCACGAGCTGAAAAATGGTAGGACAAAACAGATTTTAATATAATGCAGATTAAAAAGGTAATCCTATAAAAAAGATGATAAAAACATTTTTAAAGAAATTCATAACCTTTGAATTAAGGGCGGTATTCTTATTTACATATTTTTTCACTTGAGAAAACGTAGAAGGGAAATTTATTAGACAAATGAAAACAAAGTAAAATAGGTAGACATGGTTGGGTTTAAAACTGCGGGTTAATCAACTTTCTAAATGAATTTTATATCTAATGAATATCACCAATTTATAATACAGGGTGTTTTAAATCATACAGTTTAAAAAAAATCATCTTGAAGGTGGTGGCCACCGTTCTCTATGCAATGATGCAACCGATTTATGGAACTCCTCTGTACACGCTCCAACATTCGGGCTTTTTTGAAGGCGCAAAAAGTATTGCTGATAGACAAAATTTATTTTTGGATAATGAAAGAACATAATTTCACGTTTTAAATCGTACCACCGTTCTCAGTGCACTGACGTTCCAACATTCGGGCTATTTCCTGCGGAATAAAATTATTCAGCTGAAGCAGAGTTGTAGAGCAGTGTTTGTAAACCTCTGCTTTGAGATATCCCTATAAAAAAATCACATGGCGTTGGAGTTGTGAAGGCAATGTTTCCCTGACGGCTCATCTCGATTTGAGGTGACATTCCGTGGGCGGCGCGCTCGCTCGGTCTAACACGCCATGTGTTTTTTTATAAGGATATCTCAAGGCTGAGGTTTACAAACACTGCTCTACAACCCTGCTTCAATTGAAGAATCTTATTCAGCAGGAAATAACTCGAATGTTGGAACGAGTAGAGAGGAGCTTCAGAAATCGTTTGCATCAGTGTATAGATAACGGTGACCACCACCTTCAAGATGTTTATAGTTTAAAACTGCATGATTTATAATCGGCAATAGGTACTTTTTATTTTATTGCCTCCAAAAAAGGGAGTTTCCAAGCTTCATCTGTACATAATTAATTTATTAAAAAATCTTCCTTTTGTTATTTTATTACATTATTTCTTGTCACTGTTAAATAATGTCATTTCAGTAAAATTTTGGGACAATACAGTTGAATATTATAAAAACTAAACATTATTTTAATATTTGGAAATAAAATGAAAATTAGAAATCTGTACAAGTTTACATATAAGATACTTGAAGACTCTGATTAAATCGGAGCTGCAACTGTAGAAATGGCATTTAAATATTTTTTAGCAACGTTAGAACAAGTGATAAATAATAAGAAAATAAGACATGAGCTCGATATAAGTCAAAATGTCAATGTTTGTCTTTTGTTGAAGTAGTAAATAATAAGATAATAAGAGATGAGCTCTTTGTATACAGGCTGTTTCTCGGATACGGGACACCCCGATTATTTACTTTATTATTGGAAATACACGAAAATCATGCAAATAAAAGTTGTAGTAGATGAAGGGGGACATTCACTTATTGAAAAAAATATTTTTTTTTCAAACTATAACATAAAGTTATATTTTTTAAATGGGATGTATATAGTTTTTAGACTCATTCGATAGAGTATTTTTTTTGAATTCAACCATCTAATCGTTTTATATCCTTATATTACAAAAATATTGAGAAAAATCCAATTAAAATTTAAATAAACATTATTTTTATAGTTATTTTTCAGTAGGCTATGCATGAAAAAAATTGAACCTAAATTAAAACGAAATATAAATACTCTATCGAATGGGCCTAAAAAAGTAAAAAATATATACCATCCTATTTTAACAAATATAACTTTGTTATAGTTTGAGAACCCCTGGTTAAAAAAATATCTTTTTCAATAAATGAAACTACTACTACAACTTTTATTTGAATGATTTTGTTCTATTTCCAATAATAAAGAAAATAATCGGAGTGTACCGTATTCGAGAAACACCCGTATAGTACTCGTAAGTCAAAAAGTCAATTTTTAGTTGTAAAAAATAAGATAATGAAATCTTTATTTCTCCAAAATAATGTCGTTACATTTTTATATTTTTCTTAACATTTATTTTAGAATGCACAAATGCATGAAGAAATTTTAACAATTTTCTGATATATTCTGAATTCTGATGCTCATCAGTTCCTAATTAATCCAGGAAATCTATTATTTTACCTCTAAAATATTGCAACAAAAGCTTTTTAACGGAATCCTCTTTAAAAAAATGCACTGAACAACATATCAAAAGTTTCCGGAAATCGAACCATGGGAATCTCAATTAGTAAAAATGGGTGCAGTTTTAGGTTTTTGGCCATTCTCTTGCAAACATTTTTTATACAAAAAAAGATATGTACACTTTTTACCTAGGATGAAGTGACAAAGAGTTGGGTTAAAAACTATTTAACCAAAATAACAATTTATGAAAGAAATTTAAATTACTCGGCATTTTTCATTCTATATTTTAATTAACTTAATGAACAATATTACGTATTTAAAACGTGTGGAAGTTGTTAATGAAAAATTTCGAAAAGAGCTGATTTTCAGATGTTTAATATTTTAAACGAATTCTATGTATGTTTAAGTAACTCGCGAACCGCTCATCGGCAAAAATCATATAATACATAAGTGATATGAAAGAGAATTTCATGCTAAATTCAAAATTTCAGACCAACTTGTCCTACCTTTAACAGAATCAGAGTGGTGGATGAAAATATGAATGTTTGTAGGAAAGCGTTGACAAAAATTATTTAAAAATCATCGATAATTTACTTCTTTCGATGCCACGATGAATTAAAACTGTTATAAACAGTACATCAAGTATTAAATACCTACGTAATATTGTATTTTCAAAAATTTTATTTTGGTTAAATATTTTTTAACTTAACTCTTTAACAATTCATCCTAGGTAAAAAGTGTAAGAATCCGTTTTGTATAAAAAATGTTGAGCTTTAATTTTGTATTCTTATAAAATTTTGATACGGGCAATTTTTTTCGAGAAAATGACCAAAAGCCTAAAAATGCTGCAATTAAAAATGATATTTTCTCCGCCTCGTCCCTTGCCCAGTGACGTCAGCGTTACATCAACGCGGCCATTTTGATTGTCACATTAGGTTAAACGTCAAAGTGACATTTAAAGATAACCTGAAATTTACGAAAGAAAACATGTCGGTGAAACGTTGTTTTGTGCTATCGTGCCAAAATACTAGCGAAAATAGTGAGAAAATATTTTTAATAGTACCGCGTGATACAAAAAAAAACACAACTCGAAAGACAATTACTGTTTGTATTGAAAAATACAGATTTGATACGCATCAAAGCAACAGTAATGAAATTCTAAGAATACACAACAAACAACGTAGACAAACGGCAAAAAGTAAAAACGAATTGCGAATGACTAATGAACAGCAGCTGAGTGATACGTGGATAACTTCAGGTCAAATGAAAATAATTATATTTATAAAAATGAATAGAATGATGTTATTATAGCATTTCTATCAAATATTTAGTTATTTAATTCTCAATTTATAGTCTATATATTTTTTCTTTTAGAAATTCTGTGTCGATGTAATAAGGCTGTATGAAATGAGTCTGAACTTGCAGTGTGAAACGCTGACGTCACAACATGGCTGGCTTTTTGCAACTTTTTAAAAATGTTATACTTTAAAACGATTTTATACAACAAAAAATGTAAATAAAAAATAATTTATCTCTACAGATCGATAAATTAGACTATGGTTGTTTAATTTAAACAAAAAAAACGAACATTTTTTTTTGCATGACCTCATTGCGGAAGGTTTCCATGGTCCGATTTCCGGAAACTTTTGATATTTTGTCCAGCGCATTTTTCTGAATAGGTGTTTGGTGTTAATGTATGAAAAAAAAAACTATATGCAAATTAAATATGTTTAAATCGTATTGAATGAACTATGGATGGTACAACCACACGAGAGTTAATGCTCGGATTAAACAACGTGGATGAACCTGACAAGATTCGATAGCTGGTTCACACCACTGGACTTAGCCAATATAACCAGGACAATATTATGTTGTGAAGCAAACGAAGGAGCGAACGAACGAACGAACACAAACGAACGAACGAACACAAACGATCAAGCTTAATTGAAACAAAATTAACAACAACAAATGAAAATCAATTTTAAGAGATGTGATATAGCGTATAGAACACAAGCAACCTAAACTACAGTCAACAAATTATACAACCAAGTAATATATGGACAGCGGGCAACGCGTATGCTCTCTACGATAGCCAACTAGCTACTAACTTTCATCGATCGATATGGCAGTCGGCGTTGGCTAGCGTGTTTGGAGGGGGGTTTGCGCGCGCACTTGAGCTTGTAACTAAAATATTATTTTTATAATAGAACGTCAAGTTTGTGCTGCCCTCTTCTATGAACTAACAACTGCCTTATCCAAAATGTAAAAATAGTTGCTACCTCAAAGAGGTTAACCATTTCAAATTCAGTAATTATTTAAGACCTGTTGGTCTTAAGCAACAGGATTCCGTTTAAAAAGCTTTTGTTGCAATTTCTTTGAGGTTGGGGTTCTTTTTGCAGTAGATTTCCAGGACTAAATATTTATATAATATCTTTTATTTTGAACTCTATTGCTAATTTATTTCTGAACAGGATTCCGTTTTAAAAGCTGTTGTTGCAATATCTTTGAGGTTGGCATTCTTTTTACAGTAGATTTCCTGGACTAAATATTTATAGAATATCTTTTATTTCGAACTCTATTGCTAATTTATTTTTACTTAAATGCATTTTTATTGTTATATTTCAAAATGTCAAAATTTTGTGGAAATACTTTTTCTATGGGTGCTCAACCCACCCATATTCCATCTAACCCTGGGTAAACTATGTACCAGTATGTAGGTACTTTATTTTCAAAGAAGATTAATATTATTATTATAGTTAATAGTACGCAATATACTCATACGTAGATTTACTTGTCGAATTTGGATATAAAACGTGTTGCCTGCGACCCTGGAACATAGGATTCTACCGTGTAAAATCATATTTTCGTCATTTCCTGCTTCCCTTATCATTTTAGGTAAAAAAATCAAACAAGCATAAAATTCTTCATGAGAATCTATAAACAGAATTAATTTTGCATGCTCTACAGTATGTCCCCGGATTGAGTTTACAAAAGGAAAACAAATCTTATATTTTATTTTACGACAAAAAAGCCAAGGGAAGAAAAATTTTTGGTTGATTTAAAACGCATGTTCCAGTTACAAAAACTTTTAATTATTGCAAGTTTCTATATTCATATTTTGTCCTCCTAATACAGTTATTACATTGAAACTAACCTTATTTTAGTTAGCTTTGAAATATTGACAAATGATTAAATGTCACAAGTTATTATTATCATCTTTCAAAATTCATTGAAGGTGTGATTTTCTGGATGCCTAATTGGAGAGATCTTCTTCGTTAAGACAGTTTTAGATGCGTTCGTATTCGTATTATACTTGCTTTATTTTCTTGCAATATTTACTTAGCCAGACATTGTACTAAAAAGATTTTTTGTTCTAACATTAACATTTCTTTAACAAACTCTCTATATTTTAAACAATATCTTCTTACTTTATGATCTTGTTTATGATAATAAGAATTACTTTTGACTTAATAATAGATGGAGTCTAAGGTTAAATATAACTAATGCTGCAGTTCTGAACAAATCTGTAAGTCTTACAGATTTGTAAATTTGTAAATAATGAATGCAACGAAAGCTGCCACTCTTATGTATAATTTTATATTAAGCAACAAAAATCGATGCGTTTTTATCACTGTTTTACAGATCTGTGAGACTTACGGATCTGTATGGAATTGCAGCATAAAACTATAATAATTACTTTTGACATTTAATCATTTGTCAATATTTCAAAGCTAGCTAAAATAAGGCTAGATTCAATGTAATAATTGTTATTAGAAGGACAAAATACGAAAACACGTTATAATAAGAAGACCTTGCATTAATTAAAAGTTTTAATGACTGAAACATGCGTTTTAAATCAACCAAAAATTTTTCTTCCCTTCGCATTTTTTTCGTAAAATCAAAAATAAGATTTTTTTTCCTTTTGTAAACTCAATAATATTAAATTATATTAATCTAACTTGACAGGTAAAACGTGAAACATTTGTTAATTTATCTATTTCAATTCCATGGCTATCGTTATTTTTGGGGTGATTTACGAAATTCTCATACCTTATTTCTGCTGTTACAAAGCATGTAAAATTAATTTTGTTTATTGATTCAGATGCAGAATTTTAATCTGTACAACTTTTATTTAAAACATTTTTCCTAAAATAATTAGGGAAGCAGGAAATTACGCAAATATTATGTTACATATTCAACTCCTATGTTCCGGCGTCGCGGTCAACTAACTTTATTAAATCTAAGAAATATATTTAGGATGTCCGGAGATATCAAACTTCGGGAGTGCATACTACACATAAATATATGACTAAAAAAAGAGTCAACAGATTTTTATTTGTTTTCGAGTTACAATGTTTTAAAATTCTAATAAAGATGTATTCAGGAATATCCACACACTTCTTGACTTGTTTATCTACGGTGAGTGTTGCTATAATGAATTTGTACATCTCGATTGTTCACTTCTGTATTATGCACCTCGCTTGTTAAACAAAGGTGTAATAGAGCGAATTGATATGTGGCATTGTTTATCGCTAATGGCTGGTTTATGATGGATTTCATTTATAAATTTAGATTTACAAACTTAGATTTGAAATTTGCGATTTACCTTGATGGTTTATAGTGAATTTAAAGATATGAAATATACCCAATCAACTTACTCGTATATTGAGTCACGTGGTTTGACACAAATGGGTTGACAGTTATATGATATTTATCACGTTTATCATAATCAATTTGTATTATTCTACTATTAATAATATATCCATATTTTCGAAATCCATTTGTCAAATCAAAATTGAAAGGTTTCAACTCTCACTTGAAAATGCCATTTTCCCTACCAAAATCATTATTTGAAATACTGTGAAATGATTGGATGTAAATTCTAAATCATAAATTTCTTAAATTCATCTTGAACCAGTAAAGGCAGATCTGTACAATTTATATTTATAAATGTAAATTCGTAAATCTAAATTTGTTAATTAAATCCATCATAAACCAGCCATAGCAGTAATAATGAATGATAGATTATTGTTTGACATTTAAAATATGTTAACCTACTCATTGAACATAATACACTAAAGATTTGTTTCTACACTACTTTTTGGATGCGTTCATGTATTCATTCATGAACCCTTTTGTGCGCATGTCTTGTTCATGTACTCATTCAGGCATGTGTAAGAAACTTCGTATGATTGGAACGGACAACGGACTTGTCATCATCATAATTAATTACTGTTTCCTCTACAGAAAAAATATCGGTCAATAAATTATCGATAAACAAATATTAATTATTTATCATATTATATACCTAAATAATTACTGTTTTTTTATTCGAGGTTGGCCAAATATCAAATCCACTTCTGAATCAGATAAAAATGATTCTGGATCAGATTAAAATTCCAAATCATTCATTATGTTCACTTATGCAAGCAGATAAACAATCACAGGTTAAGCTTCGATATTTTCCTCTCTGCGGGTACGTGCTGACAAATAGTACATAGCGCAGCCCAGTGGATGGATCTGATAGTCCGCGGATGCGTTCATGTCTGCGTCCGAAGTCTGTAGGAACAAACATAGCAACAGTCCGATGGATTGTACAACAGTCGGTTGGAATGATATTTTTAAAATGCGCATGCGTCTGACATACATATGACAGTCGGGGCTGGCTGTACGAACGAACCTTAACCTTAATCGAACAAATGAAAATCGGATTACAACTTTTAGTTTTTTTAGTCATATATTTATGTGTAATATTCCTCCTGATTTATCCTGTATACAAGAGTGTCCCATAAAAACGCGCCCTGCATAGGGATCTCGAAAACTCTATAAGAAATTCGAAGTCGGATAATTTAGACAAAAATTGTCCTATTATGAGGCCAGTGTAGTGGTATTTATTATTTGAAAAATAATACAGGTCACTTGGTACAGACGAAAATGTAAATTTTATAATTTTTTATTTTTACGAATAATTTAAAAATGTGAAACTATACTGGATTTTGTTTTGTATCTATTTGGAGCACTTTTTCGTCCTCTTTTAATCGGCGATGCTCAAACTGTTTTATCACATGGACGCCATATTGTACAGAGAATTTTTTAACTTTCCTACGATATGTAGGCAATTTATCTATTTTATAAGTTAAAAAACAATAGTTGTGGCAAATTCTAAATATGATTACACAACTCGGAGGAGGCTATGAACAAAGAAACGTATGGCAATTTAAAAGTATTTAATTAAATGTCAATTTGACACGAGATATTGTCAAAAATTTTATGAAAGTTTTTCTGCTGGAATCTTATTTTAGAAATGGAAATAAATTAGAAAACAGCAAATGGCATTGGCAATATACTGTATCTTTCTTTATTATCTTTTCTCCTTAAAATTACATTTCAAGATCAATTCTGACGACTTAAGTTTTAAATTGAATAATGATCAGACATACGTTTCTGTATTCACAGCCTACTCCGAGTTAGGATAACAAAACACCATTTTAAATTGCATTGTATCCATATAAGTACTTTATTTTTTATATTCAATACATTGTTCATGTAAAAGATCTTCTCAATTATCTCAACATCAAATCTCACATAGGTGTAAGAACGTAGGTGGATGAATACAGAATACATGACCATTAATTTAATAAAATCAAACAGAAAACGAATTACGTTAAATATAACGACGATATCATTTTAAAATATCAATTATTCATTACCTTTACATTTTACCAACATTAAAAAAATGTTTGTTTCCGTTTCAAAACACAAATAAAAATGAAATATCTGAATATTTTAACATTATTCATTTGGGAAAAAGTATACATAGGTAGATCTGGTGTTTAGCTTTATCCCGTAACTGAGTGCGTTATGTCAGTGATTCTTAAGCAAGGGACCAAATTTTTTAACGAAGCAGCGTAAACTTAACTATAGACCACGTTTTAATGAATACTTAATACGAGGGCAAGGTGAAAAGTTCTCGGCATGGCAGTGAAAGACTATTTTTAAGGTCAAAAATGCATTTATGTTTCTACATAGTCCCCCATAAGCTCAATGCACTTTGTCCAATGTTTCCAATGAATGGATTCCATCCCTGAAGTGCGATTCCGGAAGGCCTGAAAAATACCCATCTACGGCTGCTATCACTTCTTGATTTGAGCTAAAATGCTTTCCAGCCAATTTTTTTTTAGATTTGAAAATAAGTAGAAGTCAGAGGGAGCCAAATCTGGTGAATAAGGTGGATGTTCCAAGAATTCCTACTTCAAATCTCTTAGTTTTCCCATTGCTAAAGCATCTTTGTGAGCAGGTGCATTGTCCTGGTGAAAGATAATTTTTTTCTTTTGCAATCCAGGCCTCATGAATATTTTTATATAGTTGGTCCAGATGATTTGCATAGTACTCTCCAGTTATGGTTTTACCTTTTTCAAGGTAGTCAATAAAATGAATCCCTTTTGCATCCCAAAAAACACTGGCCATAATTTTTCCGGCAGAAGAAACTAACTTCGCCTTTTTTGGTGCAGAGCCACCGGCTTCCACCCACTGCTTTGGTTGTTGTTTTGTTTCTGGTGTATAGTGGTGGATCCACGTCTCATTCATAGTTATAAATCGGCGCACAAAATCAGTTGGATTCTTCTTAATCCGATATAAACATTGCTCGGAATTTCGTTTTCATAATTGCTTTTGGTCAGCATTTAACAAGTACGGCACCCATCTTGCACTAAGCTTTTTCATGTTTAACTCTTGATGTAAAATGTACCGTTCCCTTTCTTCTGAAATACGTACGGCCTCAGCAATCTCATACTTTTAATCGCCGATTGTCCAACACCATATTGTGCACCTTCTCGATGATTTCATTTGTAGTTGCAGTTTTTGGTCGTCCTTCTCGTGGATCATCTCCAAGAGATATTCGACCACATTTAAATTTAGCCGCCCATTTTTTCACCGTTGAAAATGAATAAGCAGACTCCTTACCTTCACCAACTTTGGATGAATTTCCGTTGGGGTTAAACCGTCCAAAACGAAGAATTTTATGACTGCTCGATATTCCAATTTATCCATTACAACGAAACACAGACAACACGTCAACTTCAAAAACCCGTATAAAAAAAAACTATTTTGCGGATCAAGTTGAAAATTGACACTTATTACTGTGAAACTTGAAACAATATTATAACAAAATATTTCATTGATATCAAAGCCTACTCTCTGTTAGGCCGAGACCTTTTCACCTTACCCTCGTACTTCGATCAAAGATGTGTACGTTTGTTAAAAAATCGTAACATTTTTGACATTTTTCTGAAACTTTTTATGCTTTCCAATATTTCTATTATTCTCCTAACATTGTCTGAAGAAGATGAATTTGTCACTGAAATGTTGGTTTTCATTGTTATCGATATTAAATAAATAATTAATTTTCAAAAACTGACTCAGCCGCTATTTCCCTACATTTAACACGTTCACTATCAATCTAATTTGAGTGTACTCCTCCTGTGAACTGTTGTTGTATTTCTGGAAGTACTTGGAATTTTTGAATGATTTCAAGAGTGGTATGCATGTGGCTTTGTGAGATAAATGCATTGATGATGACATAGAACCACTATAGTGCGGTTTTCGGTCTATATCAAGTACTGAGGCAAGAATACGAATAGACCATCGGCTACTTTACCTAATGATTGTACAAAATTATTGCTATTTGACTTATTTGAGAAAGAAATATTTACTGCACTAGAAAATTATTTACCTTCATTTTATAAGAGCACTAGTGTAGTAAAAGAGTTTTAAACGTGAAACTAGTTTGTGCCCTTTGAAAAGGTAATCTCCAAATAATAGCTCAGTGGCCACTAAAGTGCCTAAGTGAGTGTTGTTATGCACTCAGTAGACCGCAAATATGGCAGTGACGGTTCTTCCATTAGGTCATTTGGCCAATGACCTCCCAAATTTATCAAAGCAGAAAAGAAAAAGCGAAAAACTAAAAAAATTATAAAATATTTTCAATTAAATAATTTTTAATTGTGTTGCCTGCACACGACACCACTGTGTTGAAAGCAAGACATCGAATGGCAGGAGCGCGTGCGCCGCTTGGGTCACATAAAAATTGTGACCACGTTGTGTTTCCTATATGCTGCATATACAAGCCCAGGCGTAAGACAGATAAATGAATTGTAACTTTGCTTGTGTTAGACAACCACCACCCTATTCGCTTACACACTGTCAATGACCAAGACTAGTAGCGACATAGAAAAGACATTTATTAAAAATATCTCAAATTTCAATGATCTGGTGATAAGTAATTTTGCAGAATCTAAGGAAATAAAAAATTTAAAACTATTTAAATAAATTTTTCATATTAATAAACTGATACTACTAATTACAAGGTGACCCATCAAATCTTCAACCCACGAACCGCCACTGAGATACGGTACATATATTCCCTTTTCTATAAGAATGTGCCAGGCACGTCAAGAATACGCCATTACTTTGTGGCTGCGCAGAAGTCAAAATTAGCGCCTCGCCTTAGCAGCAAGTCCGTTCTATTAGCCAGGCCACTGTTTGTTAATCGGCGTGTCTAAAATATTCTCACGCACATGAATGATGACGTCCTTGGCACATGCTTACAGCGAACGGACTCTACCTCCACTTATGAACCAAGTAAAACGTAGTTGCAATTAATATATACGAATTTGTAACCACGATAGTGATTGCGGTTCACCAGGAAGAAACGCAAAGTCCATTATAGTGGCCGTCAGTAGCGACGTATTAAGTATCCAGTCGAGAAATGTTTACTCCATTGTATATGTACATACCACTATAATGTTATACAATAAAACTTTTTATATGGAATTTATTGTGGGTGGTGACTAGAACTCCCGAACATAGGACTTTAACATGTCTAATCATACTTTCGTGATTTGCTGGTGGTTCTATCAAAACAGTCTCCTACAAAAGTTTTGCCAAGTAAAAGAATTTGTAAAAATAGATTAGGGTTATTAAGAAAATTAAATTGTTGCTGTAAATATCTTATAAAAATAAAAACAATACATACATTTAAGAAAAATATATAACTGTTTTAATAAATGCAAAAATTCCATCGAAAATCACATATTTTCCGTCTTTCAAAGAGATCGAGTAACTATAAAAGTAGCTTAGAACTGTTTTTTACAATCATGTACAAACTGTCAAATGAACTGTCGTTCGGTAGTTTTTTGTACAAATCTGTCGTTTATTGTGTGAGTTACTACGAAAACACCTTCAGTCACTATTCCTATACTGCCAATGTATTTTCGCTCATTTTGGTTTCAAATAGGTATCTTAGCTCAAGGCTGGTTAACTTTTGTAAAATTTGTATACATGTGTAAAACTCAAGAAAAATAACATGGCTACTTAAAATAAATTAAAAACTGTATAATGTTTATAATGATAGAACAAACTTAAATATTTTACATAAAAAAAGGTTCAAATAAAAGTAGTAGAGCATAAAAGTCTGCATCTAAAACATTACAAAATTATATTTAAATGCATTATCTAGTGGTGTAAAATATTCGACTATTTAATATTTGGGATAAATATAACGTAAATACCCGGGTATTTATTTTGTTAGTGGTTACAACGTGTGAAACCATAATTTCTGTATCAATTCATCAACACAATCATTTAAAATATCAAAATATATCGTTTTCACAAAATTTAATGTTAGGGTGATACAAAATGATAACATTAATTTTCTTACTAATATTTTTTTTTGCAGAAAATGAAATTAAAACAATTGTTAAAAAATTATATTATGATTTGATATACCTACATACTTAAAACAAAGATAAATCTACTTATGCCCGGTTTCATGAGAGTTGATTAAAATCTTAATCTATGATTAAATTTTGATCGGCTTGTCAAATATTTTGTTTCATATTTAAAAAATCTCACGATTCGTATTTAGAATAATTTTATTATAAAGAATATATTAATGAATTCTTTAAATATTAACCATCTATTTTACAGAAATGATACATATAAAGGAGGCCCGTTTTCGATCCTCGCTATTGGGATCTTCGTTATTATAAGAGATGAAGTCGGTAAAATTAGGTCAAAGTTGCCCCGTTAGTGTACCAGTTATATTTAACCCGAAAAATGCAAGTTACCAGATAAATATAAAAATTCAGATACATGCATAATTCCGAGAGAGATGGCTTACCGGGTGAGATGACTCTTTTGCCAAAATCCAAATAATAGTAGAACGAAACGATGTGTTCTTTGGATTTTTGCAAAGGAGTCATCTCACCCGGTAAGCCATCCTCCCGGATTTTTTTATTTTTGCATGTAACTCCTAAATATTACATAATATGGAATTTTAGTTTGCTCTTCATTAGGAAACTTTTTCATACATTTTCGAACTATGATGATCATGCTTATTGCATATAGAAACAAAATCGATCCTTACGAATTTATGAGGACTAACTATCGCCAAGATTTGTTTATAATATGTATATGTATCTATATTTATTGCCAGTGTAAAGTTAACATTTAGAATTAACTGAGTTTTACTTTTTAATGCAAATATTACACCTTGTTGCATGAAAGAAAAAAAAAAATAAACGAAAACAAGGCAATAATAAAAAATTGCAAGTAACGCTGTGTTGGGGCGTTTCAAAGTGTAAAACTGAGTTTGTGTATTTAAAATTTCGAATTGGAAAGACATACTTAACATTTCATTTGCTTTTAATAAAGGTATTTTAAGAGTATCTATTAGTTTTGAAGAATTATATTTTATAATTTTCTTGATAAATCTAAAACTATTTATTAATTTTTTTTAAATTTCGGCGCCTTCTACCTGTTGGCGCCCTTCTGCCACGCTTACCTCGCTTACCGCCTAGCGCCGGCCCTGGTTTCATGACAGATTATTAGCCCATTTTACCTCATTTTACTTCAATTTCAAGTTGACGCACAGAAGTCAAATGTTTCTCACTAAATCATATAAGTATTGCATTGCAACCATAAACTATTTCCGATCAGATATTTAAAACTCGCACAAGCACTAATAAATCTACAAATATTGTATAATATTCTAATACAGGTGATTTTCAAAATTCTTGTAAAAAACGATAAAATACATTAAATTCAATAAATTATTAGAACAAAAACTTAAAATTATAGTAAAATCCGAATATACCCATTTTTTGGGTATTTACCGGTACGCCGTGTAAATACCCAAGAACATGCCCTTTTTATTTACCTACCCACGCCCATCACTTCGGTATAAAAATGTTGAAAATCACCCCAAAAGTAGAGATAGCCATGGAATTGAATCAAATAAACAAAATTAATAAATATTTAACGGTTTACCTGTCAAGTTAGGTAGTTTATTTTTGTCGATTAATTTAAATAGACAATTGTTCATTGGAACAGAAATTACAAATTATAATAAAAATAAACTAACCGAGATTGACCGATAAATCATTAACATTTGTTAATTTTTTGTTTTAAATCCATGGATATAGCTATTTTTGGAGTGATTTTCGACATTTTCATAGCTAATTTCTGGTGGTACAGAGCATTCAAAATTAATTTTGCTTATTGATTTAGATGCAGAATTTTATACTCTGCAACTTAATTTTTGCAACTTTTTTCTCTAAAATATTTAAGGAACCAGGAAATTCCGAAAGTATAAATTTGCATGTTAAAGTCCTATGTTCGGCAGTGTTGGTATAAGATATGTAAAAAATTGTAAAATAAAAATCAAGAATACGAGATAAATTTAGAAAATGATAATCAAATTCCGAGTCAAATTCAGAAATACTAAAATAAGACAAATATTTATTTTCATTGAAAATATACTGGTTTTTTGTTCATATAACAACATTCTAGTTTTTTAAAATATCAAACAACAGTAAATAATAATTTTCCTAGTCGGGAAGCCATGTAGCAGTGATCTAGATTTAAGTCTAGTACCGTTTTAGGTCACTATACTCTATCCTTTTTAAGTGTAGAGTGGGGGGACGATAGATACATTCAAATAGCAAGTTCATACTGCACCTATTTCCCATTACTCTATAGTTAAAACGGCTAGAGTATAAATACAAATTAATTCTTTTTTGAGTCTGTCTCATTTATTTAAATGAAATTTTTAAATTGTATATTTTTCCATATGTGTAGTGACTGATATTCTATTTTATGTAATAGGTAGTTAATATTTTTCAATATTAACATCATCTCAATGTGTGCGTTCAATTCACTGAGCGCTAGCTAGCACTAGCGGCTTTTTCATTCTGAATGTACTGCTAAGTTCAGTTTTGCTCGAGCATCTAGCGGAAACATCGAACGCTTCCGATAGACGCTAGATACTTTTGCTAAGTTGAAAATGCGGGAATTATGAAAGTTGACTGAGTGTTTACAAATAGTAGAGTAATGGAGTTTTATTTATCTCACAAACACTGATGAATTGTTATATGTAAACGAAAAAAGCATGCCTATAATGGTTTTATTTTATTCCATTTTAGCAATTTTTTAAAAAAATATTTTTGAATAAATTCATTAATGAAGAATTCGTTTGAAATGTTGAGCCTCTTTCACAACTTCCATTAAGAGTATTTTTTTTATTAAACCTTTTTAAGAAATACTACTTAGTTAGTAAATGTTAAAATTATGTCGTTCAATTCTGTCTAGCGTTTTGCTACAACTTAGCGCTAGCAGTATATGCTATTTTCGTGTGTTGAACGTACCCAATGACTGAAAACTAAACCTTATGAATGACTGATGACTTCCATCCAGATTTGCACCATGATAGCAGGTTGACTGTGTTTGAGTGTTTATGAATAAATAAATGTCATAATTAATTAGTAAACGGAAATATATTTTATGAACAAGGAATTTCAGATATTTTACCCTAAACAATTTAACATACTTTCAGCAAAATCACTTTAGAGAATTGAGTATTTCCAACGTACCTACTCAAAGGTAGAGGTAGTTCTTTGTTATAATTTTTGTGCTTTATGAAAAGAGTCGATATTTTATTTATTCAAGACAACCTGTCGTATGCTGCGATAATCATAAGGGATATGAAGTTACTTATTTTATACTCCATTCCATTTAAGAATGGACTTACTTTTTCGGAGCGAGCTAGTTTTACGCACAGGAAACTTATGAATTAGTTTTATGTTTCGTGACAACTCGAAACGTCAATATTTGATAACTTTTAATTCTTTAGTATATAAACAGTTACTTAAAGGAGTATAATACACAGTAAAAAATTGGCTTCATTTCTGTGTTTCTGCTGTCTTCAAAATAATCGTGTTAAAAACAACATAAATATTATCTCAATTTTACAGTGTTCAACATTTAAGCTTGGTGTTAAAGAAATTCGGGTAAAAGAATTTCCAAAAACACAGAAAAATGTAAAATCAAAATTAAATGTCTGTTGATAATACCGGGGGCAAATAACGCTGCATTTTACACATAATAGTGTTATATCGACACAATTCTGTGCCAACATAGTCCTGTTTAAAACCTGTAAAACTAACACCGAGTAAGCATGGTCAGGTCAGGCTTGCATATTACGTAGTTTGATAATTTTTCCAAAGCATATTAGTCGCATCGGTGTAAATACTTCGTTTTTACTGTGTCCTATATTTATGTATATAGTTTCAGTGTTGTGGTGCAAGAGATAAAAATAGAAGAACTTCGCATTATGAAATTGAAATAATAATGTTAAAGAATACTGTGTACAATACATTTTTTTTGCAGAAACTAATTCATCTCATCCCTTATTAAATACAGTACAGAAAAATAACACAGACAATTTTATTGTCTCGAAATACATAATTTTAAATATTCAGTAAATAATGTCCATATTTTTATTTTTTTATATTATGTATGTAATATTTATGATACATGTGTAATCTATTATTTATATATTTACACAGTTATATAATAAAATTAATTTTCAAGAAAATATATATGTTTCATTAACCAAAGCTATATTACTTGAAATGTAACACAGAATAGTGTTGAAAATTAATTTTACACTAAATCATGAATAATATGTGTTCCAAACAACACAGGAATTATTTAAATTTTACAGTACTGAGTGTTAAAATCAACTAAAATTTATATTAAAATTAACACAGAATTAGCACTGATACGTGTAAAAAATAACAAAAAATTGTGTTATTTTTCAGCATTTTTCTGTGTTATATCATTTTCTTTACAGAGTTTACTATATTATTATTTGAACACTGACCTGTGTCAATGTGTTACACGTAGAAAAATGTAAATTTTTAACACATTTCTATGTGGATCAAATGGGATTCAGAGCGCTGTCAAATTTTATGTTAAATTTTTTACTGTGTGTATAATTATTTAATCACAGTTTAGACTTCTGTACTGACTACAACTCTAGTTCTTACACCGTTCAAGAGCTGACTGAAACGATTTGTTACATATTTTTCGCTATTGTTCGCGCCATTGTTCGCGTTTAAAAATAAAAACCAATCAAAAAGATGGAATCGTACACCCCATCGTACCCTTAAGTCCATTCTTAACTGAAATAGAGTATAGTTGCTTCTTCACTACGCTTTTCTAAAGACGTATTTATTTACAAAAACTAAAATTTACATTTAAAAAAAGTAACTTTTGTGGATATACACTAAAATTGTGATTTGTACTTCTTTGGAATTAAGAAACCTTATCGTGGACATCCTAGTTTATTTTAGTAGTAATTTGAAGTTCAAATTGACAAATTATACAAAGGGATTTTATTGATAATTAGCTTTGCCGTATAATATAATTAGAATCGAATATGGTCAATTTGAGATATTTAGTTCCTATTAAATTTAAATTACTTGTATAAACCGGCCCCCATTCAATAATTTTGCAAAACATTTGTTATTGTGCAGTATTATTAGTCAGATGAAGTATGTATTGCGCATTTGTGTAATGTATTTTATCAATCAAAAATATTATATTATAATTACACAATACATACATATGTCTATCTGCATGTATTATTGAACAATATTATAACATTTAAGTTCACGTTTAACACTGGAAGTATAGAAATAGAAAAAAAATGTATGAATCTTTAAAAATGAGGAAAGTAAAGAATTAATAGAATTATTGCACAATATTTCTTTGTAATGGCATTATCAGCTATATGTCCCGACGACACTGATAATTAGGTAATAATTTTACCAAGGACACCATCTTTGAAACAGGATCAAATAGATTCTGAACAAAATGTCAATGTTATGCCAATGTGATTGACTGCTATGTATTTCGCGTTTTTCGTCTTTTTTTTAAATATAAGAAATTTGTTGTGTCGAAACTAAATCATATATACAAGAGGTTGATGATCACAAGCTAATTCAACAGATTATTATGTTATAAATATAATGCTATATATGTTTTTATTTTTTACTTATTTTTTTAAAGAATCTGATGTGGCCAGCACATTACCTTCCGTCAGTTATATGAGGTATTTACGAAAATTCTACAAGTGAACTGTTACCGGTAAACAGTTTTTTATCAGGTTATAGCTACCGGAATCGATATTTTAAGAACGCAAGTGGTAAACAGGGTAGATCCATAACCTATGAAAAAATTTAAAACAGGTTAGAAATTTGACGTAGTTAACAAACTGAGCAGAGTCCTACTTTGAACACATTTCTACTTTTAACGTGCGCGCTTCGCTTTGCATCACTACCTTTTTTGAGATTAGATTCTTCATGAGTCCGGTAGATGGATCTGGTAGATATTGAACAATTTTCGAACACGGTAACCTTTTACCACTCGTGTTTTCGAACACAGTCGGTAGATGCGGTATCTACCGGTAGAATTTTCGTAAATGCGTATGTATTTTCTATAAAATCCATACAGAAAGTTCCTTGCAAAAGATTCTAAATTTCTTGTATGTACATTACCTTTCGACAGTTGCATGTATTTTATACAAATTCCATACAGAAAGTTTCGAGCAAAAAGATCCTATATTCGAGTAAAATTATAACAAATATACTACGAATATGTCAATTGCACTTGACACTGACATCTTTCAATCAGAATTTTCTTAATATAGTAGCTGTTTCTAGCATAGCTGGCTAATTCATGAAATTTAATTTCACACACACACACACACACACACACACACACACACACATCCACACACACACACACACACACACACACACACACACACACACACACACGCACACACACACACATACAGACATTATCGTAAAAATAGTAAAATCGTATTCTAGGGACCTTAAAACGTGCTTATTCATTAAAAACTCACCACCGAATTTTTTGACCAAAGACAATACTTTCCTTACCTAAATGTGACAGCAGGTAAAAACATACTATTCTTTTTAGGAGTAGGTAATTCAGTTCAGTTCAGTATGAGGTAAGATCTGTTCATTTTTCCCCTAAAAAGAAAGGGCTTTATGTCAGTAATAGCTATGGCCGTGAACGTGGCTATGAGCGTAAGGTATGTAATGAGACAAACGTAACGATAAGAAGATAAGATAGTTTATACAAAAGTCTGTACATATTTTCTAAACATACATTTTTTTTAATACTGTATTTTTTGGTGTATTTTCTTCAATGATAGAATCATTTAATTATATGATTGAATCATTATACCTATAAATACAGTTTTGTAATCTAACCCCACATCTAATAACGTGACGAATAGATATATGTTCAGTTGACAGATACATTAAGTACGCTAAGTGGAAGATCATTTCAGCCATCATGGTAGAGCAGGCATAGCTCAGATGGTTAAAGAGATACTTCATCAAAGTAAAGTAGGTACAATATCCCCCCGCATAGCCAAAAAGGTTATTAATGTTAAAGTGACAAAAATTGCACAGCAAATTGTTATAACAAAATATTTAAACAAACCCCTTATTTTGTCAGAAAATATTTTAATTATCAACCAATCAAACAAACTAACATAGTATGAATTAAATACCCGAAAAGAAAATTAAACTACCTGTAAAGGTGGATTTATGCAGTCTACTTTTTATTTTACTTTTTCTTTTTCTTTTCGCTTTTACTTTTACTTTAAATTTGGTACTTTATGCAGCTACTTTAAAGCATTCAATACACATGCGCAGATGTGATTTTTCTGGCATATAGTCGCAAATGTAAATAGATAAATATATCCTGTTAAAATGGACACGAATGTAATAATTTGTGCATACAAAAATATTATTACATAGTAAGGAAATATACTAACTAGTTTCATTTAATACAGACGCTATACTTTTCCAAACATTCTTTTTGGTCACTTTATCCTTCATCATATAAGTGGGGATATTTTCGAATTAAATCTTTATAATATACAATCTTGTTCTTTACTGATTTTTCGTTTGCATAACCTAAAACTTACACACAAATACACAACACGCTGACGTTTGTGAAGTGGAGCGTATGCGCAGTTGTGATATTCTTTTACTTTAACGGTCTTAAGTTGAAAGTTGGTCAACTTCAGGTCTTAAAGTAAAATTAAAAGTGTGCACATAAAGCAGTACATATATTAACACACATTTAACTTTTATAAAGTAAAAGAAAAAGTAAAATAAAAAGTAGGCTGCATAAATCCACTTTAAGATAATTAAACATAAAATAATAACGTACTTTAACTACAACGAGTTTAGAAGGTGGCTCTTCGTTCTTCACACGATTACGGGTAGATAAGGTACATCTTACTTTGAATTCGGATCGGTCAATCTTTATAAAATGAAAACCATAATATGCAGTCCTTCCGCTGTTCCGCCAACACCGACGAAAAGATTATTTTTCTAATCGAAACGTCGGCAAAGAGAATAAACAACTTAATTACGACTGCTATTCTGATTATTTTCCAATCGTCCAAACTAATTTATAATCTATGACTTCGGGTTCATGTTTAAAGATCATAAGATCAATAAGGATACTCCAGTTTAGTTCGTTTTGGAAAAGACAGTATTTTTTATAAAAATGATAACTAGTGATTCTTTAAATTTATGGATTCTGTAATGTAATCGATTGTGGTCAGGGATCATGAATGAATTAAACATAAGAATAAATATAATATGTATTAAGAAAAATAGAGCAAAAAAAAAGATATTTATTTGATAAAACGGTAAACGAACAATATTTAGAAACTTATTTCTCATATTTAATGGTAAACTCTCCTTGATTTAATATATCATCTTCAGGTGGATACGAAAATTTGAATTGACTTCGATCGAACCTACTAACGTGAATTAAATTGTTCTTAGTCGAATTTCATGTCTAATTATGAGTAACGTTTTATACAGGTATCACACGACAACGACAAGTAAAATATAACCTAATATATTTTGGTGTATCATAAGGTAGGGCCTTAGTAATCCGTGAATATTTGGTTTACATTTTATTTATATTTTTTTCGACGAATACAACTGTTTATTGTCCATTTTGTAAAACGTTGAATTTTGAAGATGGGAGAAATTCAGCCCACTCCCACGGAGTAATTTTTCTCAAGAAAATTCCAGGAAAATTACTGCGTGGTCATAAGATGATTTGTTTAAGAAATATTCTTAATTAGGCAATAATTTCTATTTAATGCCTAGTAGACTGGGATTATCTTTTAACACCTGTTTTTATGACTACAGTATGTGAACTTTGTATACAAGTAGGTATGTAAACAGTAAAAAGAAGGATGTGGTCAAAAATACTTTAATTCGAAATTATACTGAATTATTTCATAATAAACCACAAATAATAGTACTTTTGATAGGTGTCGAATCATCCTGAGATAAAAGTTTATTAGGATTTTTTTCTAATATTTTACTGTAGGATAACGCCCTTATATTTTTTTCGTGTAATTACGAATCATTCCATAAAGGTGCTCCAGAATAACACTTGTTTTTTATTATTTATCTTCCATTTTTTAATCAAGCATATAATGTATAAAAAAATTCCAATGGAGTACTTTTCTACTATGATGACCATTATTATAACTCTCGCATCATAATTCGAAAGAAACCCAACAGTGATAAAAAATCAGCATATCTATTCAAAAAGAGAATAAAAATTCTCCAGAAAAGTGCAAATAAAAATCCAATACTTAGTTCATAATAGACCTTTTCTCTCCTTCTATCGCTGCAAATAGTAAGTAAAATGGCGCCAACAACTGCGAGTTGGGCTGTCAATCAATGACGTTGAAGAGAGGGGACGGGACAAGTAACATGTACCAGCGTTGTCGAAAGAATGACGAAAATAGACTTATGTGACTCTCTAATTTTCTATCTTCCTCTTTACTTTCTACCATCCTGAGCCTGCGCAACCAGTGGCATTCAACCATTCGGAAATACGAATAAATTTAAAGATGCATATTTAGCATAAAAACACAATTATTACAAGGAAAATTAAGTTAATTATTCTGTTTTTAATATTTCATTACTTTAAAATAATTTTAACACAAATTTAACTGTTTTGTTTGATACACAATACTTATTGTTTGTCATCAAACATTTTGACTCTTTATTAAAGAATGCGCGGGCAATTTAAATTTATACTTTTTAAAATGCATTATAAAATGTAACATGAAATAAAGATTCATATTACGAGAATTTGAGTTTTATTTTACTTAAGAATTAAAATTTTTACTGCAATAATTTATCAAAATAAATACATGTCGGATTAATTTACATTATGACGAGATAATGTAAAAAATTCCAATACAAAATTTAGAGCAATATAAGATTATATAAAATAATAAATTCTTGCTATTTCAAAAAGAAATATCCCTTCATCTATCTAAACATTAAAATAAATTAAACTTAAAATTCAAATAAATGAAAAATGCAGACAATGCATTTTAAAATGCTACTTACTAATAAAATGGATAGCCACACCCTGTTTTATATTTTCTTCTATAATATGCACAACTAAACCCCATTTACACTACAATAAGAAGAAAAACAGTAGCAAAACAAAACAATACAAAACAAACAAATAGCAATCTTGATTTTGGCGCCTCTTCCAACCTTTCAACATCTCCAATCCCCCTCCATCAATAAGTTTGGTGACGTGGTCTACTGCGCAAGCGAAAAGTAGCACTGGTAAATAGGAAGATAGAAAAAACGGTGTTCCCACAAATCTATCTTCGTCTTTCTTTCGATAACGCGGCTTTGCAGGTAATTTGTATATGCATGTCCCACCCCTCTCTTCAACGTCTGCTGTTAACGAAGCGTCAAAAATATTGCAATTATTAAAATACCTGTATGCTCGGTGAAAATTTGCATCGTTAGACATTTTAGCTCAAATAAAGCTTTTGTAACTTCTTTCGAGAAGTTTTTTAAAGTTACCAAAGATATATCTCATATTTTACGTCTAAATTATTTAGAAACAAACGCCATAGATCTCAGTTGTTCTTACTATGCGCATATCCCCATTGCGCATATCGTCTATGTCTTTAAATTAAAAAGGTCTATTGGAAGTTATTTGGAGAAATAATAACTATCAAATTTATACATATTTTCGCCTGCCTATATACTGCAGCGTATTTGAAAAAATAGAGGAAATAAATATTTCCTTTATTATTAATTTTAGAAATATAGTTCAAATTCAAAATTGGGGGATGAACTTAAACACTACTTTATGATGAAAAAGATATCCAATTCTACTTCAGGTTTTGCCGAAAGCGATGTGATAGTTGATTTTTTAAATGGAATGGTACATATCTTTTGATAGTATGTAATTTAAATTAGCTGTACAGTGACGCAAAATACATCAAAAATTAAGCTAGGTAGTTATTTTTCAAAATTATTATAATATATGCCATATCAGTTGCCAAAACATTTGTACCGTTTTTGTTTGAGAGAATTGTTTTATCTTCACCTGATTTATCATTTGTTTTGATTATTTTAAACTGCCAAAGAATTAAGAAAAAAATATTCATATTTAAATTTAATTTCATTTTAGATAGTTACTTTATTAAATCTTAGGCAGTTCGAATTGTTCGAAATAATCAAAACTAAATTATGCGTTAGTTAAATACCAATAGTTATTATTTATGCAACAAAAATGTAAATCCAAGCATGAGGTCAAATACAGTGTGTTCAGAAAAAATCCTAACACGGGGTAGGCTATGAACAGAGAAACGCATGTCTGGGCCTAATCCTGTAAGTGAAAAACTGGGACGAATCAGGACGAGATGAAAAGACATATTAACTAAAAATATTTATAGCCTATTAAAATATAGATGGTTGTACTATTAATTTTAAAATCAGATAACAATAAAACCTTTTAATTTATTTTCTGTTTATTTTAATTCAACCAACGTTTCGGCTGTATATACTGCTGCCTTTTTCAGGGAAAAACATACATAAATTATAAAAACAATAGCAACTAACAAGTAACCAAGGTAAATGTAAATGTAACGTAAATGTAACCTAACCTAAAGTACAAAACTTATTTTAAAGTTGAAGGCCCTCTGAGCAAGACTAACAGCTATTTCTAATCTGCTTTTTACTTGGATTTCGGAAATTATGGCAACATATTTATATCGTGCGTACACCCAGTACAAGCATCAATGGTTAATTAATTAATTAGGCAATTTGAGTATTCGTGGGTAGCGTCCTATTATGACTGGTTCATATACTGAGAAAAATTTTCATCCCGTCCCTAGACGTCCCAGTTTAACAATTTATGGAATTAGGTTGTTGGAATTCTATGTCGCCGTTGCTGGGGATACGGAGGGATGATATTTGTGGATCGTAGCATTTAGGACTGTGAGTTTATAACGTTAGCTTATTTTAACTTTACAGCCCAGACCCAGATTGTCTTGAACTCCCGCTTGCTCCATCAGTGTGGTCGACAACAAGTGAGTCTCGTGCAATCAACTACCATTTCGTCAAAGAGACATATCATTTAACTTAATACTTAATCTAATCGAATACTTATCGAACCTAATTAAACTTAACCCAAAGCTTGCATAGCTAACAGACAGAAATCAAATATTTATCACATATAATTAACTAAATTTATCTATATCACCATAAAGCCACATTTCTAGCGCACATGGCTTGGCGAGCCTGCCTCGTCTAGCCTCTTTGTCTCGTATACATACGAAGGCAAAACGAAACAGACCCTAACCATGGCGAGCAAATCATTCCCACTCCCACGACACATGGCTTGACGAGTGGCGAGTTAGGCTCATCAAGTATTTCTGCGTGGGAATCCGGCTTAAAACTAACAAGGCTCATCAAGCTACGCGCCCTAGGAATCCGGTTTCCTATTTATCGATAAGAAGAAAGGCTCAAGCCAAGCCAAGCTATTGCAAGCGAGAAATTCTCAGGGCAAGTGATCCGAGTTCCGAGCCAGACTATCGTCAAGCCAAACGCAGTGGAAATCCGGCTTAGCGGATACCGTGTAATTTTTTTGTTCTTTTGACGGTTTTTGAATAGCATGGTTTGTCTAATGTATCTATTATACAAAAAAATAAGGCACAAAATGGAAATTAAAACTTGAGTAGATAAAAAAAAGAAGCAGTATATCATAACCTTTTTAGTTCAAATGACAAGCAATTCCATTTTCATTTTTAAACGTTGTTCATGAGAAAAATATTAAAACTGCCATAAAATACTAATAGATCTAACTTTTCGTTTTTCAAATTATATAATATTATACTGATATATTTCGCTACGTTTCGTTCATTCTGTTTCGTCGGATGTAAATTAAACAGAAAATTTCCATTAAAACCGAACGATCTGGACGGTACCCATTCTCATATAAACAAGGCGTGACGCTAATATAACGTAATGACGGATTATGATTGAGTAATCGATAATGATCGATTAGTTAGACCAACATCATTTTCAAAATACGAGTACTTCCCAAAAAACAATGTCAACAGTAATTATTGCAGTTGACTTACCAACTTTATGACATCCGGGCTTTTCCCAAGCATCTCTAGCGGAGTAGCCTGGCGGGACACACAAACAAGCGACGACGGCCGCCACAATCAGTATCCAGCATCCGAACATCCTGCAATAATACAACAATCGACAATGAATTTGTTTACGTATACTGTATACAGGGTGTAATCATACTTCGGGGAAAAAATGAAAGGGCATATAGTACTGACCAAAATGAGTAAAACACGCTTAATCAACATGGGTCCAATCTTCAATAGTTTCCGAGATATAAGGCAGAGAAAAACGAGTTTTTATGGGGTTTACCTCTGCTATCTCGAAAACAATAAGAGTTACGACTTCGATTAAATAAGACTTTTTGTTTATCTTTCAGAGGTCAAAACAGATATGCTTTGTTTTTTTTTTAAAAAAATTAAATACTTGTTCTAAGTTAAATGTTGTGGCAACCTTGACTAATATTTGATTTTCAAATACCTTCGTTACCATTAGAAATTGAGAAAAATGTTGAAATCCTGAATCAAGCTTTCTAGTTGAGAATGTCATGGGGTGAAATGATATTAGAGCGATTCAATATATAAATTATATAGCCATGAATGTAATAAGTCAAAAAAAATAAACTCTCAAATGTACCTGTCATTTCGTTACTTTCATGATACAACCTCATAACTCCATTTTTTATATATGAGATTCACGAGAGGCCTGGGACCGTGTGATCGTAAGTTGAGCTTTCATACATGCTAATTTCATAAAACATTTGTAATTACTTTAGTATATTACTGAAGGAAATTTTAAAAAATATTTGGGTAAATATACTTGTTTCATAAAACAGAAGTAAGTACCCACATATTTACCCAAGTAGACAAGGTACAAATAATTGTTTCATAAAAATAAACATATTGCTATAAAAAAGTACCACTGCAGAACAGTGGCACTCTGTCATATGAAACCCTGACAATATGTCAAAAAGAAATTGTGATTTTTTGATAAAAGTTATAGTTTCCTCCGGGAAGT
This sequence comes from Harpalus rubripes, assembly GCA_963082715.1. NCBI lineage: Eukaryota > Metazoa > Arthropoda > Insecta > Coleoptera > Carabidae > Harpalus > Harpalus rubripes. The sequence goes on from OY720448.1 coordinate 53,114,346, forward strand.
ATTGAAATATAAAGAAATTCTGTTTGGCAAATTTTCCAATTATTTAATATGAAATGCAGAACAGAAGAAATGGAATGAAATATAAGATTTTGCAGTTTCTTTGGGTTTACTAACTGATGACAGACTACGCTTTGTGAAAGATAATAATTTGGGCAATCTTAGAAAAAATATTTTTTAACGATTTATTTACTAATACAAATAGTTAATTAATCTTCCTTATATTTTAACCAATGGGATCTCGTGGCCGCGTGTCTGAGTGTCAGATCCCGAATCTGGAGAACCAGGTGCGATCCCGGCCGACGCCAAATATTTCCAATTTTAAATGGCACAAAATGACCCCTGTGGTGCACACCCCACGCCAGCAATGAGTGCCCGTGAGATGACGCCTGGTAAGCGCCCGCACGGTGCAAATATTTCATCATTATCGATATCTGATTACAAAACAGATTGGCACACCCATCAATGGATAAAAAGCCGAGATGATATATTTATTTTTTATTTTATATTTTAATTAAACTCAGGTGCAAGCATTCAAGTTGTATTTCATTTATAATATTTAATTAACCTTTGTAAATGTAGTACATTTTAATGCAAAAATAGACAAGAAACTGATTGAAGTGATTGGAAGAATCCTAAATTATATGAAATAGAGAATATAGGCGGTGTGCACAAAAATAATCAGCACCGCTAGCGGACAAAAATGACAGTTTTGGTAACGTAACAAGATTATGTTTTATGTCATAATAATTTTGCATTTTATATTTTATATAATATTTTCATTGAATGCGAAATACGTATAAGACGATAAATTTTATGAGATGTAGTGGGAGATTCTTACAAAACTACCGATTAAAACATTAAAATTTATAAATGTCGTAGAACATTACATAAGGAATAGATGCTCAAGAAAATAATTTTTTAACTGATATCTTCTACTAATATGAAAAATTCTTTTAGATTTACATATTTTCTGATTGTAAAAAATACTTATCGTATAAACAATGGTCGTATGATTGAAAGAATGAATTGTATAAAAATGTGTATCTTTAATTTATATTTGAACAAGTTATAATAGAAGAAGCAGAAAATTGTCTTAAAATTGTATAATACTTGCAGTTGTAAGAAATAGAAATATATATTTGACATAATTCGTTTATTAATGTTAAAGATCTATCACATCGATGTTTTTTCGCAGCCCTAGTAGTGCGAGACATAAAACTCATTGGGCGTGCGTTAAATCATCAAAAATAATATACATTTGTTACATTCCAGGATCATGCTACACTACTATGTGGCAAATATCCACTACGAAAATATAATTTTTATGATTACATGATATATTTTTTGAGGATTTTTTTTTTTATTTACTATAGTTGACTATGGTTATTGGTTTTATACCAATATTTTTTTTGTCCATTTCTAGGGTGGGGCAACTGCCCCTCCCTGCCCCACCTTGGCTACGCCCATGAGCCTGGTATATTTTCAAGGAAGAATCTTCTTCATTTATTGCGAATGTAATGTAGAAAGTTTCTTCTCTACAATCATTCAAGTTTTCCAACTCTTTTATCGCAATTTCCATGTTTTGTGCATCTTGTAATACTTAACTAATATTATAAATTATAATATAAAACTAAATATGATAAAATGGTTTACAGAAATTACACATATTATGAGAAAAATTATATTTTTTACCACAGTACTTTCGCTGGTATTTTGACTTTTTTGAATTAGTCACATCACATATAAAATTTTAAATAATTTCTTTAATCATTCAATATATTAAGATGTATAATATTCATATACAGTAACAAAAACTCAAAATAAAATTGCAAATTGTATTACTTTCTCGTAATGTCAAAATTGATTCGCGTATCAAAAATGCTAAAGTAGACGCTAGAGGCGCTGACACTTAAAATGTGCACATCGCCTGGAAAAGAATCTACAGTCATTAAGGGATTAAATGTAGCAGAATCTTTTAAAAAGTAAATTTTCAATACTATAGAGAAATTTCCACTACCTTCCTGTACTAATAAACAAAACATTTCGTAACTGAAGAAAATATATTGAAAATGGGTCCACAAATAAAAGTAAAAAACGGGTTTTTATTATCAAAAATACAGGATGGCGCAAAATGAACGTTATGGTTTGAATTCCTTATAACTTTTTTATTTTATTTTTTTAATATATATTATTTTAGTATTTTGTAAAGAAGACTTGGGGAATTTGAAATGGAGCAATACACAATCGAATAACGAACCAAAATCATTGAACTATATTTTTAAAATCAACGGTCCATTGTTTTTACTCGGCGTGCATATCGTCGATATTTTAATGTGCGGATTGGACCATCACAGCCTACAATAAACCGTCTGGTGGCAAATTTTCGACAGAAAGGAACAGTAAGGAACCTTCCTGGTGCCGGAAGACGTCGTACGGCGCACACGGATAAAAATATTGAATGTGTACGCGAGAGTATGCAGAAAAGTCCAGAAATATCAATATCAACAATGAGACGTTCAACAAAATTTAGGCTATTACGAAGTTCAGCTTGTGCAAGAACTGAAGCCGTCAGAATACCGACAACGGTTTGATTATGCCATTTATTTCCGGCAAAAAGCAGAAGAAAATCCAGAATTTATTCATAATTTGGTAATGAATGATGAAGCCCATTTCCAATTAAACGGCTTCGTAAACAAGCATAACTGCAGGATTTAGGCTACGGAAAATCCAAGAGCAGTTCATCAGCGACAATTACACTTAAGTGTACTGTTCGGTGCGGTGTATCGTCCGAAAGGATCATTAGCCCATATTTCTTTGAAAATGAAGACGCTGTCGCAGTTTCCATCAATAGTGCTCAATATCGGACGACGTTGGAATTTTTTTTAATGCCAGCTGTGGAAAACCATCCAGTCCTGTGGTTCCAACAAAATTAATTTTGCATACTTTATAACGGTAGAAATTAGCTATGAAAATATTAAAAATTACCATTCGTTTACTACTCAACTTCCGATAAACTTTCTAAGCAAATCCCTATATTGGAAACAGTTTCAAGGTTAGATTACACCTTCACGATAAGAAAATATTTATTATCAAAAATAATTGAAAAAGTTATAGGTTTGAGAATAGTATAAAATTAAATACATATAGTTAGTTTTCAAATAAAATTTTTATCTATAAAAGTTAATAAAGTTCACTATAACAGAATGATACTTACGAGATCGTATTATATAACTGTAAATTATAAACTGAAGGTATTGTTACGTACCTTCGCAGAATCAATATTAATCGCACTCATAAAGTATACAGTTAATAATCTTCAACTCGTCAATTTTTAATCAAGCAAAAATAATGAAAGTTCGCAATTTGTATGAATTTCATTTCATCGTCCTTAATACTTCGAACGAGTGAGTACGAGTGTCCATTTGCGTACGTCTGCATGTGACGTTAATATAATTGCTTGATAATGAATCTTTTACTTTACGTAATCAAAAAAACCATACGTGAAATTAACAACACTCATTATCCTAATATTTCAGTTATGAAATTTAATTACTAACTGTTTTCGTAAAGGAGTACAAATTTTTAAAGAACAGTACTTTTTGGGACTTTGAAATTGTATATTAAGAGGAATGGACCCCCTACCTACTATATATGAAGCGAAAATTCAAATTAGTTGTTCCTGTACTAGAAATAGTAAAATTTTAAAAAATTTAACATTTGACGAACATATTCTGATATGAACCTGCTAAACTGCATTTAAAAAAGTATGGTTGAAATTAGTATTTGACTTCAATTTTATGGGGAAAACGACATTTCTCGTTTTTCCTATAAAATCAAAGTCAAATACTAATAGATTTCAATAATACTTTTTTAAAATGTAAACTCATATCAGAAGTATGTTCGTCTAAAGTTGAATTTTTAAAAATATTAATAGTTCTAGTACAGAAACAATTTATTCTTTTTAAGAATATAGATTAAAATTTATGTAAAGCATGTTGTTCATATTATGTAGAAAATTGATTATCCATGTAAGAAATTTTGGTATATTTTTAGAGAATCGGTAACAGAAAAATACTGTAAATTATTGGTTCTACGGAAGTCATGCTAGAATTATTGAGAATAAGATACATAGTTCATATTTTTTTTAAATTTTATTTTAAATATATTCAAAAGTATAATACACGTTACCATTCTTTCATTCCACTTCTTAAAAGCCCCCAAACAGTTTTCTTTTCGTTTTCTTTTAATATAATCATGAATTGCAGTATTGTAGCATTAATTTCTGTTTCAGACAAAAATCTTCTACCCGTAAATATTTTTTAAATCCCAGTAATATCCAAATGTCGCACATTCCCTAAATCAGGTGAGCATGGCGAGTGTTTATTTTAGCATGACTAAAACCAATAAAATTATTAGTTTTAGTTATTATCTCTTCTATTCTATCATCTATTATTAATTCTAGCGTGACTGATCCTCGTACAAAGTTATATTAAAATGTTTGTTAATTTTGATGGTTAGATGTATAGTTCATATAGGGGAATTCCACAATTTTTTTATAGGTAATTTATTCCGAAAGGCAAAAGTAAAACTAAGACTATTGGTGAAAATCCGGTGAAAAAATTATAAGATTATGACTTATAACACAGTATAAGTCTACATATTTTATATTTGCAAGTGTATTTAAATTATTCGGTTTAATGCAAAAAAAATATTTAAATAAAAACTGTTTAAGCATTGCAGTGTTGGAGTGATGGCCACTCCTCCGCTATTTGAATTTCTTTACTTCCATTGGTAGTCCCAACCTCCTCCTAAGACGTTATTTATTACACATTTATAGGCGGTCTTTCAGTAGACAATCAAAATATATTCATATTAGTCTGAGACACTAGGTATAACAAAAACCCCCTTATTTCCGAAGTATTTCAATTATATCATTTTATATCTTTATTAATATTCAATTATTAAGCATATACGAGTACTTTCGCTTTTTAAATAAATAAATAAATAAATATATCATCACGGCTTATTGCTGGGTGTGCCAATCTGCTTTGTACACAGATATCGGTAAAGACGATATATTTGCACCGTGCGGGCGCTTACCAGGCGTCACCTCACGGGCACTCATTGTTGGCGTGGAGAGTGCACCACAGGGGTCAATTTTGTGCCATTTAAAATTGGAAATATTTGGCGTCGGTCGGGATCGAACCCGGTTCCCCAGATTCGCGACCTGACACTCAGGCACGCGGCCACGAGACCCCATACTTTCGCTTTTTGTTACTAATTTCTCTTAATTCAGTTGCACTGAAATAGTCTAAGCTATTCATTTTGTTTTTTGCTGTATATGCCAGCAGGTTTCAGTAATAACGATATTTTTATCGTGAAAGGCTTTACCAAATGTTATCTACTTTCTTACAATAAATAATTGCATGTATTTTTTACTTCAGTCGAATTCGGTCATATATACTGAGTTTACATGCAATTTTGAAGCCATTTTCAGGGTCAGATTGGCCAGTCGGGATAATCGGGAATTTTCCGAAAGGCCGCGGCTTTTTGAGGCCGCCGTTCGGTGATTACAAACTAAAATTTGAGTACGTAGCATCATCTATCGTAATTAACTTCACAGCGTAACCGTTCTTATTTAGATCGTTTTTAACATTTTATTTCGGTGTTGCAAATATACTCCAAGCTCGAATATATGAGCTTTTGATAATTTGCTACTTTATAGATTTTGAATGGTTAGAATTATAGTTAAGGTATTGTCCGGTGTATCAGCGACATATCTAAGCCAAAGTTTAGGTCTTATATTGGCTGTACCTAGTACTAATTCTTCAAAAAAATTCCATGTATAAATTGGCTATAATTGAGAAGAACCCATCAGCAAACCATCTTCTTGTACAAAATATTTTTTTCTTGGAAATATGAGTTCTGTAGGCAGCACTGCAAAAGTTCCATAATACCACCAAGAGGCAAGTCGGTTCTATCTTTTAAATTGATATCTTTTTCAAGCCTTGTTTTGATGATTTCTAAAAATTTCTACAAAATGTTTTGAATTTTTCACATATGACGTTCTTTTTCCTTGAAGTGGCTGAATGATTGGTAATAGAAATTGTGATAGGAGAATTTATGGAACTTCTGACGGGTTTCTGATATGCTTAAAAAAAGCTTGCTAAAATATGGAGTGAGATCTGTTCTTGTTCTAAACGAAATATATTACTTTACATTTCTTAAGAGCACGGTACATTTTTTCTATAGACGCAGTAGAATGTTTTCCAAGTTTCTTATAATTTCTTTGATTCAAAAGCTCTTCTATTTTCTGATCATATACATTGGTATCCAATATTACTGTAACACTTCCATTATCTGCAGGTAGAATCTTGGTTGTGTTATCTTTCAATGCTTTATTTTCTTCGTTTTCAAGATTAGGTTTGATCAGATATTTTTTTTGCTTCAGAATTTTTCTAACTCTCCATTTATTAATAATTTAATATTGTCTACAACTTTTAAACGAAAATAAATGTTATTTTCTTAACTATAGAATGTTCTATATTTTAAATATTATTTTTAAGAGCGTTTTTTTATACTTCAACATCTTTTATAACTGTTCAATTTCTATGTAGGCAAAAAATTCGTATTATCCAACATCAAAACTAATTTATTACTTTACGAAAATATAATTATAAATTAAAAAATAAAAACCGGAGATGAGGGTTCTCATGCTAGAATTTTCCTAGGTCACTGAATCTTCGCAATCCGGCCCTGGCCGTTTTCAAAACATTTCTAGTTTTTAAAACGTCATGTATACAGTGTAAAAACGGGTTTGAGTTATCTCAAACCAAAAATAAAATTCATGGGTTTGACTTGAAACTTGAAACTAGTTTCAAAATTTCGTACATTGCATAACGTTCCTGCCGCTTTGTGTTACTAAACTACAAATAATCTGACAGTTGTGTAGTTTTAGTACGTATTGGAACGAAGTAAAAACATAATTAGAATAATGGCAAAACGAAGTATTTGGAGTGAAGGGGATCCGGGCATGTAAACAGTTTCGTGTAGTTTTAACTGAAAACTGAAACCATTTTTAAAACTGCATGTAAACATAGTACTAGTGAGTGCACTGAACACAACCATTTTTTGTTATTTATACAAAAAAGTTGCCTCGTCGTATTTATAGATTTGTCATAAAATTAATGATATCTAATACAACACGTAATTAATATTTCTAGTATTGTTCCGACTTACGAGTATGTTAAACGATTTTCTTCGTTCGTGTTACGCGTCACACTACCACACACCTGGTTGCGGCCGTACTGTACCAACAAGGCGTACTGATTGTTCGCCAAACGGAGAGATAGACTATAGACAGCACGTAGCGTGCAGCGGTGCAGCAAGGCTCCGCGCTACGGCCGTATTACAGTGTCATTTTTAATTTGGTTATCATTTCAAAGAAAAATCATCACATATAAAATGTCATTCAATTAATTTTTTAACCATCTAATTAGAGTATTAGAAAAATAAATATAAAATATGTTTTTTTAAAAATTGTTAAATGTTAATGGAATTCGAGAAAAACGGCTTTAATACTATTGTGACTCCATCGCGCAATACAAGCAACCAGAACGAAAGTAATAGGTCTGTACCTATTTCTTTCACGTTAAACAATTTTTTTTAAGTTTTACTCATATTTTTGTGAATGTTGACTATAATATTTACATCTATAGTTCGCGCCTTCTCGAAGTCCTCCATTTTTGTTATGAAACTTCATCTATATTGAAAGTGATCAATAGCTCTAAAAAGTCTTTATCGTTATTCGTGATAATTTTTTTAATATTCTATGGCGTAAGATCGTTGTGTTCTCAAACAGTGGAGTTCGCTAATAATTATTGGAATCACATGAATTGATCTTTTTTTATACCGCCGTAATTTCACACAGTTATGGTCCTAGCGCCACAACTAGGTACGTATGAAGAAGTATTTTCACAATTGCACATGTATCATGTACGAGTATCTACATTTTTATTAGAAGAATAAAAATCATAAAAACATATTCGAAGTTTAACTATGGTCCAATGATAGTTGCATTACAAGTATTGTTTTTAGTGTTTTCGTTCAAAACATGTTTTACCTCTCACCATCGAAGGTAAGACAGCTATAGGGATCGTGCTAAAAATCTAATATCGAGATTAATGTCACTACCACAAAATAAATTTGAATTAATATAACGATAAGATTCTGTATAAGAAAATATTGATAGTACGAGTACGCTAAAAATTATAAAGACTTAAATACATTTATCAGAATTAGTAAATGGGTAGGTACGTATTTAAATTAATAAAAATTAAATGGCGGATATTATTGTATTTTAAAGATTATTGATTAAAGTATGATAGTTGCATAACATTCACTAAACTACATGGTTAATGATTCATTAAAGGAAATACTGTATGGACTATAGTTGCGTACTTCATTAATACAAAATACAACTAAGATCCAAAGTTTGTAAAAAAAAAATTAAACCATATATAGTAGTAACAAAACAATTTTTGGCCTTTATGCAGATAATATCAGTAATAAATTCTTTTCAAGAACTTTATTTTAGAAGCTATAACAAAAATTCTAAAAATTGGAATGATTTTGGGCCATAGTTGTGTGAAATTAGCTGGTGCTAACATATAAGAGTATGGCACATAAGTTTTCGAAAAAATTTCAATGGACAATTCTGTGGTTAAAGAGTATACTGCATCCAGAAAAAGTATTAAAAAATACTGAATAAGTTTTTTCAAAAATACAAAATTAGACATTGTTGGTAAAATCTGTTTTGTATTTTTCGAAAGAATAAACCTGTAGCTCGAATGCAGCGTTGAGAATATTATGAATTTGTTCTTCGTTTTTGAGATTTTAAATAAATAAAGAAGTAAAAATTGCCCATTTTCACTCCCATTTTTCTAATAATAGTAGAATGTTTTTATAAAAAATCTTCACGCTGCAATGTAGAGAATGGTTTTCCAAACCAATTTATATTTTTAAAAAATTAACTGTTTTATTAGGTATTGCACATTAAAGGAAAAGAAATTATTATTTTTTACCGTCAAATGTTGCTGATTGTGGTACGAGCATTTCAGAGGAACAAGCATCTCCCTTTCCCCTAGCGTGCCAGGCAATTGATGTTGACCCATCCCACATAACATGGTGGGTTTTGCTCGAAAAAGGCAATATTTGTTATCTTTAAACTAAACTCTTTACGTATCTTTTCCTCTTTTCACTTTCTTATTCGATTATAATCTTTCTGGTTTTTCTTTTTCAGAGTTATAAAGCAGACAAGAGATTATCATAATACTAATCAATATACCTATATTTTTAATTTATAAAAAATAAAAGGGTAACTTAATTTCTTTATTTTTATAAAAATTATAAGTCTACAGGATATCCTGGGGCATTATCTAAAATCAAAAGTGCCTTTGGCTTCTAAATTCAGTTGTTGTATTTTTTTTTCGCACTGCTGGAACAAAATCTGTGTCCTTAAAAATTTTTCTGGTAACCCAGGATCTTTTCTGTCCTTGGTACCGACAGCGGTTCATTTCCAAAAGCTCGTGGCTTTTGAGATTTGCCCACAGCAGGGCATAAATGTAACTCGTTCCTTGCTCATTTTTCTACTTGGAGCTAATGTTTCAGCTTGGTGAGCAAGTGTTTTTTGAGGAAGTAATTTCCAGAAAAGTCCACTTTCGTCGGCATTGTAAATTTGATCTGGACACAACTGCATTTCTGCTATTTCATTTCGAAGCGCGTTTTTAAATGGCTCAACAGCAGCCTTATCAGTGGATAATTTTTCTCCTGTAATTGATAGCTGTCGAATTCCTTATCTGTATTTGAACTTATCGAGCCATCTGGAGCTAGCTTTGAAATTGTCATCGTTGAGTGTGATCATAAGGATTGTGCTTTTTCACACAAAATTTCTCCCGATATGGGCACAACTAAAATAATTCAATTTTGTGTTTAAAAATATCATACATATATACATAGTTAGTCATCTAATGAACAATGAACAATAAACAGAGTAGTTCTTAGAGAATATGAAATCAAGGGCTTCGCTCATTTATGTAGGTAGCAGTATAAGAGAATATGAAATCAAGGGATTCCCTCATTTAGGTAGCAGAATATATGAATTTACGGGATTCCCTAATTTAGGTAACAGAGAACATGACACCAAGTGATTGTTTCATTTAGGTAGCAGGAATCACGTTGCTGTTCGGCGTTGTTCGGATTATGGCTCCGAGTTGTCGCTAATCGGATTACTGGAGGTTCGGATTAGAGCATGTTCGGATTAAAGAGGTCATACTGTATTTAAATTTTTGGATGTGGAATAGTATATTCTATACTAGTATGGAATAGATAATTACCGCGCGAGCGAAAAATTTGCAGGCCGAGCCGCAGGCGAGATCTACGGTTTCGCGAGTGGCGGAAATACTATTCTATACGAGTTTTAGACTATACTTTCTCTAACACTATTTAAAAATAATATCTTCCTCTTATTCAATATTTTTTTTCTAAAAATAATAAAATATTATTGGTGTTGATCAAAATCAATAAAGAAACAACGTGCCAAACATAGATGGCTTGATGTTGAGAACAATTGTGTTTTCCCATATATGTTAATTGGGTAAATTGAAAAACTAGTGGACTTTGACTGGTTGTTACAGAATAATATACTCTAATAGTATAATAAAATGTGCTCATTGTGTAACAGTTTTTAGTTTGTCATAATTTTAAGACTTTGTTTATGCAATAATAGCGGTATTTGTTATTGAATGTAAGTTTATTTGTGAATATTTGAATTTCGCGCTATTAACCTGTTCTCAATTTTCGTATTCGTTTTTCATTGGAACACTTTCCACGCTTGTATTACAATACAACATGATAATCCACTGTCACCCGGGAGTTCGAGAAATACCGGTTTCAAATTGAACTTTCAGATCACTATTATTATTAAAAATTGTGACATCCCATCATGCACAGATCAATCTTGACGTTTTGAACTGTCATTATTAACTCCATAGCAACAACTATAAGTAACTGTTTATTTGCTAGTGAATTCATAAAATTTTAAATCACTCTCACAGAATTTTAATTCACCCTGCAAAAAATAATGCATTTAAAATAACATTAGGCATGAAAATAACACTTACCACAGTCTTTATCAGACAGACCAGCCATTTTTCAATATTTTTTACGACACAAATGACAGAAAATGGAGCTTGTTTATAATATATAAATAAAGGACTTAACGTTTATCAACGATGATTGTCTTGCCCAGCCTACTAATAATTGATTACTTTTTTATTTTGTCAAAATTAAATATTATTATGGTTTTTATTATTATTAAGTCAAACTTGAATAAAATATTGTATAAACCACGTAAGGATATTTATTCATTCAAAGAATTCTGGTCGCGAATCTAGGGAACCGAGTTCGATCCCGACCGACGCCAAATATTACGAATTTTAAATGGCACTAAATTGACCCCTGTGGTGCACTCTCCATGCCAGCAATGAGTGCCCGTGCCTGGTAAACGCCCGCACGGTACAAATATATCATCATCATTACCGATATCTGCGTACCAAGCACAGATTGGCACACCCAGCAATGGGTAATATGCCGTGATGATATATTTATTTATTTATTTATTTTATTAAAAATTCAACCCAATCGCCCTACGGGCTCGTGGCTTAAACTTTCTTTTCATGAATAGACATTATCTTAATTCACTTTTTTATCACTCTATATCACGAGAATGTAATCGAATTTCTTTAATCGGTAAAAGCAGTTTTATAAAGAAAGCTTTTGTTTACACTAGTGTGAATTAATAATCGACAATTTTTGAAAAATGCAATTTCTACGTCATCCTAAACTTAATGTTTAAAATATTAAAACAACTCAAGTTTTTTAAATGGAACACCCCATTTTGTATTATTTAAATGAATTCTTCTTTAAACAAAAGAGGATTAGTTTGTGAAGCATGTCCTATGTTGAAAGTTGAGTAAAATGAAAATATGTAAATTGCATGTTAGCAGTTTAGTTGGTCACGAACATATTGTTTTAGCTTTATGTTATATTTTCAATTTCTGTTTCTAATTAATTAAAATAATAAATAGGAACTAAACAAAATTTTCTTCTTTTTTCCACCATGGCCCATTTACATATTTTCAATTTTACTAAAAATCTATCAAATTTTAACATAGGACATGCTCTACAAACTACTTTTTAACTAAGCATTCATTTAAATAATAAAAATTGGGGTGCTCCATTTAAAAAACAAGAGTTTTTTTAATTTTCTGAACTTGTACTTTATGTTCACGTAGGAATTACATTTTTCAAAAATTGTCGATTATTAATTCTTATTAGTGTAAACAAAAGCTTTCTTAATAAAACTCTTTTTTACAGATTATAGAAATTCGATTCAATTCTCGAGATATAGAGTGATAAAAAAATAATAAAGTTAGGGTCTACTTCCGGCTAAACCGGAAGTGCTACTGCTTTGAAAATATCTTAGTTGAAACGGGCATATACAGTGTTCAAAAAAATTCCTAACTCGGAGTAGGCTATGAACAGTGAAACGTATTTCGGATCATTATTTAATTCAAAAGTCAAGTTGTCAAAATTGATCTTAAAATGTAATTTTAAGGAGAAAAGACAATAAAGAAGGATACAGTATGCATTCGTCGTTTTCTAATTTGTTTCCATTTTTAAAATAAGATGTAAGAAGAAAAGCCTTGATTTCTTTATATGACATTTTTGTCACAGCCTGTATATAGATCGAAGCTTAATTTAAGAACATCTTTGTTTTTATATTCAAAGAAGGTTTAAAGTATGCGTTGTGATTGTAAATATTCATTTAAATATCGCGGCAAAAATCAGAGTGTTAATATGATAAAAAATTTAAATAATTTCTTATAATTATTAATTTTCTTCATACTATAATTTAAAAAAAAACGACTGAATATTTATTAAACAAAATTTCTTTCTTTAATATTTATTTGTTGTATTTGTTGAAGTCTTCCAATGAACACTCTGGAGAAATTTATTACAATTTCTACGTAGTGTTTATTGGATGTTTGTCTTATGACAGCTCGAGTTCGAATTTCAAATTCAACGAAAGTCATACTGTAATATTATTTTTAATAATGGTACAGATATTTCGTTTCGTTATTACCGGAGTGTGAATAAAGAAGATTAATTAACCCAGAAAGAAACATTAAACCTTGATGATATATTTACAGCTTGTTTATTTTTCAGAGTTTATTTAAATTTACTAAATTTCCTAAATCATTTGATGTTTTCAATAATTTTTGTTAATATATTAAATTGAAAATAAAAGTAAATATGCAAGAATTTTTTAACACAAATGAATAATTTTCAGCTTCAGTCAATATCCACATTGTTTTCTTTATTTATTTTCTACCCACACATTATTAAATGTATGATCAGGTAAAATATTAAAAAAATTTAAATGGAATCTCAATTGCTGCCTCATATCATTGTCTGCACCATTTAAATATATGAACATATCCCCTATAGGGAAAAGAATATCTCATGTCTTTTAAGTAGTGATGCACACGAGGCGAGACGAGACGAGAAATATAAAATATCGATCTCGTCTCGTTTTCGGATCTGTAATCTCGATCTCGCTCTCGTTCTCGCACATTTTTTTGGATCTCATCTCGTTCTCGCACGAGAGTCTCGCGAGAGTCTCGATATAAAAATAAGCGCTTGCGCACTACGTATTTACGTAACTGTTTAACTACAAGATACAAGTACGCATCAATAGCACCGTCTTCCATGTATTTGCAATCGTATAACTGTAATAAAGAGACGAAACACTAAATTCTGGTCACCAAATAATTTCAATACGAACATAATGTTTATTCATTTACGGTCACTAGAAAATGTGATAAGTTAGTAAATAATTTAATTTACCTCTAAAATATCCAATTTATCATCAAATTGTGATCTCTAAACTATTTCAATACGAACATCTGTTAACACATTTTGTCATCAGTAAAACGAAGTAAACATTAAAAATTATTTTTTGTAACTAAATGTACCTACACTTTTTCATTAAATATATACCACTATTTAAGTAAGATTAAGTCATAAAAAACCGCTACACTGGTAACCGGCCTGCAACCAATCACTCAGCTTCTCTCCCTGTTGGCTCCCACCGACTCTTAATATAACATCCTTTACTTTTCAAGGGCGACAATAGTTTTATTAACCGTGGTTTTAACTGACGTGAATTAGGGGATGAAATATTGGAGAAAACTAGTTCTATTGAATGCGATACCGATTTTGTCTTTATTTTAGCATTTCCTCGCTCTGGGAACGATACTAATCGAATCGACTAGATAGACTCAAAAAATATTGTGAATTCATATAATTTTCACATTTACGTGTTCTATTCATGAATTAGCGTTGACTCCACTCCTTGTACGGTGCATTTTTCATTGAATTTATGAATCAAAGCTATAAAGTTACAAATACTTTTTATTGCGAGATTTTCGCGAGAATCTCGCGAGATTTCTCGCTTCTCGCAGTTGTTATATCGATCTCGCCTCGAATTTTAAACTGCAATATCGCTCTCGTTCTCGTCTCGCATAATTCAACGAGACGAGACGAGATGCGAGAGTACTCTCGCCTCGTCGTGCATCACTACTTTTAAGTAATTGAGGCAAATATGCATAATTAATTTAAAAACTCGAAATTGCCGCTATACCATCAATGTATAAAATGGAAAATGTTTTCCCCATTGTAAAGATTTTAGTACTTCCATATATTTGCAGTGGTTACCGCTCATTATTACCCTTAAGTTCGGGTAAAAATAAAGTTTAGCGCTCAGAAACTGAAAATTTTACGGACAATACACATGGAGCGTTATTTATTAACAACTCTTGGCTTCGATATGAAGTTAAATATGTATTGTGTAGATTGTAAATCATTTCATACTATTAGTGAAAAATATTCACAAATTTTAAAATTAAGTGATTAGAATAAGATATAAAATGTTTTTGTTATTAGTATAAAAATTTAACTGTTGCTACTTACATGTCTTAAAAGTACTTTTAATCCTAGGACCTAAGTAAGAAAAAATCATGAAATAAAACCTATTACTATTTCTTTCACATTTTCTGCAATATCTCATAGTATTAGTATGTTTATTATATCTTAGGATTCTTCAAATTCAACCATGTTTTTAAATACCAGAGACAAGTATATATCTTTTTTTTTAAAAAAATCTTCATTACAGTCGTATTACACATATATACCATATAAGCAATTCCTTTAATCTTTTATTTTTTTTAAATCCAATTTTTTGTTGGTAATTTTGATTGTTAAAATGATATTTTTGTCATAAATAGTTTACAGGTAATGATTATTTATTTGAAAATCATGACTAACTATGATAATAATTCAAAATATTGCTTTCATCCTGTTTAGATGATCGCATACGTTATATTTCTTTCGGTTGAAAAAAAAAATTGTATGTGTTATTCAGATTAAAATTGATCTTTTTTTCGCCTCGTAAAATCAAAAAATTGCTCATAAAACAAATTGTACACAATCTACTGTATTTATAATTCATAGTACATATTTACCCAGCACCATCTGTATTCTAATAGGTGACCTAGATACATTAGGTTGTGTTCAGTATTACAGATTGAAGCACTGAAAATCTGTTCATCCCGTCCCAATTCATCCCATTTTGCTTATGGGATTGTGCATTCTGAACATAACGTCATTGGTGGTGGGGGTATCTTTATCACTTGTAGGATTTAGGAGCTGTTACGATTATCACTTGTGGCATCGCTACGTTTTATCACTTGTGAGATTTGCATTCTGAGCACTACGTCATTGGCGATGGGAGTAACATTATCACTTGTGGGATTTGGAAACTGTGCGATTATCACTTATGTAAAATTCACTTTTCGACTGGGCGCCACTGGTTTAGAAGCGCTGGCTTAAGGCAAAAGCACTTGACATTCTTAAACACAATAACAACCCCCGACCCTTGCATGGTCAGGCTAGTTAGTCGTTGTGTGCTAGCAGTGCTATATGGATGTGTGTGAAACTGTGAAAGTGTCCATAAGAAAAGATTAGCTGCTTGCAGTAATTATAGGTGAGTGGTAGAACTCTCTGTCATTCTAATTATTATACAGGTATAGTTTATATAGTATAATTAATTATCCGAAGAGTTGTCTGGGACAACTCTGGGTCCATGGAGCTTTATGCTTCGAGGTGTGACGACACCAAATGAGAGGCTGAGATCCACGAGAACGTCTGGGACGTTAAGGATAAACCTGGGGTTTATCATGATAGGTCTGGGACCTATAAACGTGTGATCGTAAGCTAAACTCTCATAACGGGTCTGGGACCCATTGACCTCTGGGAGGTCGAGTTCTGGGAACTCACATGTCTGGGACATGCAAATGAGGGGCTGAGACACACGATAACGTCTGGGACGTTAAGGATAAACCTGGGGTTTATCATGATAGGTCTGGGACCTACACTCGTGTGATCGTAAGCTAAACTCTCATTATGGGTCTGGGACCCATTGACCTCTGGGAGGTCAGAGCTCTGGGAGCTCAACATGTCTGGGACATGCGTGTGTGGCTACGGTACCGCTAGTGGCTCAGAAATGATTATTCACGAGAGCCGTATTCCAGCAATTCATCAATGCACTGGGTGTATACTTTTGCGGATAGGGGTACCGGAAACCACAAGGTGTTAGGCTGCATTTAATATGCGGGGCACCTGCCCAAGTCTGGGACTTGGGAGCAACCTTATTCCTGCCCCCCCTCCTGTCTATCTTATTAGATGATAATGCACGCCTGTGATAATTGTTGTAAATTGGAATGACAATGTGTATTTTATCCCACTTAGGGGAACGCGTCGTAGAGGGCCAGTCCGTCGCTGACAAAGTTGCGTGTGTGGTAAAAGACGCCGATAACAGGTCAAAAAGGAAAGTGAATTGTATATATTAAATTATTGCATGTATTATCGCCCATATATTCGAGTTAAGTAATAAATGAAAAAGATTAACAAAAATTAGTAAAAACCATAGCTTTTACTTATAAGATTGTGTATTCTGAATACTACGTCATTGGTGGTGGGGGTAATTTTATCACTTGTGGTGTTTGGGAATTCTAACATTTGTGAGGCACAGGATTTGTGAACTATAGGTTTATCACGTGCGGCATGCTTTGGTTAAAACCATTTCGGGCAGTAACTTAACCTAAAAATAACTTATTAATTAAGCTACTAAGCTACAAAGAAAATAACGAAATAGAAGACGTCCGTTTGAAAGAAGTCGACAATGTTGCATTTGAAATACTAACACTATTCTGGACTTCCATGGTCTTTATTATTAACAAAAAGTAACAACACACAACGTTTTAATTGCTAAAGTATCTACAACCGTCATCAGGTGAATACTAATAAATTTACAGACTACTGGAGCTTATATACTAAAGACAAGATTAGTGAAGCGATCAAACGCACAAAGTGCAAGTTAGCGAAACAAAAATTAACAAATAGAGACACTAGTAGTTTAAGTTCATTCAAACGTCCAATCAGCGGCTTCCATACGTTGTCTATTTCTACACTTGGTTGGCTGGAGACCTCCTTGTTGTTGTTGATGACTGCTGCTTCTTTGAATTTTCTTTTGTACAAGTGTTCCTCTCGGGGACTTATACAATTCAAACTTTTCGGACGCTATCTAATGAGTAAAAAAGTATTTAATAAGTAGTTATGTATGTATTTGATCTACTTAGCGCATACCTTTCAATTAATTCATATTTATTTCCATTTTTCTTAAAACCCCGCCATTCTAACCATCTTTTCAACTGTAAGACGGAATGGTTTTCAATGTTTTTGAACAAATCATGCCCCTGGTACATAATCTTGTGTTAAACTCATTATTTATTTGTGAACTTGGTGTTTTACTGATATTTCAAATTCAAGGATGACTACACTTTAGTACAAGAGATAATTAATAACACTACACAAAATAACATAACCAAACTTTGCTGACTAAATAACAAACAAATTTAGGAACCAACGAGGCGAAGTGCTGAAGGGGAGAGCATTTGATCGACTCGGCCTTGGTATATCACCTCCACCTCGCTCTTTCTAAAAATTTGTTGTCATTTTCTAAATTGTGTAGAGGGAGGTCCGCTGCTGATCCGCCGCGAGTGACGTCAAATTTATAAGTCCCCATTCATTCTATGTTGTTTTTCCCAAAAGTATTGCGCGATGCCGTATTTTGATGTCTCTCCTCTCTGCGTTTGAATTCGTATGCTCATACATGGGATACCACCAGCAGACCTTTAGAAGTCAAACTCAAAGAACTGCAAGACAGTGGAAGTCCAGAATAGTGTTAGTATTACACTAATAAAAGTCTTCTCATTGCCCAAAGGATGAATAGGCTGTAGCCTAGGGCGCAAGATTTTATCATTTCATTTTAGTTTTTGGGGCGCTCTGATTTGGTTTGACCAAAAAAAAGGCGCAGTCTAGGGAGCGTGACGACCTAAACCAGGCCCTGAATTGCATGCAACTGCTAATACGTATTTCCGCGGAATTGAGAACTACTTACGTCACGTGACTATCAGTTGGTTTCTGTAGGTTATCCAATTTGCTCAATATATATATCAGATTAGCTGTGTACAGGGTGTCTCATTTTAGATGTTTTTTTAAGGTATCTCGAGTAATATTAATGATAGAGCAAAACCGTTTGCACATTCCAGGGTCAACTTTTCAAGAAATGTTTAATAGTCACCACAGGAAAGTTCGATCTTCTTTTGTTTCTGAGCTACAGGCAAAAACTCGTTTTTTGCTCATTTTCAAAATATCTCATATCTTATTTATTATAATAGTTAGAGAAAAAATGGTTTTATAAAAATTTTACCGTTTTTTAAATAGAATAAAATGGCGTAATTAGATTTTTTGAAACCTTAATGATTTTCGAGATATAACACAAACTTATGATTTTTTAAACTAGTTTTCAAAAAAAAATCGAATTACGCCATTTTATTCTATTTAAAAAACGGTAAAATTTTTGTAATAACATTTTTTCTCTAACTATTATAATAAATAAGATATGAGATATTTTCAAAATGAGCGAAAAACGAGTTTTTGCTTGTAGTTCAGAAACAAAAGAAGATGAAAAAGCCCTATGGTGACTATTAAACTTTTCTTGAAAAGTTGACCCTGGAATGTGCAAACGGTTTTGCTCTATCGTTAATATTACCTTTAAAAAACATCGAAAATGAGACAGCCTGTACACCTGTTCCTCTGTTGGCACAATGACCCTACTCGTAAATGGATTTCAAAAAGGCGATAGTAGCAGGCTGGAAAGTAGTAAGAATTAGGAATATATGTGTGACGCAGATGTTAGAGCGAGATTAACATTTTTAAAACTCTGATAGTCCTTATCATATAATTTTAACATTTGGTTTTAATATAAATTACCCATGTTCTAATTTATTATTATGGTGGAGGATCCCATTCCCAGGCCAGTTGTTAGTGTACATATTACAGTAAAAGTACATAGATAGTTAGATGATGTGCACATTGCCGGTAAATGTAGATACGCGCCCAATACAAATGTCGTTTGCAATTCAACAACAATAACCCAACCTAACGCACAAAAATCACTCTTGGAAAACCCGAGGCACGTTTTGTACGTTAGGTGAGGTTATTTTTGTTATATTTGTTGATTTGCAAGCGAAAACAATTATAAGAAAATCTCTTCATTTGCCGGGCAATGAGCACATCATTCCACATCCCACTATATACTTTTGCTGTAACATAATAAAGTGTGTTCAATAAAATTCCTAACTCGGAGTAGGCTATGAACAGAGAAACGTAAGTCTGATCACTATTCAATTCAAAAGACAAGATGTCAAAATTGATTTTGAAATGTAATTTAAAGGAGAAAAAACAATAAAGAAGAATACAGTATATTGACATTCGTCGTTTTCTAATTTGTTTCCATTTCTAAAATAAAATTGACATTTAATTAAATATTTTAAAATTAACATACGTTTCTTTGTTCATAGCCTGAATATGAATACTTTACCACTCAATAATACATAATTTTACATGTGTTAGGGGCGCGGAACTGTTATGACCATTTGCAAATAAACAGAAACATCCAGAATTGGAAGCTGAATCCTTCGATACAGGATCCGTATTGCT
Source organism: Harpalus rubripes (assembly GCA_963082715.1). Lineage (NCBI taxonomy): Eukaryota > Metazoa > Arthropoda > Insecta > Coleoptera > Carabidae > Harpalus > Harpalus rubripes. Next base: position 53,134,590 of record OY720448.1, read on the forward strand.
CAGCAATATTATTATTATTATTATTATTATTATTATTATTATTATTATTATTATTATTATTATTATTATTATTATTATTATTATTATTATTATTATTATTATTATTATTATTATTATTATTATTATTATTATTATTATTATTATTATTATTATTATTATTATTATTATTATTATTATTATTATTATTATTATTATTATTATTATTATTATTATTATTATTATTATTATTATTATTATTATTATTATTATTATTATTATTATTATTATTATTATTATTATTATTATTATTATTATTATTATTATTATTATTATTATTATTATTATTATTATTATTATTATTATTATTATTATTATTATTATTATTATTATTATTATTATTATTATTATTATTATTATTATTATTATTATTATTATTATTATTATTATTATTATTATTATTATTATTATTATTATTATTATTATTATTATTATTATTATTATTATTATTATTATTATTATTATTATTATTATTATTATTATTATTATTATTATTATTATTATTATTATTATTATTATTATTATTATTATTATTATTATTATTATTATTATTATTATTATTATTATTATTATTATTATTATTATTATTATTATTATTATTATTATTATTATTATTATTATTATTATTATTATTATTATTATTATTATTATTATTATTATTATTATTATTATTATTATTATTATTATTATTATTATTATTATTATTATTATTATTATTATTATTATTATTATTATTATTATTATTATTATTATTATTATTATTATTATTATTATTATTATTATTATTATTATTATTATTATTATTATTATTATTATTATTATTATTATTATTATTATTATTATTATTATTATTATTATTATTATTATTATTATTATTATTATTATTATTATTATTATTATTATTATTATTATTATTATTATTATTATTATTATTATTATTATTATTATTATTATTATTATTATTATTATTATTATTATTATTATTATTATTATTATTATTATTATTATTATTATTATTATTATTATTATTATTATTATTATTATTATTATTATTATTATTATTATTATTATTATTATTATTATTATTATTATTATTATTATTATTATTATTATTATTATTATTATTATTATTATTATTATTATTATTATTATTATTATTATTATTATTATTATTATTATTATTATTATTATTATTATTATTATTATTATTATTATTATTATTATTATTATTATTATTATTATTATTATTATTATTATTATTATTATTATTATTATTATTATTATTATTATTATTATTATTATTATTATTATTATTATTATTATTATTATTATTATTATTATTATTATTATTATTATTATTATTATTATTATTATTATTATTATTATTATTATTATTATTATTATTATTATTATTATTATTATTATTATTATTATTATTATTATTATTATTATTATTATTATTATTATTATTATTATTATTATTATTATTATTATTATTATTATTATTATTATTATTATTATTATTATTATTATTATTATTATTATTATTATTATTATTATTATTATTATTATTATTATTATTATTATTATTATTATTATTATTATTATTATTATTATTATTATTATTATTATTATTATTATTATTATTATTATTATTATTATTATTATTATTATTATTATTATTATTATTATTATTATTATTATTATTATTATTATTATTATTATTATTATTATTATTATTATTATTATTATTATTATTATTATTATTATTATTATTATTATTATTATTATTATTATTATTATTATTATTATTATTATTATTATTATTATTAATTTTTGTATTAATATTATTTAATTAATGGATGGCTGGGCAACTTGTATAGATGAGATAAGTATATGCCTTACTCGGGACTCGAACTGAGAACCCTTGGAATGTATTTTTATATAGAAGTTGTTTATGATTCTGGTTAAATACAAAATATGCGAAAATATATTTGATGTAGGTATACTTTTTATTTTTACGTTACAGAGTTTCCACAAGTACTTTTATTGTGACAAGTGCAAATGACATTTAATATGAGTTTATTGTTTTAAGTTTTAAAAAATATATGACAACCAATTGAATTTGGAAAACATACATTACTAATTTTATAATTTTTTCATTTAAATTGTGATTTCAAAATAATTGGTAATAACCGTAAAACGAAATTTAAATGTAAATGTTAAAACTATTCGTTTATTTATCTTTGCAAAATAAATTATTTAATAAAAACATTTTTTCTGCACAATGAATGCGAACCTCTACGTCTATCAACTCAGTCGTACTCGTATAGGTATGTGACAAATCCTCTCATCCAGGATAAAACTGTCGGTATAACACTTGACAATTTTTACCGTCTATTTTAAGAATTTGTTGTAGATATTGAACTTTGAACACTAGCATAAAATCAATTTTATACTTCACTTTTTCTAGTTCCTAAGTTCTTGAAACCTTTTAACCAATTTAAGCACATTATTATGATTATTAATTATTATTATTTTTTTATTATTATTACTATTATTATACGTGTCCAAATTATTTAATTAATTAATTTAAGCAAATTAATCATAATTTATTAAATATAATCTAATAACGGAATAAAATTATATTTAACACAAATAATTAACATGAGTACATGAATCTCACATCGAATTGGCAGGACTGGTAAGCACCGGATTGCTTTAAAAAAGCCGGGTCCAGACTGGACCGTCCAGTGATCTCTTTCTTGGATTTTTTTGGTTTTATTAGGTAATAGGGGAGACCGGTGTCAATTGTTACAAAATTTAAATTTTTATTTTTCACGAGTTAACTTTACATTTCGAAATTTTGAAATTACCTATATGAGAACCTACCCACCTTAGTGAATAATATTTTGAATTTTAAACTTTTGAAAATGTGACAAATATAAAAGTATAAGAATTTTTAGTCAGGCATTACAAATGTGACAATTGACACCTAACTGGTGTCAATAGTAACAGGGCCAGTGTCAATTGTAACAAATTTTAACAGTGATGTAATAAGATAAAATAACAGATAAAAGAAGGAATTATTGAAATAAGAAACATTTATTTATTACCTCAGAAAATACAAAATTCAGATGACTCAACTAAAAGCAAACAAAATATATATTCTGTTGGTGATATGGACCATTTTGACCAATGCCTTTAGTCGCTAACGAAATTGCAGTTTAAGTAAACATAAAATAGGTTTTTCTTCGTACAATTTAACTTGCCCGGTGTCCAGATTTTACATTTTCGCCACTGCAACCAATCTCCTGTGCTCAAAAAATATGGGCCAATACATATCATAGAGTTTCCTCATCGGAGCCATCTGAAGAGTAATCTGCGACTGTTACTTTCGAAAGTGTTTTTCGTATTTTTGCTCTTCTTATTTTATGTTTACGATAGCAGTGGTTTTTTCTTGTAATTTTTATCATGGTCAATACTGTACTTAATTATTAAACATGTTACAATCGACACCGTGGCATGTGTTACAACTGACACCGCTTCACTTATAAAGATATTATTTGCTTTTTTGTATTTATTAGGTAATAATTCGAAATGTTTTTTAATGAAAAATAAAAGCAGATATAACTCACAAACTGATCCTTAACTTGAAATATTTCCGCGCAGAGCACTTATAGTGTCTTAGAAACAATGTGTGTCACTACCTGTATTTACTTTTTTGTCGATTTACAGACATTCTTCAGAAACAGACGCCGTATTTGCGCGTATGTACTTACACTAAATACCAAAGAGCTATGACTCTTTCTGCTTCACTCTGCAAGCGCGTTTTAATCTGCTTCGAAAAGATGGCCCTGTTACCAATCCTTGTTATATTTGACACCTGTTACAATTGACACCGGTCTCCCTATTGAGTTTTTCAATTTTATATAATTTAAAATTATTACTTTATAAATAATTATATGTTCATGTTAATATAATCTGTATAAATTAAACAAATTTGTCATAATAAACTTTTATTTTTAAATTTATTACATTGTAAGATTTTTAGTCGTCCACAAAATTAAATACTAATGTAATCATTGTTACCTAATTTAGATAAATTTATAATTTTTAAGCCGGTTTGTCTTTTTACCTTCCGCTATCTTAAGCAAGGGAAGTATAGGGATTATGCTAAAAATCTTATGTTGAGAATTTGAAAAACACTTATTGATATCAGAAAAATATGAAAGCTTTTCCTAAAATAGATACGCCATTTGACTTTTAATTTAATCGGTTAAACAGAAGTGGCACATTACTTGAAGCTCTAAATAGTTTTTCTTCGAATAATAATTTTAAATACGAGTATCTTCTAGAATTGGAGACTTATAATCCTGGAAAAAAGGACAACAAATTTTTAGAAAGAGCGAGGTGATATACCATGGCCGCGTCGATCAAATGACTCTTCAGATTTGTAGAGTCGGTAGGAGTCGACTTGCGTCGCCAACTCACAGCGACACTAATTAAATGGAAAGCACTTCTGTCGGCTTGTGTCGCTAAATGGAAAGCACCCAATTGACGTTTAGCTGAATATTTACCATAATTCTAACATCTAGCCTATTTACTAGTAAATTATTATGTGCTATTATTACAACAAGAAAAACATTCCACCAAGTTTGTAGCATCAGGCATCAATATTTAAAATTGGTATAAACGGAAGGGGATTCATTCAGACGCGAAAGAAACTGTAGTCGATGTTTTAAATTGGCTAGTATATGCAGCTTCAGTCATAACTTGTCGCGTCGCACAACAAATATCTTATAAGATAAATTTTATTATGAAGGTAAATGTTTTCACAATTCTAGCTAACAATAAAATTTAATTTTTTAAATTTCTTGTTGGTGAAACTCTATATTGCATAGTACATTAATATGTGATTATTGCAGATCACTATAAGCTCCATAATAATACAATACTCTTGTTTGTAATGAGAGTTAAGGATCTGTTTAAATGGGAATTGACAGAATTACTTGCCAGGACGTAGCAACCAAAGAGGATGCAGTATAAAAACAGTTTCTTCCCAGTTCATAATTACGAATATAATTATGTTAACATTGAATATGTTAATTATTTAATTCAAATAAATATTAATTAATACTGAAAATATTTTTGGCAATAAACTTTTCAACACCTTATAATAAGATTCAGTATCTTGCAGAAGTATCATTGCTTTATTTGTTACTATTTTACCGTTCCAAATTTATTAATATACGATGTTATTACAAAGTAGTAAGAATATAATTGCTTACAAAACATTTTTATTGCTATATAAAATACAATATCTTTCACTACTTTATTTAGAAAGCTGCTGCCTATGATGCAAACCACATATGTCAACGAGCCATTTGACCTCGTTGTCGTCGTCGTGGAATCGCTGGTCACTTTATCAGCAACAGGAAGGAAGAATTTCAGAGGCCGGAACAGATGAAAATCACTAAGTGCAAGGTTTGCAGGATATTTATATAAAATGTGAATAAAAATGTCATCAAATTGTGCCATGAAAAACAGAGAATCGGTGACATTTTTCTTTGTTTAATAGTTATATAAATATTCAGGGCAGTAATGCCCGTACCTATAGTTGAGACTTCGATTGAACTTGGACTTAAGCAAGACTTGAGGCGAGAATTGTTTACTATAGTCGAGTCTCGAAAGTGAAAAGCAGGTACTGCGCGTGCGTCGGTGGAGTCTTGCTCGAGCCCGGTAATGACTAACCTTAAGCATTGCTTCGCTCGTTGACATTTGTTTCGCATGTAGATAGTTTGTAAATTACACTTCTTATCAATGGAAGACTATGAGGAATTTGTTGATTTTGTAGAAAATGTGCAAAATAATGCTAGATTGCCAAAAAGATATGTTCGAGATGCAGCAAATCCTATTGAACAGTACGATGAGAAGGATTTTAGGGGCCGTTACAGGTTTTCAAAAGATATTGTAATGAATATTATTTTGCCCCTGGTAGCCCACGACTTAACGACAGTAAATAACCGCGGATTACCCTTTCCCCCTTTAATTCAATTATTGACGTGTCTACGATTTTATGGAACTGGAAATTTTCAAGTAAGATTACGTTCTATATTCTATTGTGATTGTGTAAAATTCACGTAGGTAAGTTATTTTGCAGCTGGTGAGTGGAGATCTGCGTTGTCTGCATGGTATAAGCCAACCGTCGGTTTCGCAATAATGTATAGGTTACGTTTACGGTTGACATTCCCTCCCAATTTGTACGCAGACATACAACGCCTACATGCAAAAATCACCATAAATGTCACTAGAAACACAAACGTTACTAAACAGATCCAGCCCCATCTTAACTTCGCCGAGAATTCACGAAGGCTGCATTATAATACAGACTGAAGTCTCGAGTACGGAGTACAGCTTGGTCAAGTACAACTCAAGCCAAGATTGAGTACGGACTATAGGTACGGGCATAAGAGCTTCCTACTGGTTGCAGAGCACTTACTGACCGCAATGCTTATTACATTTTTTGCACTATCGACGCACAAAATTAAAAAAATAAGATTTAAAAATTATTTTGACATATTAAAAATTATTAGTTGTCATTTGTAACCTTTGATCTTAGTTTTTACTTAGTTGCCGCCTCGCCTCCTGATCGGTAAGTAATTTGTAAATAAAACCTACTTCCTTGGAAACCCTATCGGTAAACAATAAACCAATATCTTGCCACTTTAATTCTAAGTATATTTTTACGTTCATTACCGTCTCTGTAATTGTAATATTATGTAAGACGGTGAGTCTGATATTCTGTAATGTTATTTCGTTAAAAGTTAACTATTTATATTTTAATTTCTAGGTTATCAATTTAAATTTGACAGCTATTGAATGTTTTTAGTAACTTTATTCTTAGATTGTCTAGTGTGTTATAGCAACACTTAGTGCGATATTACGGTTCTCTATTGTACACGTTACTTCTTATTCGCTGATTCTATATTATAGTTTCTATGGATTTTTATCTATATTACTTCTACGTCGCCGGCGTAAAAAATAGCTACTTCTACTCCGGCAGCGTAGAAATTAAACTTCAATCTTGTGAATCAAGTCTCAAAAGATGCCATTTTTATGACGCTTGAAGAAAAATTACTTTTTCTATTTCGATGTCACTGAAAACACGTCGTTAAGAAGATCTATAAACCAGTGGCGTATTTACGGGGGGGTCCAGGGAGTCCGGACCCCCCCCCCCCCCAGAAATATATATTTTTTATTTCCAAAACTCCAGTGGATGCTTGTCTGGGTAGGCAGGTGGCAGGTGAGGCAGAGCCTCACCAGACAAGAAATAACTATTAATATTATTTTAACAAATTAATAATTTTATGTAAATTAAATTTAAACTTATTCCGTTATAAATATCAAAAGAACAATTTAAGCCACCACCATAACTAATTTGTAATGCAGTTCACCTAATTTACACCCCGTAACGCTTGCCTCTCGAAGAATTGTATAATACCTAATGTTTTTGATAAAGCTTTCATTCCGGTAAGCAATAGTACGCTAGACAAGGAGCTGTTTGAGGCATGCTTCAAATGCAAAATGCAATGAGTACGTAAAAAGATAAGAGATAGAGATCCTGACCGTGAGCGTACGTAAATACAATTAAATTTTGTAAGTAGGTTCACGACATCTACTGTACATTGCTGCAAGCCAGATTAAATGTTTGGGGTGTGTAATCTGTAATTCGTTATGTTAATTTTAACATCCTGTTTAAATTTTTCACTACTAATAATAGTAGACATTGAATAGAAAATTTAAATGACAGATAATACATTTGTTTCTACTGGATACATCAAACATAAACATAATCTGTCTAGCATTTTTCTTGTAATGTAATGAATCGTAGGCCCTGTATAATAGTCGCGCCATATTGTGTTGTGTTTATCCAAGTGAACAATCTGTTAAATATATTCTCTTTTCTGAGATGTTGTGTGATCTGGTAATTTATTTTTGTATATAAAAGGGGGAAAACATGCAGCTTCACATCCCTTGAAAAAATGTAATTTTTAATTATAAGGCATTTGACCTTGAGTGAAAAAAAATTTTCGCCTGCGGCGCCTTTTTTTCTGAATCCTTTCCCTCACCATAATTTTGGACCCCTCCCAGAAGAAAATCGTAAATACGCCACTGCTATAAACACACCATTTTGATGCTTTACATTTTCTAGAGGTGGTATGACTGTTTCGAAAACTGCAGATGAATGACATATAACCTCAAATTTCTGTCAGTGAACAACTGACAAAAAACACCAATTACTTTTTTCTATTTCGATGTATTTATGAACAAAACTCAACTTTTATTTAAAGTATTTTTCTCTAAAATAATCCATAATAGAATGATAGAGTTAAAACACTGCTAGTTGTCTCCTCGCTAACCAGCCTTAATCACTCATTCATGTTACAACCCTTTGTGATTAATCTCTTTATCCTTCCCTATAATTAATATATCATCATCGAAATTTCTGTGAATACAGTTACATATTTCATAAGTAGGAAAATTATATTTTCATTAGGTACTAAAAATTTAACACTGGCGTAAAAATTTACTGTTTAAATAATCATCTACCTACACCTTTGAATTGTATTTCAGGAATAGTCATTTTAATTAATTGATTATTCTGAAATACAAATATTTATTTCTGTATGTATTGCATTTAACGCTTTCTGAAATAAAATTGTTTATTCTGAACTACATTTGACGAGTTCTGAAATTAAATAGATTATTCTGAATTACATTTTAAGAGTTCTGATATTAAATTGTTTATTCTGAATTACAAATAACGCTTTCTATATTACAAGTGGAAAAGTTGTAGAAAATAATAAATTCTTTGTAACAATAGACCTTTTCAATTTAAAGAGACAGAAGATATGCGCAATGGGGATTTGCGCATAGTAAGAACAACTGAGATCTATGGCGTTTGTTTCTAAAAAATTAAGACGTAGAATGTGAGAATATCTCAGATAACTTTAAAAAATCTTATCGAAATAAGTTACAAAAGCTTTTATTGAAGTTAAAATATCTAACGATGCAAATTTCACTGAGAATTACAGGTATTTTAATGACTGCAATATTTTTGACGTTTCGTTTGACAGCTCAATTAGCAGTTGTTCGCGCCATTTTCTTACATACTTAGGCACGTTATGTATATCATAACTGCCGCAGATGTCTGTTTGAAATCCGAGCTCGTAGAGCGGTTTCAGAAAATGAAGACATTATTCATAAATATCATTTTTGAAAATTCTCTCATTAATACTACTTTCAGAATATTATGGTTAACAGAACAATTATTTTGACATATGTCAATATGACAAATAATCAAATTATGTGCTTTATTCCTCATGTTTATTATTTTAGAATAAAATGAACCGTATTTAGAACGATACACTAGCGTTATCTGTTTGTATTAATGAATAGCATTATACTTTTATTTTATTTCTATTTTGTAGACCGTTGTTGACAAGTCAGCATTGTAATAATATTACAGTACAGATACAGTTATTACTTAGTTACCAGCCTACTTTTGTGCATGTAAACAATAGATAAATATCCCGAAACCGGTAAATATCATAAGGCTCCATAAAATGTGTTCTTAAGTATAATTATTATTACACCTGTTAACACGTTTTATTTGTGGTCGTAAATTGTAAGATACCATAGATATTAAATAAACTATTATTATTAATGACGCAGGGGAGTCACTATGATTGGTGTCACCCAGTGCGGTAGCCCTTATTGTCATCTTTCTATCCTTATGAACTATATCCTATAAATTCTATATTAGATTGTACATTATTCGTAATAGTATTTTGTCTGCAATATTCTTACTAGATTAACATTTCTCAACATCACTGAATATTTTTTTATATTCCATTTTCCACATTCACAATATAATAGTTTGTATATTTTCACAGTTCCACTTAATTAAAATGGAAATGTGATCTAAATTCAAAGAAAATATATTTTAAGAGCTATGCGTACAGTTCGGTAAGTCGAGTAACGTATTTCAAGGTTGCATAGATACGCAGTGGCAAAGTGATAAGAAAATTAAATTGTTACAGTCCAACGCATACAAACAGTACCAGTATTTTTTGTTATGTTATATATTTTATATTAAGACTTTACTGTATAAACAAATAAGGATTTAGAATAATGTTTCGTTCTATTTCTGTCATATTATAAGGCCAGCAATCATGTCCCAGTGTACGATTATACCCTCCATTTACTTAACGAACTGTACAAAAAATCGTTTACCTAGAATTCTATGATTATCTCTCTCTTATATTATATAGTCGATTGGTATCAGTTGCAAAGTGGTGAAATGCAAAATAAAAAATCTGATGTGGCCAGCACATTACCTTCCGTCAGTTCTATGTATATTATACAAATCCCATAAAGACAATTTCTTGAGAAGGATTCTTTATTTCCAGTACATTACCTTCCCTCAGTTCTAGGTATTTTTTACAAATTCCATAAAGAAAGTTTCTTAGAATTGATTCTATATTTGCAGTAAAATTATAACACAAACCTACTATGTCCATCGCACATGACATTGACATCTGTCTAGCAGAAATTTTACCTCCCGCTGCCTTTGGTAAGGGAGGTATAGGGATCGTGCTAAAAATCGCATATCGAGATTTTGGTAGATGACCACGTTTTAAGATCCCTAGAATCCAATTTTAACATTTTCACGATGATGTATGAGTGTATATATGTGGATCCTCCACTCTAATTCAAATACTATCATTCAGAAAATTTTGAAACCTTGTATTTCGAACTTTTTCTGTAATGGAAAGAGCCCATTAGATTTTGGTGAAAATCGGATAACGGGAAATAGCACTTTACTAGATGCTCAAAACAGTTTTTCTTCGAAAAATACCTTTAAATGTTATATTTTCGAGATTAATGTTATTATAAAAATTAAAGATTATTAAATTTTCTATAGATTTGCATTAATACTTTTTCTATATACTTTATGAATAAATTTATAAAATTATCTATAATTTAAATCCCAGAGTATACGCTTTAAACAAACAAAACGCAGTTATTCAAATGTATGTACCTGACAGATAAATGTCACTATCAAAGAACTAATCATTTCAAAATAATATTAGTAACGTTTTAAAAAGAAAAAAAAAATAGAACAATAGAATAGGAATTCAATACAGTTTTCAGCATAAGTAAATATGTAGGTATGTATTTAGATTAATAAAAATTAACGATTCACAATAATGTTTAAGCTAATCCTCATTTTTGGATTAGTGAATTCTATTCTATCCCGGTACTTAAAATTTAATCTTCATTTTATTATAGCTTCGATGGCTCAATGGTTAGAGCAACGCCTCAAGTCATGAGTGCCCTCGGGGCTCTGGGTTCGAACCCAACTAAGGCATGGATGTGTGTGAATGTGAATCTACTCTGTAATTGGAATTTAATCTTGTTGAGGGGTTTAAAAAAAGGTAGTTACTTGGATTAGATTAGACTATATTTTAAGAAATAAACTGTCAAAATTAGAGTAAAATTCGCTAATCCAAAAAACTTAATCTTTTTTGTGACTCGGGCTGTAAATGGCGGGAGGTATTGTGTTGACCACACCAATTTTTTTTATTTATATAAGCTGTTTCCAGTGTTCTTGTTATTGCATAGCTGGCTGCTTTATGAAGTTTAATTTCTTTAATTTTTTTTAACTTTATATCCATTGAATATGATATATAAAATGTAATCAAATCGCATAGAGAATAAAATATTCTTTAATATTTATAATAACATTAAATGTGAGAAAATGATATTTAACAGCATTTTTTCAAGAAAAACTATTAAAATCTTCAAAGAGGTTAATTCTAATCGACCAATTATAACCAAACTATAATCAGCTCTTCATATGAATGTACCGAAGAGGAATACGAAAGAATTATAATTTTTAGAATTGTAGTGTTGGAATTATCGTCGGAAAAGAATCACACACACACACACACACACACACGCACGCTCGCACGCACACGCACACACGCACAGGCACACAGCAATACAGACATCATCGCAAAAATAGTAAAATCGTATTCTAGAGAGTCTAAAACGTGTTTATTTATTAGAACTCACCATCGAAATTTTTGACCAAAAACAATACCTTCCTCACCTAAAGGTATGACGGAAGGTAAAAATATAAAAATCTGTTTTTCCATACTTATTTCAATTAGCGCTCGTTTGCTACGAATTGTATGTAACATAACTAGTATTTCACCATATTATTCCGTTATCCCAGTTAAAACCATGGTTAATGAAATTCTTACTGTCCCTGAAAAGTTAGAGATGATATATTAAACGTCGATGGCAGACAACAAGGAGTGTAGCAGTGATTGGCTTCCAACGGGTTCCATACTGACTAACAGTGGCCATTTCACGAAGATAAACTTTGTGGCCGATCGTGTTTCATCAAAATCCTAGGCAGAACAATTACATTATTTGCCGGCATTTTATTATATTCCTAGAACTTTCATTAAAACCGTTTTTCTGAATGAGACTATAACATCATATTATTAATATAGAGTGTATCTATTTTGTGACGTTCATTGCTGTTCTCCTTATTGTCAAACAGCACAGGAGAAGTGGTTGACAATGCGGGACGCTCTCATAGCGTCAGTAGATGGCATGAACGTTAGAAAAGGCTATGGGCAATCCGCTATATGTAACAATTTTCCCTGCTTTTGCGCTATTTGTAAAACTGTTTCGCTTGATCGAGAATTTGTAGCGCCGAAATGTTAACTACTTTGTAACGTTCACCGCTGCTCTCCTTCCTGTCGAATAGGTGCTCGGGTGCCAATCGGTTTGTCGGTAACACAGTACAGGGGTACAGGAGTGGTGACAGTGAGGGGCGCTCTCATAGCGTCGCTGAAAAGGTGGCATGAACGCCAAAAGGGCTCTGGTAACTCAATGGAAACTAATTTCGTTATCGACAATGATATCCAAAGCAAAATAATAAAAAATACTTAAAATAAAGTCTTTATTGTATTTACTTCTACAAACTTACAATTGATTTAATGGGGGTGATACGTTTCGGTTAATATTCACAACTTTTCTTAGTAAACATTGATGGTGATGAATATGGCGAAAAGACACATACGAACATCCAAGCCCTTGGTGGGAATCGAACCCACGACCCCCAGGGCCGAGCAGTGAAGGTCGCTTTAAGCGTTGTCCGCTGCCTCAATCCGCACGACCATCGAGGCGACTCGATATTCATACAGTGATTTTAATATTTTATTTAAAGATAATAAATAATTATAATAATAATAACAAAATAAATCGTTGCTATAGAATCTATCGCTGACAAATAACAGATAAGTAAATAATATATAAAAGAACTGGCCATACTTGCAGGATTGCTTCATCGGTTTCCTGTAGGATCAACGATCGTACACACCACTGTTGCGGAGCCTGTTAAGGTGAAATGATACCCCAGCGCGCGAAATTCAAACTTAGTAAAATGGTTTTTCATTTTTTATTAAAAATTGTGTAATGTAATATGATTTTTTTCTATACACAAATAAAGAGGGAATAATTTGTCATGAAAATAAAATAGTTTCAATAATATTTGTATTTATTTATTAACCCAAAATAATATTTTAAATATTATTTTTAATATATCTCCAGTTCAAAACGTATTTTTTTGATTAAATTTGCACTAAACATTTATAACAGGAAAAGGAATAAAATATGTGAAAATTAAGAAAAACGACCATCGGGAACAATTATAAAAATCCAAAAAATCTACTTTTTTCACACATTTTAATGCTTTTTCTATACTAAACCTACAATTTTGTTCATACTTTAATATGTTTTGAAGAATATTGTTATACGTAACATATAAAAAAAAATCGAAAATTAAACTTCGAGAACATACTTAAAAAAAATAAAATGTTTAATTTTTTTTTTTTTCTTAAGTGTGAGAAGTGATATTTCTAAAAAATTTTTACTGTTACATACTGTACACATTTCTACATATGTCAGGTAAGTATTTTAAATATTGATCGTTTAATACAGAAGATATTTGTAATTAAATCAAATTCGGTAAGTATTTTCGTGAAGTACAAGTAAGTGGCGCTATGAGTAGACCTAGCGGTAGATAGATAAACTATAATGCAATCGGTGACTCCGTAGAAAATTGAAAAATTGAAGTGAATAACAACTACATACGTTTAATTTAGCTTATATTAAATTTATACGCCGATATTTTACTTAAATATATGAAGTAATTTTTTTTAAAATTTCCAAAGAAATTGGTATTGTTATTGTTTCTATAAATACAAAAAAATTATAGTTCCCAATAATCATTTTCATTAAAATATAAATTTTTATTAATTATTGTAGGTATAGGCTTGTTTATGCTTACTTCCTACTTTGTGACGTTACAGCGAGAGGCGAATGACAATATTCTGGTATTCTGTAGGATTGGGAGCGCCAAGCGCTTGTATGTTGCAAAAAAAAATCGGACGTTAGGAAAGTCAAAATATCCTTTTGGAAAATAACTTATTTGATTACGAATTTTGTGTTCTATCTATTCGTGGATAAAATGCAAATTTAAATAATAAAGTTGTTTTGTAAATATAGCAATAATGACGACTTGTGGGTCGGAGAACAGGGTAGGCGACAAAATAAGCAATAAAACAGATTGAAGGGAAAAATGTGTACAAGCTCATTTATGTTTAATTTAAAATAAGATATTAAGTAATTCTTTCTCTATTGATAATAATAATGAAAGTGTTGATCATAAGTCTCATAGCAATGCATTTCTGAGGTAACAGGTAAAGCAAGTAAAGCTATATCATAGATTAAAAACACTCTGTAGTGTTTTGAATCTGCGGCTATATGTATGGGTTACGGGTATGGCGGGAGACAGCCAGTACAAAGTACACCGTACAGCATAGGTTTGTTCGAACCGTCAGTTCTAGTCAGTTCGGAACTGTTCCAGAATTAGGAGTTCTGCGCATGGCATGTAGAAAAACAAATTCTGAACTGTTCTCTCTTGGCCAGGTTCGAACGCTCGCATAGATTTAAATTTGGCGGTGCAATATGTAATTTGGCCAGTGATCTCTACTTACATAGTAAGTAGAGATCACTGAATTTGGCACATGCATTTGTTTTGACTTTTGAATAACCTAAAATTATTTTTAAAAATGAGTGGTCATGGAGAAGGTATGCATAAGGAAACAATAAATTGTTATTAAGTAATTATAAATACATATTATATTTTCAGGTCTAATTATTGTGCATACCCCACAAAAGGAGTATAAAGAATGGACAACAAATTTAATTTGTTCTTGTGTAACTTATAAGCTTATTTTTTTTATAGAATTTTTTGTTTTTTATGTTTATCTAGCGTACAATACAATTTAATTTTTTGTTTCATAATAAAAAGAGTTTAATTTTATTTCAACAAAATCTAATTTTATTTTAAATATTTAAAATTCCTTAACATACTAGCTTAAAATAATAATAATAATAATAATAATAATAATAATAATAATAATAATAATAATAATAATAAAAAATAATAATAATAATAATTAATAATAATTAATAATAATAAATAAATAAATAAATAAATAAAATATATCATCACGGCTTATTACCCATTATAATAATAATAATAATAATTAATAATAATAAATAAATAAAATATATCATCACGGCTTATTACCCATTATAATAATAATAATAATAATAATAATAATAATAATAATAATAATAAATAATAATAAATAAATAAATAAATAAATAAATAAATAAATAAATAAATAAAATATATCATCACGGCTTATTACCCATTATAATAATAATAATAATAATAATAATAATAATTAATAATAATAAATAAATAAAATATATCATCACGGCTTATTACACATTATAATAATAATAATAATAATAATAATAATAATAATAATAATAATAATAATAATAATAATAATAATAATAATAATATTAATAATAATAATAATGATAATAATAATGATAATAATAATAATAATAATAATAATAATAATAATAATAATAATAATAATAATAATAATATTGTGATACAAAAACACAAACAAAAGTTAATTATCTCTTCTATTAAACAGCAGTTCTGCTATATAATTTCTTCTGGCTGCACCATCCCTATCATCATTTATTTTATTATAGTTTTTCGAGTGTAAATCCTAATAAAATATCATTCAACATTGATAATAAATTAATGACATTACATAAAAAATTTACCTTAAGAAAAATAAATAACATTAAAAAATGAAGGAAACTAGTATAGTCTGTACAGAATTCTACCGTTATTGCTTTGACTTACTAAGCCTGTGGTAGACCAGGCACAGCGGGATGTAGCACTACCTGGCGTAAGGGTCGGACTCCGAAAAATTTAAATTTGCTAATCTTTGTTATGCATTACGAAATTTCAAAATTGTTAGCTAATGAATTCACAGAATCAAATTACGTATTTGACCATTGTTACAAATTAGGAACAAATAAGATTTGTTGAAACATGCTGTGACCATAGATTAAAATTAGGGAAAATAAGATTAGCAATGACGTACCAAACGTATATAAATGAGTTTTCAAAATTTTAAAATCAGTATTACTTTACTTTTCGTACTGAGAGCAATTATATAGACACTTACTATGTGGCGACCATTTGAAGATGATAATGATAGTTTACCCGTTGAAGAAGATCGCTGTGCAAAACTTAAACGTACGTGTTTGCCGCTAGAAGCGAAAGAAATAATTAAAAATGTGTATAACTATTTAAAAGATAATGAAGATGAAAATTCGGCCTTAACCAAAACATGTGAAATGACGAAAGTGCCGTATAATACTGTTCGTGATATAATAAGCGGTGAATTGAGACCAAGAAAGAAAAGACGTGACGCGGGTAAGTCGAGAGTAGTGAATTCTTTTGAAGAAGATATAATTCGACGTAAAATATACACGATGTATACTGAAAAAACGTTGCCGTCTGTACGTACATTGTACCAGAGACTAAAAGATGATAAATGCGATATAAATTGCTCTGTGGCTACTTTGCATTCGACCCTTCGTAATATGGGTTTTCGATTTAAAAAAATTAATAAACGGCAAACTATAATGGAGAGTAGAAGAATACGTGAATGGCGCTTTAAATTTTTACGTGATATAAAGAAATATCGTGCTGAAAAACGTCCGATAATATATTTAGACGAAACTTGGTATGATAGTCACGACACAGTATCAAAAAGTTGGACAGACGGTTCAAAGGATTGTAGTGTCAATGTTCCACCAGCACGAGGAAAACGATTTATTATACTTCATGCCGGAAGTGATCAAGGGTGGATAAATTGTGCGCGATTTTTAGCTGGCCATAACACAAAAAATATTTTGTTAGACTACCATGACAATATGTCTGCAGATATTTTTGAAAAGTGGTTTAGTGAGAATTTATTGCCAAATTTGCCAAAAAATAGTGTTATTGTTATGGATAATGCTAGTTACCATTCGCGGCAAAGTGTAAAAATACCGACAAATTCTTCTACGAAGGCCGAGATTCAAGAATATTTAATTAAAAACGATCTCTACTTCGAGGAATCGTACAGCAAAAAACAATTATTGGATGTTGTAAAAATTAAGCCTCCTGTAAAACAATACGTGTGTGACAACTTGGCAACACAATTTGGACATGATGTACTTCGATTGCCCCCTTATTATTGTATTTTTAATCCTATAGAATTGATTTGGGGGCAATTAAAAAGTAATGTAAGAAGGAACAATGCATCACCGACAGTAAGTGATAGTGTTATTGAGTTAATAAAAAGTGAAATGGACAATATAACACCGGAAAATTGGGCTGATAGTGTGCGTCATGTGATTAATATAGAAGATGAATATATTAATGTTAATAATGTTACAAAAGATTTTATTATAAATATTCAGGACTCAAGTGACAACAGTGATATGGACAGCTACAGTGAAGAAGATATTATTATCGATTAATTATGTATGTGTATATTATTTATTGTTACGTGCAATATTTTATTAAATGACAAACTGCTCCGCAGTGTATAATTTTAACTAACAATTTTCGTTTTTTTTTTTTACTATATTATGTATTTAATTTTGTTTTTTATGTATTGTTTGTTCCATTATTATTTAAAAAAAATAAAAAGATTTGTTTCATTATTAAATGACAAACTGCTCCGCAGTGTATAATTTTAAGTAAGAATTTTCGTTTTTTTTACTATATTATGTATTCAATTTTGTTTTTTATGTATTCTTTGTTCCATTATTATTTAAAAAAAAAATAAAAAGATTTGTTTCATTATTAAATGACAAACTGCTCCGCAGTGTATAATTTTAAGTAAGAATTTTCGTTTTTTTTACTATATTATGTATTCAATTTTGTTTTTTATGTATTGTTTGTTCCATTATTATTTAAAAAAATTAAAAAGATTTGTTTCATTATTAAATGACAAACTGCTCCGCAGTGTATAATTTTAAGTAAGAATTTTCGTTTTTTTTTTACTATATTATGTATTTAATTTTGTTTTTTATGTATTGTTTGTTCCATTATTATTTAAAAAAAATAAAAAGATTTGTTTCATTATTAAATGACAAACTGCTCCGCAGTGTATAATTTTAAGTAAGAATTTTCGTTTTTTTTACTATATTATGTATTCAATTTTGTTTTTTATGTATTCTTTGTTCCATTATTATTTAAAAAAAAAATAAAAAGATTTGTTTCATTATTAAATGACAAACTGCTCCGCAGTGTATAATTTTAAGTAAGAATTTTCGTTTTTTTTTTACTATATTATGTATTCAATTTTGTTTTTTATGTATTGTTTGTTCCATTATTATTTAAAAAAATTAAAAAGATTTGTTTCATTATTAAATGACAAACTGCTCCGCAGTGTATAATTTTAAGTAAGAATTTTCGTTTTTTTTTTACTATATTATGTATTTAATTTTGTTTTTTATGTATTGTTTGTTCCATTATTATTTAAAAAAATAAAAAGATTTGTTTCATTATTACAAAATAAAGTAAAATAAAACAGGAAAACATTTAATACGTACCTGTCCTTTCCCCGCTATAAATCAAGCTTAAATCCCTAACAATAGACCTGCTGAGAGGGTAATAACGGTAGATTTCTAGACAGACTATACATTAATCTAGCTATTATTTCCTAGCATTCAAGCTTCGGCTTCTAAATCTCAAACAAAATTCCTATACTTTTCATTGCGCATACTCAGAATTTGAAATACCTGCTCTCTAGCAAGAACTGGAAGAACCGTTCCATAAGAATTTGAATTTAAAATTCAACACGTCCGAACGCTGAACTGATAGTTCTCAGAATTTCGAATTTAAGAACTACGGGGTACGAACGCTTTTAAGTGAAATGCGCAGGCTCACTACGTTCGCGAACTGCTTAGAACTGACGGTTCGAACAAACCTCATGAGTCAAGCTTAGCAGTGAGCGATAAGCTTCCTACTGCCGGGCTGGCACCTGGCACGTAATTAGGAACAGTAGGTAGGAACTGTGCACTGTGCTACGGACAAGTGATGAGCGGCCAGGCGGGCGACAGTATGGGCGATGGACGAAGTTTCGCCCTTGCCTCTATTTAGTATGATTGTATGGTTTTCGATTCCAAATTTTATTTACGCGCTTTTGGGGGTTTTAATAGTACATTTTCTTTTGTAGATTAAATTTTATATACTGCTTTTTTAATATTGATTTTTGGTTTTTACATACATATAATGATTCTTGACAAAAAAATAAATACCCGTATTTTTTTTCAATTGATTAATTATTTGTAGTTTATGAGAAAACTATTATAATTAAAAATTTGGGGAAGGGATATGTGACGTCGCCATTGTAGGATCGTGAGGACAGCTAGACTGGGAGGAAAATATATAGTTATAGCCAAATAATTAGATTTATCTTAATAAGGAGCTGGTATATATACAGAATATATTTCAGATTATAACCATTCAATTCATAACATTCTGTATATTGTCACGGGGAATGTGTGGATTTTTTTCTTTCGTTGTTTTGCTAAATTAATATGTCTGATTTTTAAATATAGTGAGTATTACGTCATCCGTCAATTTTAAACATTTTCTAACGAGGATATTGTAATATTAAAATTTCATCGATGTATTGCTTTTATCTATTTTTTTCGCATCTCACTATCGTGTGGAAATTTGAAAACAATAGCAAATTTGGCCATACTTTTGCATATTAGCACTCAGCATTATAAACCATTTTTACAATTCTCTTCAAGTTTTTAATCAATTAATAACAATCAACAAAAATGAAGATAAGACTAGTACGAGAACGTACAGAAAACTAAGATAAAACGAAAAAGAAAGAAACAAAAACAAACAATAATTGTGCTCGATAATAGAGACAAACCCTAAAATAACGGTAGAAGATTTTATGTATCTATATGGAATAGAATTATTTATTTTATAATAAATATAATAAAAATTGCAAGAATATAACACACAAACGAAACCATTCGATCACGATAGTGCAACTAGGGATGCGTACGATACATCGATGATTAAGAAAAATCGATATTTGGCTTTCTTTATTTACATGTGTCGTCACAGTTTATTTGATGTCTACAGTCTACCCTACTTTGGCGAAAATACTTCCACGATAACTAAGCATGCAAATAAATGAACCTAAAGGGAAATGGTTATCAAAATATTTATTTCTGGGATTCAATGTGTTTTAAATTCAGTGGTTTCATTTAATTTTTAATAAAATATAGATTTTTGTGTAGTATAGGTACCTACATTGTTGTTCTTTTACTAATCGTAAAATATGAGAGCATATTATAGTTTATATTATTTTCAAGAGTGAAAAGTCGGAAATCAGTTCATATAATTTGTACATATCTATGTTTAAAATATATTTTTGATCCGACATTTTTTATACAACATCGATTTTTGTATAAGTACAACTTGAATTTTATCTCACAACGCAAAGTTACCCTACCGCTGTGACATCAGAAAGAAAGAGGATAACCGTACATTCTTGTTGAGTGGCGGTGACGGGTGAGGATCGGTCAGGCGGGCGGTTGTAGATGCAAACGTGTGTTGCGCTTTGCGCTGTTGTGTGATTGTATGCTTTTCTATTCCAAATACGCGCTTTTGGGGGTTTATAAAGTATATTTTCTCTTGTAGCTTGTAACATTTTATAAACTATGTTTCTAAAGTTAATATTTATTATTATTGTAACGGGAAGCGGTCGCCGCCGCCGTCACCAGCGCTGAGCTGGAGTCTAAGTTTAGCGATGACATAATCGCGCAAGAGACCTAACTGCGTAAACAAACGTCTCCCAACCGATTAATTATCTCGGTGACGTAATCTGTTGTATTCGATGTTTTTATCTCGTGGAATATTCGAGAACAACGTCACCGGAGTAAATAAACCCAGTCAGAAAAGGCATTCGACAGTCTGATATAAACAAATAGTTGACGAGTGATGAACATAAGTGAAATAAATATTGTTCAAATAAATAATCAGTGTTTAAGTACATACATTGCCTACTTTTATTTATTTAAAAACGTAGGCGATGAACAAACTGTTTTCCTATTGGCTGTGAATGACGTAATGTAAGTGCTATAACGTGACGGGAGTAGGAGGTTGTTTTTATGGCTATTTTTGACGACAATCTATTTATTTAATTATTTACGAAAATAACAAAATATTAAAATAAAAATCTTTACCAAGAAAAATATTGCATTAACTTTAATTTAAAGTACTTTTGGAAATAGGTAAATCAGGCTCATTCTTTGATTCTTACACTTCACTCAAATATATAAAACGTTACATTTTTATAAAGTAAAAATCTGATGTGGCCAACATAATACCTCCCGCCATTTACAGCCCGAGTAACAAAAAAGATTAAGTTAATCTTTATTTTTAGATTAGCGAATTTTACTGTAATTTTGACAGTTTATTTCTTAAAATATAGTCTATTTTAATACAAGTAACTTCCCTTTTTTTAAACCCATCAACAGGATTAGATCCCAATTACACAGTAGGTTCACATTCACACACATCCATACGTTAGTGGGATTCGAACCCAGAGACCCGAGCGCACTCATGACGTATATGGCGTTGCACTAAACATTGAGCCTCCGGAGATATAATAAAATGAAGATTAAATTTTAAATACCGGGATAGAATAGATTTCACTAATTCAAAAATGAGGATTAGCATAAACATTTTTGTGAATCGTTAATTTTTATTAATCTCAATACATACCTACATATATACCGGGTGTCTTATCCGGGGATACTATTTCTATGGATTTCAATTCAAATCAGTCAATTTACAAGTGTAATATTAGAATAAATTAAGAAAAATTGTAGAAGTACCATGAATGTTATTCATATCTTGAAAATAATAGTATCTAAGCAACAGCTCTGATAGAGTAGGGCTAACGTGCGCGCTTCACAATTTAGAGAGTCGGGTTCGAAACCAACCGACAGCAATATTTATTTTTTAATTTTTTCTTTTCAAAATAATTTTTATTATTAATATGTTTTTAATCTTTTATTAATATTTAATTTAATAAAGTGGATACATTGTACGTAACAAGATTTATTTATTTAAAAAATATTTTATTATTTGCTTTATTGGTTTATTATAAATTAAATTTCTTCAAATTATAGTTAGCCCTGACGAAAACAAAAAAACGAGAACATTTGATTTGAATAATCAAACGTCAAATGCAGATTTGTATTGTACTATCTTTATTTGTTCCTAGTGTTATTTAAATAATATGGATTTAACTACAAAAGATAAAATTCGTATTGTGAAATTATTTCACATTGGTAATAGCCTACAGCAAACTGCTGATGTATTTTCTGCCGAAAATCCAGAAAAAGTAGTTAATAAATCCCGTGTAAGGCGTATTATTAACAGATTTGAAGAAACTGGGTGTGTTGCTAATCACACAAATCAGGAAATACAACCAATTGAAAATGAATTTGAAGAAATAATAATTGCGCGGGTTGCAGTGGAGCCTACTATTAGTTTAAGAAGTTTACAAATGGAATGTGGAATAAGTAGAACAAAAATTGCTAGAATACTTAAGAAAAATGGATTTAGAAGTTACAAAGTAGGTAACCATCAAGAATTGCGAGACGGCGACGAAGAAAGAAGAGCAACTTATTGTGAAACAATTATGGATAAAGCCAATGAAAACAGAAACTTTTTGTACTCCCTCTGTTATACCGATGAATGCACATTTACTCTTCATAACGAACCGAATGTGCAAAACTTTCGCCACTGGTCAAAAGATAAACCAACTCTTCAAAATTTATCAAGAACCCAATATCCCCAGAAGGTAAATGTTTGGGCGGGAATTTTGGGATCACACATTATTGGACCATATTTTATTGAAGGGACATTGAACGGTCCAAAATATTTAGATTTATTGGAAACAGTAGTTGGGCCTAGACTTACAGAATTAAATATGGAGAGGATATGGTTTCAACAGGATGGGTGTCCAGCGCATAACGTGCAAATTGTCAAAGAATATTTGGACAATTCATTTCCAGATTCTTGGATTGGTTTAAATGGACCAATTAATTGGCCGGCAAGGTCCTCTGATCTAAGCCCCTTAGATTTTTTTCTTTGGGGTCATTTAAAATCAAAAATTTACGGCCATTATGAATTGACCACTTTAGAAGACCTGAAAGCGGCAATAAGGAATGAATGTAGGCTTATTTCTAATCGACAGCTAAGCAACGTGAGACAGCAATGTTACGATCGTCTCGGATTTTGCTTAGCGCAAAACGGCGGCCATTTTGAATATTTATTATAATTTTTAAATTTTAATGTTGTAATTAGTAGGTACGATTTAATATTTTTTAAATAAATAAATCTTGTTACGTACAATGTATCCACTTTATTAAATTAAATATTAATAAAAGATTAAAAACATATTAATAATAAAAATTATTTTGAAAAGAAAAAATTAAAAAATAAATATTGCTCTCGGGTGGTTTCGAACCCGACTCTCTAAATTGTGAAGCGCGCACGTTACCCCTACTCTATCAGAGCTGTTGCTTAGATACTATTATTTTCAAGATATGAATAACATTCATGGTACTTCTACAATTTTTCTTAATTTATTCTAATATTACACTTGTAAATTGACTGATTTGAATTGAAATCCATAGAAATAGTATCCCCGGATAAGCATGCAAAATTTCATCTTAATATCTTGCACTGGGGAGATACTATTCACAATTAACTAATTTTACATGTTAATCGCCCATGTGTCGGTCGGCCTAAGCCACCCGGTATATATATATATATATATATATATATATATATATATATATATATATATATATATATATATATATCCTGTATATATATATATGTCCCAGAAATCGACGATCAAACTAAATGGGGTGATAGAGGAGATCATTTCCAATCAAAATAACTATATATATATATATATATATATATATATATATATATATATATATATATATATATATATATATATATATATATATATATATATATTGTAATGCAATTGTTGATGGTTCAAAAGTTATTGCAACTTTTGTAGTTTCTCCTAAAAACGGCAAGGCGTCCAATAGAATTATTATTATTTTTATTACGAGACGTTTGTTTCTCTTTTTCTTTTTTATTGTATGCACCTGAAGGGTTCTACTTTCTAATAAAATCATTTTCATGAACATGAGTACCTTCTATTAATAATAAAAATATTGTTTTGTGAAAAATTTTTCTACCGAAAAAAAGCTACTTGATTTTAAAGTGACGCTGACAGAAAAAAATGTCCTAAAAAAAATTAACCAACTATCAGAAGAAGTTGTGTATTTAATGTAGATTTTAACGCGGTATAACACATGGGGATATTCAGAGCAGATTTTCTTAAATAATTTTTTTTTTCTACAAGAAAGTATTTCAGTTAAAAATACAATTGAAAAATTCGAGAATTATCTTAGATGCTGTGTCAAAAATAAAACAAAATAATAGTTGTAATAGTTTTTATACAACATTAAAACAAAATAGGGTTTATGAAGCTTTTCATGATGTTTTCAAATTTTACAAAAAATGTTCAAAATTTCTACCATGTTTTCTAATGCACATTAAGCATCGCCGAATAAAATTTCTTTTTATTGTTCGGAACGCCCGTTGATTATTTTTAATAATGTTGGTAGCCTCTCTTATTTTTTGTTGCAACTCTTGTTCATTCTGACTTTCTGTCATGTAGACTATTTCTTTAAAATAACCCCATAGAAAAAAATCTAAGGGGTTAAGATCAGATGATCGCGGTGGCCACATGATAAACCCTCCTCTACCAATCCACCGATTCCGAAATTCTGTGTCAAGGTGTCGTCTCACATCTACAGAATAGTGAGGAGGAGCTCCATCTTGTTGCAGCCACATATCTCGGCGTGTCTCCAATGTCACGTCTTCAAGTAGATAAGGTAACTCATTTTGCAAAAAATGCAGATAATTTTCGCTGTTAAGCCTTCCTGAGAGCTCAAATGGACCAATCAATTTTCCTTCAATTATTCCCGCCCATATGTTGACCCCAAACTTGTGTTGAAAGTTGTCATTTCTAACAACTCTAGGGTTCAGATAGTCCCAAAAATGTAAATTGTGAATATTAAATATCCCGGTTCTACAAAAGTTTGATTCGTCGCTCCACAAAATCTTGTTAAAAAATTCGGAGTCTTCTCTATGACGACGCAGCATTTCCCGACAAAATTGCACACTTTTGTCATAGTCCGCAGGTAAAAGTGCTTGCACGCGCTGCACATGGTATGGATACAACTGGCCCTTTTGCAAAACACGATGAACCGTAGATTTTGGAATTTCCAAATGTCTAGATATACGACGAACACTTGTTGACGGGTTCTCTGTCACCATTTCAATTATATCGTCGTCATTGCACTGAAGCGCAGGTCTTCCTTCTCTTCGCGGATTGCCAGGGATTTCGCCTTCTAAGTAAGACCGATGAACATTTTGAAATACCCTATAATCAGGATAGCGTTCTCGATTAGGGTATCGTATCCGATACTCTCTTGCAGCAGCTCGAGCGTTCCCGTCACAAAACCCGTACACGTAATGCATTTCTGCATATTCTCGAGGGGTATAGGACATATTTTTGAGACCAAGAAGAACAAAGTCCAAATGAAAGGAGTATCAAAAACCAAAAAATACGCAAAATCACAAAAATTAAAACTAAGTTTAAGAAACGAAGAACTGATAAATCAAAAACACACAAACACTTAAGTTATTATCGATATGTCACTTCATATACCTTCTTTTGTTTTATTTCTGACACAGCATCTATGATTCAAGAATTTTTTTCAAATGTATTTTTCAAGTAAAATGACTTTCTCGTAGAAAAAAAAATATTTAAGAAAATCTGCTCTGAATATCCCCATGTGTTATAGCGCGTTAAAATCTACATTAAATACACAACTTCTTCTGATAGTTGGTTAATTTTTTTTTAGGTTTTTTTTTCTGTCAGCGTCACTTTAAAATCAAGTAGCTTTTTTTCGGTAGAAAAATTTTTCACAAAACAATATTTTTATTATTAATAGAAGGTACTCATGTTCATGAAAATGATTTTATTAGAAAGTAGAACCCTTCAGGTGCATACAATAAAAAAGAAAAAGAGAAACAAACGTCTCGTAATAAAAATAATAATAATTCTATTGGACGCCTTGCCGTTTTTAGGAGAAACTACAAAAGTTGCAATAACTTTTGAACCATCAACAATTGCATTACAATATATATATATATATATATAGTTATTTTGATTGGAAATGATCTCCTCTATCACCCCATTTAGTTTGATCGTCGACTTCTGGGACACCCTGTATATATATATATATATATATATATATATATATATATATATATATATATATATATATATATATATATATATATAAATTCATTTCTATTTTTCTATTTACTTTTTCTTTTTAAAACGTTACTAATATTATTTTGAAATGATTAGTACTTTGATAGTGACATTTATCTGTCAGTTACATACATTTGAATAACTGCATTTTGTTTGTTTAAAGCGTAGGCTCTGGGATTTAAATTATATATAATTTTTAAATTTATCCATAAAATATATAGAAAATGTATTAATGCAAATCTATAGAACATTTAATAATCTTTAACATTTGAATAACTGCATTTTGTTTGTTTAAAGCGTAGGCTCTGGGATTTAAATTATATATAATTTTTAAATTTATCATACACACATACCCACATACACACAGACATCATCGTGAAAATGTTAAAATTGGATTTTAGGGACCTTAAAACGTGCTCATTTACCTAAATCTCGATATGCGATTTTTAGCACGATCCTATACCTCTCTTACCAAGGGTAGCGGGAGGTAAAAAGACAAATCATATTTTTCATCTTGATATTACAAGTTACAAGGTAGGCGTCGCCTATTACATAGAAATCATTGTACATTAAACAAGGCTTTAAAGATTTAGGTATTTCCACTCTACCATCTTGTAAACTCACTTTATGACATACATCCAAATTAAATTTCATTTAAAATGGAGATTGCCACTATGCCACTGTTATAATATTAGATCTGCAACCTCATTGCGCAAACCTGCTTACGGGCTACAAAAGTCCATGAAATGTACATTGAATTTATATTTGTATAATAAAATACCCGAAAAAGTAAAAAATATGAATAAAAGAATAAAAAACATTCAAAAGTATTATTATAAACTTTCTTATAAATTATGCGTTTTACAATATCGAAGAATAG
Organism: Harpalus rubripes; assembly: GCA_963082715.1. Lineage (NCBI taxonomy): Eukaryota > Metazoa > Arthropoda > Insecta > Coleoptera > Carabidae > Harpalus > Harpalus rubripes. The sequence goes on from OY720448.1 coordinate 53,162,511, forward strand.
TGGATCACGCTGAACTGAAAAATATTATGTAGGTAATACGAATATAATATTAATTTTTTTTAAAAAATTGTTATTTATTATCCAGTCTATCATTACTCTTCCCAAAAAACGTTATTCTTGCAATATATTATTAATATTTCAACTTGTACAAATAAACTATCTTTATACGTTCGTTAATAAATTTGAAATTTTTGCCACACATATTTTTACTTTTAGGTTTGTCATTTGGAACAAAGTATAACTATTATCGAATAGATGGAGACTGGTGAATGTACAAAAATTTCTTCTTTACCGACTCAGCCATAGTTATTCATCTCATTGCTTACTAGCGCTCGCCTCGGCGTAGAAACAAATTAATCGGGGGTATCATTTCACCTTAAGGACGATCAAAAACGGCACACACCAAAGTTAGGGGAAGCGGTACGAACGGGCAATAATGGCTCACACTAATGTTGATGGAACAGTATACAAATGATCAATATTGGCACACACCAAAGTTGTACAAATAAGAATAGACGCTCAATAATGGCACACACCAAAGTTGACATGTATGGCGCGAGGAGAAACAATAGCTCTAATATATTTTATAAAAATGTACATTTTTAGAAATTATTATAAATAAAAATAAATATATCATCGCGGTATATTACCCATTACTGAGTGTACCAATCTGCTTTAAAATTCCAGTAATGATGATGACATATTTGTACCGTGCAAGCGTTTACCAGGCATTATCTCACGGGCACTCATTGATGGCGTGAAGAATGACCACTGTATTCACTTTTGTGCCATTTAAATTATAATATTATCTCTAAATAAAATAACCAAATAACGCATTTATAGAAATAATTCTGTTTATATTATATATTACAATTTTGTTGTGGAGAACAGATACAAAAAATGTCTGAATAATAAACCGTAGACCCGTAGTATGTAAGACAAAATATAAAAGTAAAAACGTTGGCGTTGGCGTTAGGGTTTATATTATTGTACGGAGTTTAATAATAGTATATTAAGTATTAAGAACGGTAAGGACAGTATACCGATCGAAGACAATGTTCAGGGACTGAGCGAAGCGAGGGTCCCAGTTTTGTCTGGGATCGGTAATTCCTTAACGTTCGTGATGCTTATACTATTTTTTGCAAGATCGACACACAAAATTTAAAAGAAAAATAAGGTTTGAAAATTATATTGACAAATTGAAAAATTTTATTTGTCATTTTTGAAGTACCTAAGCTTTGATTTTTGTTTTTATTCATTTACCGTCTCGCCTCCTGAACGGAAAGTGAAGCACATCACTTACCGATGTTAGTCAAATCACTTACCGTTCAGTAATTTGCAAATAAGACCTACTGTCTTGAAAATACTATCGGTAAATACAAAGAAATAACCCAATCGTGCAAAAACATAAATTTGAACATTAATGGCCTATTGCACAAATATTTTAATTGAGAATTAAACAAAAATTGATGACATATTTGTACCGGGTGAGCGTTTACCAGGCGTCATCTCACGGGCACTCATTGCTGGCGTGAAGAATGACCACTGGGGTCACTTTTGTGCCATTTAAATTATAATATTATCTCTAAATAAAATAACCAAATGACACATTTATAGAAATAATTCTGTTTATATTACATATACAATTTTGGTGTGAAGAACAGATACAAAAAAGTGTCTGAATAATAGTAGACAAAATATAAAAGTAAAAACGTTGGCGTTGGCGTTAGAGTTTATATTATTGTACGGAGTTTAATAAACATAAATTGCAACATTAATGGCCGATTGCACAAATATTTTAATTGAGAATTAAACTAAAATTTAATATCCGTGCAACCCACCATTAAAAAATAGTGTATTTTTAAATATTTAATATTTGGTTTTATTATTTGACTTGCATTAGTTTGTTTATATTATTGAATGCTTCATTGTTTTCGGTTTCATAAAATTGTATATGTAATTATAAAAATAACATTTTTCTAAATGAAAACTGTGTATTCAAATTAAACAATGCGTGAAATTTAAAAATTCACATCGACACGTGTATTATGTTAGATGAACAGAAACAGTAAGATTATTTTACTATACAGAGTAGAAAAGGACAGGGAATTTATTCAATGTATATCTTCATTTTCACAGAGCGGCACAAATAATGGAGCGTTGGCATTCAATGTAAAAGCAAGCAGTGACAGTTATGTGTCGCCTAGTCGCAATTACAATCCTTGTAATTATATTGCCCGCCCCGACAGAGCCAATTTCTCTGACTATAGCACCTATATATGGAGTACTCTGCGGATGCTAAAAGCTAAAACTTTTTACACAATCTAATAATAATAAAGTCAGTTAGATACATAAAGATGTATGAACATGAACTATTTTTATTTCTAATAAAATATAAAGAGCCTGCAAACATCTCTTTATGATAACTTTTATAAGCTTATTATTGCCAGTGCAAACAATACTAAACATAAAATTATCTTCTACATAAATCTTTAGAATGGAAACGATTGGCAGTTGCAGTATATTGTCAATTATTATTTTTTATTGTCAAGTCCCCGACGGAAGTATATAGCACTTGTAGTTTTGAAATGAAGAACGTAAAGGTAAAATGTTGCCAAATAATCTGCTAACAAGAATTAAGACTCATACGCTGCGCCAAATTTGTATTAATAATTCAAGAGTGTGGCTGAAGTGATCGGTATGTCCGAATAATAGTTGGAATTAGGAATAATAAGCATGGATAACCGCTCAACAGAAGATAAAAAATATATATCGCAATGGTTGAAAATTAGAGTGTATTGTTTTATTGGTATGTTTTAAGGTATACATGTTAATGGCGGCAATAAGTTGACTACATTTCTATTTATTTATGTAGTTATTTCATTAATCCTTTTTCTTACTTAAGTCATGATTATCCTTGCACATTCATACTTGAGGCCAACAGTATAACATTTATTTTATATTCTTTGACTACAATTTTTTGTATCATCAGTTTATATCTATTTTTTAACAATTAACCATTCAAACTGTTTTACGTGTATTTATTTATGATTTTATTCTGTACGACGACCAACTCTTTGATAATTTTATTCACAATTGTTCCTTTATGGGTGGTTGCCACAAACCTGTAATTAGACAGTTTGTGTAAGTATTTATTCGTTATTTGTATTCTAAATTTTATATTCTTCTTTCTTTTCCTTTCATTTTCTTTCTTCTTTCTTTTCTTCTTTCATTTGTATATATTATTTGTATGTTTCATTATAGTGCCTTGATGAAGGGTAATGTTTTAGCCGAAACATTGGTGTGAAATAAATAATTTCATCAAAGAATGCTAGTCCGATTATTTTTTCCTTTTGAAACCGCTCTTAGTTATTTAAATTTAGACTATCCAATAGGTAAAAGAACCAAGTAAAAAACCCATTAAAACATATACAAATAGAATATAAATATAAACATTAGGTAAGTATACATGTTATGGACGAAAGTATACACAATATTAAAAGTAGCGTTTTATATACTCTATCCCTTTTAACTAAAGAGTGCTGTGAAAATAGGAGCATTTTGATTTGATAATATCGGGGTATTATCCAATCAGAAAACAAGATCAAACTGCTCCTATCTTCACACCACTCTGTAGTTAAAACGGATAAAGTTTATTAAGATTTTTTTTGGAAGATGAAGGAAAACATCAATATTACAACATTATTGAAGTCCTACTTTTTATAACGAATGTGGAGGGCCGAGGAAAATGCTAGTGAACTATATGAGTGATGAAAAGGAACTATACAGTGCAGAGGCTAGGCATATGAAATTTTCATTTGAAATCGAAAAATTGTGAAAATGAAAGGAATATTTATTTTTATGGGTTATGTTTACATATTTATCAGTCTGACACTCAATGTTGCTAATCACGGACACTCAAAATTATGTGTTGTATCTCAAATTTATTCATGGGAATTATTTAGTACTTTCTTTTTCCACATATTTTTTTGTCATTTTATAATTTTATGTACAAATTTACTATTGTACATCGTACCCCTCCCAAATTATCTTACATGTACAATAATTATTATACGGTTGGCAACACTACATTTGCATGAAATCGTCAAATAATCGATTACATTAATGCTGAATTTTAATGACGATTTCAAATAAAATTCTTTTGACAATTTTATAGTTTTTATTACATATTTAAGTAAAAATAAACTTATTGCCGGGTTTATACAGCTTTCATTAAGGACTAAATCAACACTGAATTAACATTAGAATTACCCCTAACACTAAGAAAAAATTAAGGTACCCTGCAGAACAAATTAAAACTTAACCTAATCTGTTATCATTGTTTACTTTCTTTATACTAATATATAAATTAAAAAATACCAACGAAACTAATCTACAAAAAAGAACAACGCTTCACAAACGTCAAACCAATACCAAGCGGTCAACGCACTACGCGCATGCGTAGAATACATTTCACTAAGAATTGAACTAGAAAGATAAATGTTGGTTATCCTCTTAGTCTAGTTCTTAATTTACTTAGTTTTTGATTTTGTATATGAATGTGTATGCATACATGTGTACATTTTTATCTATTTTGTGTCAGTTCTTAGTTATAATTCTTAGTGTAATTTTTGCTGTATAAACTCGGCTCTTGGCTTAAAACAAGTGAAATGTGACAGTTCATAGGTGCTCTGTGATTACTCCCTGGATTCACAATTCATAGCTTTCATATTTTTGGCCAATGGAATCAAATTGGATTCATCTCTCGTCATAAAATGTTTAATTCGTTATAACTTTTCACTGAAGATTTTTTTTTTAAATTGCTTTTCTATTTATTAATCAGTAAATATTTTACGAAATCATATAAATTTGTTGTGTTTCGATTATGGTTTATGAGCCCATTTCCATGATCTCAAAATTGAAAGAGAAGTACATAATTTTGTCTCTAGAAAACGAAATGTAGACATTTTTCCCTAGGGAAAATTTTATTATTTTGACAAGTAAGGACGTCACACCGGCAGCGTCAACACTCAACATATGTATTTCTTGCGGATCACTAGAGCAGTACTAAATTACAATTATTATTGAAAGCAATTTTCAAGAAATTGCTGCTGTCATGTGTAGCTATTCAACACTCATCAAAATTTCTGTTTTGTTGCGCAATGATTCAAAACAAAGGTAACAAAATAAAATTTCGAAAATCTTTATTCTTGTAAAAATAACGTTATCTACCTCCAGTCATGAAAAATAGTAGTTTGTACAGCAAGAGTGGATATGATGTCCATATCGCATGAGGATGAAGTTTGAGCACGACGTCGTAGGCGGAGTGTTCAATCATCCGAAGGCGATATGGACATTCCACTTCAGTTGTACAGCATAATTTTTCTACGACTAACGAAAAGAAGGAAAATACGAACTATAGAAATTTGAAATTTTATTGAACATTATTAATTTTTCTCATTTTATGTACTTGTCTTCCTAGGTTTTCTTAATGACATTTGTTATTAAAATAATATTTAATTTTATAAGTATACAATACTTTTACATACTACTTACGATTTTTTATTGCCAAATCTAAAGGATAACCTTGACTTGGCAATGTGACATTTCATACCGTTCTGATTCTAATCTTTTATACGTTATTTTTCAATACTTACAACTAATTCATAATATAATTCAGTAAATTGTTATTAAATTATTCAAATCTCTTTTTATACCGAAAATATTTCAATCTAAATGATAGCATTGAAATGTCAAATGTGACATTTGTATCATTCTTCTTCTTAATCTTGTAATAAATGAATAGACTAGACAGTTGCCTAGGTTACACGACTTCGAGATTTGTGATTCGTGGATTTCATATCCACCCTAGAATGGATATGAAATTATATCCGTTCAGTCAACTAGTATTGCCTACATATCCATTCTGCAGATTGTGAAGAAATGATAAGTTTTTTAAGTGGGAGTAGAAAAATTAGTATAATGTACTGTACATTATACACCTCGGGAGAGAATACTATTTTTCTCCACTGGCTACAACTTATAACTCTAGAAAAATCATGTGTTTCTTTCCCTTACTAGTACTATTTGTTTCGTTCGCTGGACTGAGTATTAGGGTTTTACGATATCGGAATGGTAGGCTTTTGGTTGTACACAAAGGTAAAAACTACATAGTACTACAAAAACTATTTTATTTCATTATATTTTATATTAATTAGCAATACAATATTATAAAATTTATTGTGAAAAATCTAAGGTTTGAAGCGTAAAACATATTTAAAATACAATAACCTTTATATCAATCGAAAGAAATAAAAAAATAAGTATTTTTTCAAAGTAAGAATCATATACGGATTCCATTTAAAAAAATGTAAGTTTGTGATATATCTCGAAAAATTGTCGATAGATAAATTAATTTCGTACGCCACTAGATAGACACTAAAATTATCTATCTTTTCTATTTGACACATTTTTCTCGATTACTAATAGTTTTAGAAATAATTTCAAAATGATAAAAACCGACCAACTTCAGTAGTCCACCATTATCTAGTAACCTATGAGAATATTATGCAAAACAAAAGCACATCTAAGATGGCCCCCCAAATGCGCACGACATGTCCTATATAACCGAAGTCGTATTTCGTATAATTTCCGAGATACCAATGGTGTCTTTGTCTTTCCAAATCCGGACACGCTATATAAATAATTGAGTGCCCCACCTGGAATATTTCTGATTTTGAATAATTTAATATAATAAACATTAAATAAAAAACATCAAAATCGGATCTGTTTTTGTGAGTTAAAAAGTAAAAGCCTTTATTGACTCGACTATATAGTCCCTTCGTCGAAATGAGGGAATTTGGAACTAATTTAGAAGAAGTCGGTTTTAATATATAACATTTTATAATTTTGTCATATGGCGCGAAAATTTAAATAATTTATTATAAAAATTATTTTAAAAACTGATACACGTATATTTATTGTAATGTTTATTTATTTGAGTAAAGTGTAAAAATCAGCGAATTATTAATTTCTACGTTTACATGCAGTTTTGAAAATGGTTTCAGTTTTTAGTCAAAATTACACGAAACAGTTTACATGCAATTATTCAAAACAGATTTATAGATTGATTTGAAAACAGTTTCGGCGCCTGCGCATTTGGCTGATGTAAGTGACAGATCCTCTTCACCCCAAATTCTTCGGTTTGAAATTTAGTTTCGGTTTGTGGTAACTCAAAACCGTTTTGGCACTGTATACATGGCGTTTTCAAAACTAAAAAAAGTTTTGAAAACTGCATGTAAACTCAGTGATTAATTAAAATAAAAGTTTATTAAGCGATAAATAAGAAAAAGGTTATTAAAGTAACGAAGACCTGAATACGCAAATATAATATATTAATTAAGGATAAGAATATTATTAAATACTTAAACACTAAGATTATTTATTTAAACTATTACATTTGACTATTTATTTACACGATATTTATTTCACTCTTTATCTATTCCACCATTTCCATTTATTTCACTATGCACTTTCGCATACTTCTTCGTCGGAGATAATGTTTTAGGGTAGATTGCATGAAAGTGGGTTAACCCTCGAGTTTTACTAACCCAGGGTTATATACACAAACACAGAGTTTCCAGCCTATTTGACAGCTAACCTCGGATCAAAAAATAACTCACCGATTTGCACGGATTAACCAACAAATATCAAATTGCATATGGCTGACAGTTGTCATTTCATGCGCCATATTTTATTCAAAAAAGTAATTTTGTGTTAAATATGACGCGTGAAATGACAACTGTGGACCATATGCAATTTGCTATTCGCGGGTTAACCCGTGCAAATCGGTGAGTTATTTTTTGATCCGAGGTTAGCTGTCAAATAGACTGAAAACTATCTGTTTGTATATGTAACCCTAGGTTAACGTAATTCGAGGGTTAACCCACTTTCATGCAATCCACCCTTAGAGTAACTTGCTTTGCTTTCCATATTTTAACTTTACTTTGTGCTACTTGGTTTGACAGTTTACTCGATTTTCATTAATTGAAATATTCGCAAACGATATCCAGTTTTACTACGCCTTAAATTAAATTTACTCAAGTACCTAAAGTGTAAATTTAAAAATTTTGTTCTCAAAATTCTGAATTTTATTACGTTTCAGACTAGTTTATTTTTATCCTATGACAAAAATAATCAGCACTGGGCCTTTATGAGCGTGGGGCCGTGGCATGTGTCACATAGATAAACCGGCCCTTTGAGGGTCGTGTGATCAGTTACAGCATGAATGAAATTTTATAATTTTAAATGTAGCACAATCACAGTGTGATTTGGAATTAATATTCCAAATTAAATGACAATGTATAATAGTTAAATAGCACAATTAAAATTTAATGTACCTATTTATACAAACATAATTTGTTTCATTATAAATATCATACGATTACACAGTAATCTTTGGAATATAAATTTGTACCATTATGATTAAATCATGAACATATTTGTTTGAATATTCTAAATATCCTGCATTCGGAGAAATATATGCCGTAAAATTAATCACCTTCACTCACTACAAATAGGACAACTAATGTATTTTTCGAAATACAAAATCAGTAGTGAACTCTATATGTTGCTTCCTTGAACTACCGCACCAACTCTCACTGCGATGGCGTGGTAGTCTGTGGCATGTATAAATAAATTGAAATTTTGAAATATTGCAATAAATAAATTATTATAAATATTATAACGTGGAACGCCCGCCGTCGCCGCCGCTATTGCGGCCGGGCCGCAGCAATAAGCGAGTGTCTATTTAAATTTAGTAGCCGGGCTACGTAAGCGAACAGGTCGCGACGTGTTTAATTACTTGCGGTCGCCTGAACACTTTGTGTTCATTGTTATTATGCGGTCGAACATTCTAGGTCTTTTCTAGAAGATAATGACAACTGTATAAAAGGGACGTAGCTATGCTCGGAAGTAAGTTAGTTACATGGAGTGTTAGAGAGTAAAGTGTTCGTGAAAAGCACAGCAGTATTGTAGTGACCGTATGCAGTTAGTGTCGAGTAGGTACTCGGGACATTACTGGTATATTGGGATAACTGTGGATGTGAATACTCGGTAGTGTTGACGAGTATTGTGAAGCTAGGTATACAAGGACAATAACAGCGAGTTGGAGTGGATACTCGGCATTGGTGTTGAAGAATTGTGGCATACAGATAGTTGGTGATACTGAGGCTGTGGAAAGAGAAAGTTAGTTATAAAAATAGACAGACAGTGAGGTGAAAGATGTGACTTCTGTCCGAGCAGTTGAATATACAGACGCTGTTGAGTCAGTTGAGTTTATAGACGCTGTGGAGGTCGGTAGGCGGATAGTTGAACATGATATAAGTATATAGTGATATAAATATAATGACATAAATATCGCGTAAACAATCTACAGGAGTCTGCAACAAACAGGCAGTCTAAGATTGGAACGCGTAGTGAAATAAATAATTAGTAATATCGTGGAAATAAATAGTAGTGTTAATTACTGAAATAAATAGTGATAGTGTTATTTAGTTAGTTATAATTTTCGTATTAATTAGTTTTTAATAAGTGTTTAATATTAGTAATAGTAACTTTCATTATAGTTTAATAAACACTTAATTTTAATTAATAATAATTGTCTAATATTTACACTTCACCCATATAAATAAAAGCGTTACAATTAATGTCAGGTGTGGGGTTAATAAACTGTGAAGTGTAAATTAGTTTTTAATAAGTGTTTAATATTAGTAATAGTAACTTTCATTATAGTTTAATAAACACTTAATTTTAATTAATAATAATTGTCTAATATTTACACTTCACCCATATAAATAAAAGCGTTACAATTAATGTCAGGTGTGGGGTTAATAAACTGTGAAGTGTAAATTAAAAATAAATAAAATGAAACTATTAAAATTAAGTGACTTAAAAGTAACTGATCTTAGGACGGAACTGGAAGAACGAGATTTGGAAACAACAGGAAAGAAATCAGAGCTTCAAGAAAGATTGCGGCAAGCAATAATCGATTCCGGTGAAAATCCTGAAGATTACTTGTTTGAGCCATCCGACATTCGTAAATTTATACAAAAAGTAGATGATCATTTTACAAGATTAAACCAAATATTAGAAGAAAGTTCTAGAAGTTTGGAGCGGAGATTGGAGAAAAATTCTAGAAAAGCGGAGGAAAATTCCGGAGCACCGGTGGAAGAATTAATGGAACATTCTAGAACATTGGAAAGGGAATTAGAGGAAAGTTCTAAAATAGTGGAGGAAAATTCTAGAAGAGCGTAGGAAAATTCGGGTGCACTGGAAGAACAAGTAATGAAACATTCTAGAATATTGGAAAAGGAATTTGAAGAGAGTTCTAGAAAAGTCGAGGAGAATTCTAGAATTGTAGAGCAAATTTTGGAGCGGAAATTGGAGAAGACTTCTGAAAGAACTGAGGAAGACATTTGGGAGTTTGGGGCCGACGTAGCTCGTGTGGTTCATCTCGCACATCCTGCGGCTCTTGACAGCGAGTTGGAGTGCTTGGGCACGCAAGCAGTCATCTACGCAGTTCGAGTCAGTAAAACTCAGCAAGTACTACACTTAGCTCGACCAAAAATGATTGATGACGCAATGTCATACGTATTCAATCATAAAGCTACTAAACAAGCTTGATGTAACCCATTGCGAGTACGAAATAATTGTGCTGAGAGAAATAAGAACACCGAAGCCTCTGAAGAGAAGGTGCGACGAACTATAGGCACAGTATTTATTAGAAGAAACTCCGCTGTTATTAAAGAAGACGAAAGAGGAAAAGGAAGAGAACGAAACAGAGTATGAACAATGAAGATTAGCTGGAAATTAAGAAGGACCCTGACGAAGAAGAAGAGGAAGAAGAATAAGAAGAAGAGGGAAGGCAACTAAAAATAAATAGTCCCAGACGAGCAGCTGCAATCATAATCTAAGTAACTTCAAAACGGAGTTAGAAGATAGCAAGGAAGACGCGTGTGGACAGCTCGAGTGAAAAAAGTGAAAACTCGAAACAGATGACGACGATGATATTATTTCTCATCGCAAAGAAGAAAGCCAAGAAGAAGGAGGAAGAGGAACAGGACGTGTGGAAATGGTGGGAGGAAGAATGCGCTTGTCAAGACGCTAAAGAAGTCGCTGGTTTATACGCTGAGACGCTCGACAATACAACCAAGTACGTATTCAACAACATCATCTTCAAGAACTGGCACAAGTGCATGACAGAGAAAGAGAGATCCACCATCATTGATCTGAAGAAGTGTAACTTCAAGTAGATGCACATAATCTTCAGGGAAGTTGAAGATGAAGAATGAAAAGTTACGAAAAGAGTATAGGTTCTGTATCACTGATGGGCTTAGAGAGAACATTGGTAGCTTGAAGTATCTCCTGACCAGAAATGGAATGAAATCCGCCACGATCCTATCGTCACTACTTGGCTCACTTCCTGGACTGAAAGCAACAAGTGATGTTGAACACAGGAAAAAAGGCTTGGCAGTAGTATGAAACTACCTGCTAAATGGCTCAGCGTTTCGATAGGAACCGGAAGCATGTACAAGGAAGACTTGAAGAGCTAGGAGAAGTGGATTAGACAGAAGACGGGGACATCGTACTTCATTATTGAGCTGACGCTCAGGGCTTGTAATGAAAAGGGAAGACCAGGCGGATACTGTGGGTTGTTGCTGATTGAGAGTGGAGCATATAGAGCTACAGGAGGATGAGAAGTATTATGTCGTCATGTTTGATTATTCCTCAGAAAGGATTCTATCCAATATTACAATGAGGTTCCACTGGAGAAACACGTTTTCAAGAATCTACAGCTGTATATGAAGAATGAAGTAATAGGTGACGATCTATTCGACCGGTTGAACACATAAATCTTGGAAAAATATCTGAAGGAATATGGATAGTCTCAAGACTAAGATGTTCTGAACCTACACCGCTTTGCGGCCAAAGAGAATAACTCAAACTGACCATCAATTGCCACGTCTTTAAGACGGATTTCGTCATCACGAAATGTTCCGGGACGAGACAGTCTTAAGGAGGGGGCAGTGTAACGTGGAACGCCCGCCGTCTCCGCCGCTGTTTTTTTTATAGCGGTGACGTAATCTCGCTAGTAGCCGGGCGACGTAAGCGAACAGGTCGCGACATGTTTAATTACTTGCGGTCGCCTAAACCTTTTGTGTTCATTGTTATTATGCGGTCGAACATTCTAGGGCTTTTCTAGAAGATAATGGCAACTGTATAAAAGGGACGTAGCTTTGCTCGGAAGTAAGTTAGTTACATGGAGTGTTAGAGAGTAAAGTGTTAGTGAAAAGCACAGCAGTATTGTAGTGAGCGTATGCAGTTAGTGTCGAGTAGGTACTCGGGAAGTTACTGGTATATTGGATGTGATTACTCGGTAGTGTTGACGAGTATTGGGAAGCTATAGTGTACGAGGACAGTAACAACGAGTTGGAGTGGATACTCGGCATTGGTGTTGAAGAATTGTGGCATACAGATAGTTGGTGATACTGAGGCTGTGGAAGGAGAGAGTTATATAAACAGACAGACAGAGAGGTGAAAGGTGTGACTTCTGTCCGAGCAGTTGAATATACAGACGCTGTTGAGTCAGTTGAAAATATAGACGCTGTGGAGGTCGGTAGGCGGACAGTTGAACATAATATAAGTATATAGTGATATAAATATAGTGATATAAATATCGCGTAAACAGTCTACAGGAGTCTGCAACAGACCGGCAGTCTAAGATTGGAATGCGTAGTGAAATAAATAATTAGTAATATCGTGGAAACAAATAGTAGTGTTAATTAGTTAAATAAATAGTGATAGTGTTATCTAGTAAGTTATAGTTTTAGTCTTAATAAGTTTTTAATAATTGTTTAATATTAGTAATAGTAACTTTCATTATAGTTTAATAAACACTTAATTTTAATTAATAATAATTGTCTAATATTTACACTTTACCCAGATAAATAAAAACGTTACAATATGTAACTTTATATATCTGGCTAGGCATAAACAATTTTTGTATATTTAAATAAAAAATAAATTAATATGAAATACACAGGTACCTATATGAATATTTTAAATGGGAACATTTTTTTATGTATTCGTGTATTCGCTATAACGATTTTTTAAAAGAAAAATGCATCTTTCATATTTGTTTTATTTTTATTTAAATATAAAATAAGAGTTGTTATTCTGACTATGATTTAAAATAAAATTTATATTTTTCGTTTGTACAATGTATTCTAATATGTATAGTGTCATTAATATTAACAGATCTATCGGACATTCAAGAAACACCTGTCAATCAGAATCTCAAATACAATGAAATATATAACAAGTACGGCATAACCAAACCATGATTGGCTAAAGCAAAAGGTCAAGTATATGTCCGTGTTTTAAAGACTTTTATTGAAATTTGTTCCCAAAAATTTGAAACCTGACACATGACATATATTAAATTAATTTTATCTACAACTAATAAATAATGTGTATATTAAATATGTGGTTTTTGCTACATAATGCTATATACAGGGTGTTAATGAATAAGTGTTACAAATTTATAGGGTATATCGGGGATGCAAAATAGACTAACTTTTATTAATAAACTCATATCCGGAAACGCGCCATTTCGAGACTATTAAAGAAATGATTATCTACCTTAATTTTAGTTGGCTGTCAGGTCTATTCTGTAACTCAGTGTCTAAATTTTAACAACTGGTTAAAAAAAATAATCAATTAACTATATTGATATAAAGAAATTGGATTTTTAGTTGTCAAATCAATATTTATAGGATAAATTTTTTAATCAGTTATTAAAAATTAACCACTGAGTTACATAATAGGCCCGCAAGGCTGTTTATTTTAACTTCTAGCATTGAATTTTTTAAATAAATTTAAATTTTGTTTATTTTTATAATATATATTATAAAAATTGATCAAAATGACTCTCACCAACTACAATGCAAGCATTGCATCCACGGAGCATATTTTGATATATTCGTTCAAAAACGCCAATATTGGTTTGAATTTCTTGTGCCGCCGTACATTAAGACCATGTTTCTGTAATCGCGAACAGTATGCTCATTCATTACGCGTCTCCAATTCAGTGCTAAAACTTAAACTAAACAAAATAATAACTGAAGTAATAGGGCACAGCGAACTCAAATTAAGATTTTAATTTAAGTTCTAATTCATCTTTCATTTTCATTTAATTTATAAGATAACCAAATTTCAACTTTTGAATCTAAATGAAAATGAGAACTTATTGCACATGCGATGTTTTAAAACGTCAAAATTTTTGATTGAAATTTTTGTCGACGACAAATCAAGAAAAATAAGTTTTGACAACGGTAAATTATTTGATTTAGTGAGACCAAATGCACTAATTTATGATAAAACAGATCTTTTTAAAAATAAGGACACAAGAAGGAATGACTGGAATGGGCTACTTACATGGTACTGAAAATCCAATATCAATCACTATATAAAGTTGTGTTGATAACGTATGCAAAAATATAAATTTATTTAAAAAAAAAATATGTTTCTTAAATTAAGAAGGAATATTTCTTGTGACGTCATTATTTTGAACTGGAGAAAGGAAAGCATATTTAAGAATGTAACCCATAGACGGCGTGGGAGTACGAGTTTTAATTTGAATGTGACATTAGTTTATTTTTCTCTCACTAGGCATTTTTGAAAATTCTACCAGTGAACTGTTACCGGTATATATATATATATATATATATATATATATATATATATATATATATATATATATATATATAATATATAAATTAAATTTAATAATAGTTTATTTATATTTATAAATATATACGTATTTTTTTTTTACTTTTTCTATTTTTATTGTAAGGTGTCACTACTCGCGCGTCACGCGACGAAATTTCTGTACATTCAGTGAAACAATTCCTCTGTAATTGGGATATTATCCTGTAGAGTGAATTTACAATAAATAAATAAATAAATAAATATCGGTAAATTGCTGTTTACCAGGTTAGAGTCACCGGATTCGATAGTTTAAGAACGCAAGTGGTAAACCAAGTAGATTTATAACCTATGAAAAACATTTGAAAGATTAAAACAGATTTGAAATGTGACACAATTAACAAACTGTGCATAGTCTCACTTCCGATTCCCACATTAAACACATTTTCACTTTAAACACGCGCACTTCGCTTATCGTCACTAGGGATTCACCAAGCCAAGCTACTTGGCTTGAAATAAAAAAGCTTGGCTTGGCTTGAAACTTCAAGCTTTTTTTAATGTTAGGCTTGGCTTGGCTTGGGCTTGATGGAAAGAGAGCTTGGCTTGGCTTGAAAACTTCAAGCTTTAAATATTTTAGGCTTGGCTTGATTTTCAAGCTTAATCAAGCTTTTTCAAGCCTTTTCAAGCTATTTCAAGCTTTTTCAAGCTTTCAAGCTTTATAAATACTCATGCGCACAGTAGGTATATAGGTATTGAAAACCAGTAGTAGTTGTTTGGTATCGATATACCGATAAATCCGATATATCAATGTATTGGAATATTGATGTATCAATATATCGCTGTTATGTCGATGTTTCATTGTATCGTAACAATGTATAAATGACGTTTTGTGTTACAAAATATTATTGTGGTACAATTGAAAAATTTCTTCTTATGCGTAAAGATAAACAATACGATAAAATAAAATTTAAGAAACTTACACCAAATGTTTTTTCTTTGTAATTAAAAAAATATAAAAATATTGAAATGTATATTTTAATCATTTAGGTATTTTATTTTTAAGAGTAAACAATCAACATAAATTTATTATCTTTTATTAAATATTTACCCTTCAATTTTTGTTTCTTTTGTTATTTTCGTTGACTGCATTTATTCAAAGGCATATGCATTAGTTGAACTTTATTGTATTTTAATAACTAAAATGAATAGGACTTAAGTTCATTTTTACTCGAAATGACCTCCCAACAAACTGTTAAAGTTTGTCATACTATATAGTTCATATTCACTTTGTATAAATAAAAAAAAAACTCAAGACTCCAAACACGCAACAACAGTGTTCAAATAAATACATAAATATTTTGGAATATACAATGGGATGAAAATGACCTGAGACTGACCTTGACTAACCTTTTATACCTACTTCAAATACATCTGGAAATCATAAAACCCTACAGACGGAAATTTCCCCGAAATTTTGTTTGTTCGTGACATAAATACCTACTCGCCTCTTCTTATGAAATTTCTACTGATTTTTGAGTACAGAATGTGCAAATTTAAATAATACAAACTTTGTTATTACCGAAATTTGGAAAAAAAGGAAATTAAAAACCTTCAGAACTAGGTAATAAGCCGACATTATATATTTATTTGCTTATTCATTAATTCATATTTTTGGAAACAATGAAAACTTGCATCAAGGTAATATTTAAAAGAGAATGCTCTCTTTGTCGGTACATTGTTATTGTCTATTATACCTGTCTCAGACAAGATCGGTTTATTAGGGCTAAATTAGGGGTTGAGCTAAAAATAGCATTGAAACAGAAAATGTCTCATCCCTATGATTCGGAAATACCAGAATAACAAAAGATTGTACGAAATGCATTGTATTATATCATCACGGCTTATTACCCATTGCTGGGTGTGCCAATCTGCTTTGTACACATATATCGGTAATGATGAAATATTTGCAACGTACGGGCGCTTACCAGGCGTCACCTCACGGTCACTTATTGCTGGTGTGGAGAGTGCACGACAGGGGTTAATTTTATGCCATTTAAAATTCGAAATATTGGGCGTCGGTCGGGATCGAGCCCGGTTCCCCACATTCGCAAACTGATATATATATATATATATATATATATATATATATATATATATATATTATTTATACAAAATACGTTTAACTTGACAATAATAAGTATTTTTAAAAAATTAAATAGTTCTATATGTAATGATTGACATTTGCAATAAATTTTGTATTATCATTTTTCATCATATATTTTATATTAATGTAGGTAAAGGATAAAACAATAAAATTATATTATCATTTATCATTATATATATAAAACTTTTTCAACATTTTATATATTTATTTTGTATACTTGATAGTGTGCGCGTACTACAATGTGCGACTAGTTGGTTCAGATTGAGAAAATAAGTGGTCTTTGCATAATAAGAATGATGAAAGGTATAGTTTCCTATTTACAAATTTTAGAAGCTACTAAACTGGTAGGTAATGAAGGCTGGTCCTTATGGAAACTCCAATTTTTAGAAGTTCGCAAAAATGTGCCGAAGTAGTGAGAAAGTACGTTACCACCACAAAATTACGGTCGACAACATTTCTTAAGAAAAGCTTGAAAAAGCTTGTTTTTAACCAAGCTACTTGACAGTCGAAGGCTTGGTTTGGCTTGAAAATTCAAGCTTTTTTAAATGTTAGGCTTGGTTTGGCTTGGGCTTGGTGGAACAGAAGCTTGGCTTGGCTTGAAAAGTCAAGCTTTTTTGAATGGCAGGCTTGGCTTGATTTTTCAAGCTGTTTCAAACCAAGCCAAGCCAAGCTTTCAAGCTTCAAGCCAAGCCCGTGAAACCCTAATCGTCACTCACTTTTTTGAGGTAGGATTCTTCATTTATCGCATTTACCGGCTGAATTACTCGATCCATAAATCATGGATCCGGTATATGGATCTGGTAGATATGGTACAATTTTCGAACACGGTAACAATTAACCACTCAATTGGTAGATGCGGTATGCGGTATCTACCGGTAGAATTTTCGTAAATGCCTACTGTCTCTCTTGTTTATTATTTGCAATTTGCGTGATTTCCATTATTTTTATTACGTATTTCGATTTGTTAAGCAGAATTTTGAAGGATTTTAACTTAGCTATCCTCGTACAAGATTAAAATGACAAACTAAAATATTAACTTCCAAACTATTGTTCAAACGTCAAACAGGTGATCTGTCATGTTTAAATTATCCACACATACCATTGCTCTAGGGCGTACCGATACTTTGGCTCTACGGCCATTCATTGATGCGGCGTAATTCTACGTCATATATGGCGGTAATTTAATTATTCATATTTCATTAATTTTGTTCTTGCCAAGTAATGAAAATTTTTGTCAAAAGAAAAAATGCAGGTAGCAAGTTTTTAACGTCTCTTCAAAAATATTAAATAGACAAGGGTAACGGGAGGTAAAAAATGGTACGCAAGTAGCCCATTGCATAGGAGCACACACCTATTCATTGGTCGTACCGCGAATCTGCGATGTCATTTTTTTGTGTTTTTTTATAATAAATAAGTTCATAGCTAACCAGTACTTCATCCTCGCTATCGCTTTGATTAAACGTTTTGAAAATTAACATCGCAAACAGAACTTGTGCAAAATATTGTAATATGTTAATATGCACATGCATTCATTCTTCATTTAATTTAGATAGGGTGTTTCAAAAATATTGTAAAAAAAAAATTAAGGCCATATAATACTGGCCAAAACTAAAATAAGTAAAAAAGCTTAATCAACATAGGACTGATCTTCAACTGTTTCCGAGAAAAGCAAAAAATCGAAAAAAACTGACAAAGATAGTGATCGAACGAAATTTTGTCTGTCAGTAAATAGACTATAAAAAAACAATAAAATTTTATATGAAACGATTTTCTCAATTTCTAAAAGTTACGAAGTTATTTGAAAATTAAATATTGGCCAACGTCGCCACAACATTTAACATAGTACAATTATTTGATTTTTTTTTAAAAAAAAACAAAAGCACATCTTAGATGACCTCCGAAAGGTAAACAAAAAATCCCATTTAATCAAAGTTGTAACTCTTATAGCAGACGTAAACCCCGTAAAAACACATTTTTCGCTTCCTCAAATCTCGGAAGATCGAACCCATGTTGATTAAGCTTTTTAACTCATTTTGGTCAATATTATATGCCCTTAAAAAAATTTACAGTATTTTTGAAACATTTTGTATTTATATGTCTGCGTGAATGACACATTTAAAAAAAGATAAATGAGAATTAAATGAAAATGAAGATTAAATTAACTGTAAATGTATGTGGCTGCATGAATCCGACTTCAATTCTAAGGAGTGTTACATTTTCTTCAATTGTATTTCGGTATAAAATAAATCTATTATGTGATTTATAGTATTACTATAAAAATTGTAGGTACTAATTGCCAAACCCACGCCTACACAATTCCTCTGTGTGATTCAGAGTGTATGATAAACTTAACCGAAATGTGTAAATAGTTTTTATGATTAGATTAGATTGGAATTACGAGTATACTTACGAATTAATTAGTGATAAAATTTCCTTTTCCAAAATTTATTT
Source organism: Harpalus rubripes (assembly GCA_963082715.1). Lineage (NCBI taxonomy): Eukaryota > Metazoa > Arthropoda > Insecta > Coleoptera > Carabidae > Harpalus > Harpalus rubripes. The sequence continues at coordinate 53,181,892 of OY720448.1, forward strand.
AGTTTGATGTTTAATGTTTATTTATATTCAAAATATTAACGCTATTTATCACCATATGTATTGCTTGTATTGCATTTTAAAACTTCTTCATAACGTTAACAAATATTTTAAATTTCGACTTGTGAAATTAAACTTACAAATATGAAAATATAAATAAATATAACAGAAGAAGAAAGATAAACCAAGAGATTTGCTTTACACTGAAAGGTAGAAAAGGCAGAGGATTAAGTATGCAAGTAAATATATATATATATATATATATATATATATATATATATATCTTATCAAGGACCATACCCATTACTGGGTATACCAATGTGCACCGAAGTTGCGCCTTACTAGGCATCCGCTCAAGGACTGTCGTGAAGAGAGCACCACTATGAACATTTTGTACTAATTGAAAATTGAAAATAATTTTCTAGTTGACTCCGTTTGGTTACAAATCCGTGTAGTAATTAAAAATACATGCACATTTTATATTTACTTCGCAAAGTTGTAAACTGTGTATTTATGTATAAATAGAAATAGATCACCACAGTTTATTAACCAATGTTTGATGTATCAATGTACTGAAACAGTAGTTTTAATAGGTGAATGGTGAATATTGCAAGAACATTATGGCAGAATAGTGCAGTATGAGTTATTAGACAGTGTACATTAGGTACTTTGAAAGTGATAGAATATTTCAATCTATGGACAGTAAGATGTAATCATGTAGATATTTCTTCCCAGTAAAAAAATGCAATAAATAAAAAATAAAGGTTACTTCTTTTACACATTATATAAAATACATATATACGGTGTGTGTAATGCGCATTTAAAAATGGGACTAGATTTTATAATATTTAGAACATCTGCACATGGGCAACCCGCTAATTGATTGTATATTGCATACATTTTTCCAGCATTAAACAGATCTGACAATGTTTAATAATGATAATGATAAAAGGTAGATATCGATATAGTTTGTTCATTTTAAAGCAGGTGAGTCATAATTAAAGATAGGTTATCGTATATTGTATGGTTTGTTCGAAGATATTTCGTTATGGCTTTAACTTACTAAGCCTGTAGTGAACCGCAGATTGTACCTGTTGGCGCTCAGGGTAGGATTGCAAAATATTTAAATTCGAAAATCCCTAATCTCTGTGCACATTACGTATTTCAGATTTACTTGAAATAATAATGAATTCACAAAATTAAATTAAGTCTTTGAGTATTATTAGAAATATAAGATGAGAAGAATCGTCCTTGACTGGTATTAATACATATTAGGGAAAATAAGATACCAAAGGCATACCTAGTGAGTAGGTATATAAATGAGTTCTAAAATTTATCCAATTGAATTAATTTGGGGGCAATTAAAATGCAATATAAGACGGAACAATACATCACCGACTGTAAGTAACGATGTTACCGAACTAATAATAAGTGAAATGAACAATATAACACCAGAAATTTGGGCTAACAGTGTGCGTCATGTGATTGATATAGAAAATCAATATATTGATATTAATAATATTAGCAAAGATTTTATTATAAATATTCAAGACTCAAGTGACGATAGTGAAATGGATTGAGATTGTGACAATGATATTGTCGAATAATTACATATGTATATCAGTGTAATATATATTTATTTTTATGTATGGCACTATTGTTTAATTGCATTATTTAATTAAATGATGAATTGTTATACAATGATACTTTTATGTAACATTTTTTTTGCTTCATTATCATTAATAATATTTGTACAAAATTCTCTGTTTCATTATTAAAAATAAAATTAAATTGGGAAATATTGAATACATACCTGTCCTTCCACCCCTATAAATCAAGCTTAAATTCCTAACAATAGACCCGCTGAGAGGGCAATAACGAAATATCTTCGAACAGGCTATACCACTTAATTTTAATACTACATCTATAACTACAGTGCAGCCAACAAAAGAAAGTTTAGTGACTTCGCCCATCTAGTTTTTGTAGACAATCCTACTTCAGACATCGTAGACAACTGAAATCCGATTTTCATGAAACATTTAAATGTCAGTGCACTAACCGTATGGGTATATTTTACATCGTATGCTTTTAATAATACAGTTATTATTTAAAACTACCCTTTCACTTCAATTATAAGCTATACTTGCTATGCTATACAAAAATCTGCAACATTTATTACCTTATTTAATATTAATCCATATAATATTGTTATATTAAGCATCGCACGTCACTTAAACATCTATAAAGAGGTGCAAATAAATATAATTTCATTATTATGATTCAGTCAAGGGAAAAGGGAAATGAATTTATGATTCAAGTAGAAAGTGTGTTATTCAATGTCATACATGTTAAACTTACTATTTATAAGCGGTACCTATAATCGCGCAATAAAATATTTCAAATCAGCACATAATTTTTAATACAGGTTAAAGAAAATTAGTTATTTATTATCACGTTTAAGATAAATGTGAAATAACATTTTATCATTCACTTTGATTAATTGATAGAAAATATTCATTTTAGAAAAAAAAGTTATAATACTTGAATACAGAATGAGTACATAGTTAAATTCGAATGAATGCTTCAGTTTCATTATCTTATGTTCTTAGTTCTTATATAAGTTAATTGATTTCTAACAATAAATTGTTTTTAAACAGTAAATAGTAAACTAACGAAAAGTTTGCATCTTGAGGTACTCCATTTTTAAACTAACTTTAGACGACCATGAGTTTGACGCAACACAAAAAAGTTTTGGTGATTTACTCAATCATTAATTTAATGAAGTTATAAAAACAAATCTGTACAAATATTGACAGAAAATCATAATTTTTTTATTGAATCACTTTTTACTAATTTGATTAACTTGGTTTTTTATATACTAATCACCGTCTAAACCCAGTTTTATATTCATCAACAACCAATTTATAGTGTTATAAACAATCAATAAAAACTTTACTGAACTTGGATTGAATATTTGCAAAATATACTTTTACATAACAAAACTTTTGTAGAGTTTATTTACTTTTGAAACGTTGATAAAACTTCCGCATAACATCAAAATCGAGTGAAACATTAAATTTTGGCATAGTGCATGCACCTACCTGTAGAATGGTCGTATTCGTGGACACAAGTGGCAGACACGCTCGGTCACGGACGTAGTTCCGCTTGGGCTGCGTCGATGTTCAATGATGTGTTCTGTGCGTGGTGTCGTGTGCGAGTGATGGAGCGCAGGGCGCGCACCCTTATCTCGGCGCCGTCCCCACCTTGGACTCCAAGTCTCCACCCTCGGCCCACGTGCTCGCTACCCCACGAAGACGCGCGCTTCCCCAGTGTGGGTGGAATATGCTTCCAAGAAATGTATCTAATGTCCCTAGCACATTAGCAACTTCTATTTTGATTTTAATTTTATGCATCCTATCGCACCCCCGCGACAAAAATGACACAAGTTCAAATTTTTAGATTTATAAGTGAACATAAAGAAAATAATAGACCGGGGACTATTGCTACGTGAGAAATGTATCATGGTATTCCAAATACTGGCCCTTGGTATATACTCACTTTAAATACCCTGGCGTACGATTTGCAAATTTAGTATCCGTTACATCAATATGAGCGTCGATAAACTGTCAAATACTAATCGACATTCATTTTTGGAAATATTCGCTTCCTAAATTGAAAATTTGTGTAAATACTTATATTAAAGAACGTTAAATTCTTTATTCGATAAATATAAATTCATTATTATGTCTTCTATAGATTTACAGATAAAGAAATGCATATAAAATAATTTGATGTAAAAAACTACTTCAAGGCAAGAAATTCAAATGTTTGTAATTGACACATAAATGTCACTGTCAAAAATATTTGTATGCCACTGTCAAAAATATGTGTACATCATTATGAAAATAAAAAAAGTCAACAACGCAATAGAATATACGTAAAAAAGAATATACATAAAACGAATTTGCGAAAAAATGACGAATATAAAGAAAAAGAAAGTAGAAAAAGAAAATTTCAGGATATTGAATATAAATAAAATGTATGTATTGTACATAATTTATATTAAAATATCCCATAGATTTTGCAATAATATGTGTGAGAATTATTTTGTAGTGAAACATAAATATATGTATTTGTATTTAAAAATATTTTTTTTTGTTTTATGCGTACAACCAGGTAAAATATCTGGCGAGAGGTTATGTGCTGGACACATCTGATTTTTTATTTTTGTAAATAACTTCTATGTATAAAATTATAATAATTGGTTTTGTTTCTCACTTTTTTACTGTGCTTATGCTATTTCGGATGAGGTTGTTTAATTTATTTTTAATCGGCATGAAAATCCTCATTTCCGGACTAATTTGAGTCTTCAAAGTAAGATTTCTATGACTAGTCTGTACTAATTTGATTTACTTTTCTAATGCTGCACCACTTTTTGAATCTATCGTACTCCTTTTCGTACCGCTGTTTGGATTTTTTGGTAGTAAATCTGCCACAGCGGCGCTTACAGCTTCAGTTATGTCCATCGGTATTTCATCTTCACCATCAAAATCATGTTCGCATTGCGACATCGTTTTCAAAAGGAAAATTACCGGTAGCAAGAAAGCAAACACAACGCGTCAAATTTTTATAATAATAAAATTTGTCACTTTGTTTACTTGTCATGACAACGTTTTTTAAAATTTGTCACAGCTCTGATGATTTATGCAAACCTAATTTTTTCTATAATTTTAAGCTTCTATAATTGCTTGACTCGGAGGCTTTGAAGAAATGCTCGGACGCTGCGCATCCTCGCATTCTTCAAACAAGCTTCCTCGTCTGCAATGAAACATTTTCATGACTTGTAATGTAATATACTATTTATTACTATTGAATTTTGAATTATATCAATGTTATTCAAATGGGCGTCATGTTAAAATGTCCAATTGAAAAGAAAATATTTTTTGCTTTCTAACAGTCTAACGATAACGATGTATAATTTTTCCAAGTTCATTTGTTTCAAATCCCAAAAATGCAACAGTAATTAAATTTATGGGATAAAAATAATTGCTAATGAAACATCTAATCGTTAGTCAATAAACTCGAAAACACCTTTTTCAATTTTCGTATTCAATATGTTATTGTCTATACTATGACATCCCTGTATAATATTACAATTAATTAGACTGAATAATATTTTGAAAACTAAATTAGGAATTTGGTAATGAAAATAAACAATTTATAATTACTGCCATTGTTTTTACCTTATAAATATAATTATTATTGCATTTATAGTTTAAAGGTCCTTTTTTGGCGTTTTCCGACGAAGGTAAAATGAATTTCTTCGAATGTCTAAGGCCCAGAATGTCTTCTGATATGAGGCTAAATATGGCTGACTCCTCCTAATTTTTGATGTCCTTCTTTATATAGCTTTCAAGAGTCCAAGGCCCGTAAAATGACAATTTTACTTCCTATAGTGAGCTCATCTGCTTTTTCAGAAATTCATACTAAAGTTCATAATTATTTCATATTTGGAAGTATTTTATAAAAATAAAAACCTGCGAAATTTACATTTTCGCCTACATATAGAATGTTCCAAGACCAGCTTACGCTGTCGTATTTTAAAAACTATTCAATATTATTTTACGAAATTTGGTGTCTACGGGTTTTTCCACATGCCCGTTTCAACTAAAATATTCTCAAAGCACTAGCACTTCCAGTTTAATCGGAAGTAGACCCTAACTTTCTTATTTTAAATGGAATGCTAATTTTTTTATTTTACCATTAAATTCAGCATACGAAACAATAAAAATATTTTACTTATGATCAAACACTTCCGACGTAATTCAACTTTTTTTTAATTTTTATTGTAAGAGCGGCCACTTCTTTATCACTCGATATTTGTTTACACTAATATAAATTAATAATTGATATTTTTTTAAAAATGTAATTTCTACGTCAACGTAAAGTTGAAATACAAAAAGTTAAAAAAAACTCTGGTTTTTTAAATGGAACGCCACATTTTTATTATTTAAATGACTTCTTCGTTTAAAAATAGGGGAATTTTGTAGAGCATGTCCTATGTTGAAAGTTGACAGATTTTTAGTAAAATGGAAAATATGTAAACTGCATTTATTTACATTAGTTATTCAATTTAATTTTAGTGAGCCATGATGGAAAAAGAAGAAAATTATGTTTAGTACCTATTTATTATTTTTTATTTTAATAAATTTTTATGAATTACTATCATATGCCAATAAGGCAAAACAAGCCGTTGATTGGGAAGCTTGCAGAGCCAAATTAACCGAGTACAACAAAGAGATCAGGAAGGCCAAACGGGGCTCCTGGAGGAAGTATTGTCAGGAACTAGAAAAGATACCACAGAGTCCTAGACTCCAAAGAGCACTGCTAAAAGGGAAAGACGGAAGTCTAGGTTCCCTTAAAAATCCGCCTGGACCGAGGGCGAAAGGGAAACAATGGAGCTTTTCCTCCAAACCCATTGTCCCGAATCGGCGACTTTAGAACAACAGCAAAACTTAGTATTGTCTCACTCAAGAGTCACTAAGGATGATTGGACACTTGCCAAAGAAGTGGTTAATCAACATACATACGTACATAAAATCACACATTTCCCACTTAGTGGGTTAGTACAATTTGAAAGAATAATAATAACATCAACCACAAAAATAATCACTCTCTCTTTCAACAACATTCTTACTAATCTGACATCATACGAGTACAACAAATATTCCTCACTCTTAACATATTAAAATGACCTATTTTCGGTAGCGAAATACCGTAACCGAACCACAATAATAGTTAGAAAACAATCATCCTTCGCCACACATTCCTGTCTAAGCACATTTCTTTCGCCTCGGCCACATTCATAATCGCATTCATACACGCTCTTCTTCTCTTTCCACTCGGAAACTTTCTCTCTTTTAGCACCTTATCAATCACATCCATCCACTTGCACACTGGACGGCCACACAATCGAACACCTTCAATTTCATCAAGATATATACGCTTTACAAGCCGTTCACTCTTCATTCTCTCCACATGACAAAACAATCTCAACTGGCTCATCTCTACTCTCTTAACAACATTCTTCCTAACCATACATTCTTCATACACCAAATTATTCCTCACGCGATCCCGTCTTACATATCCACATACATCACGTAAATACCTCATTTCCACGGCAGTCACTTTCTTTTTATGCTTTCCTATCCATGCCCATCATTCGCTTCCATACATCACAGCATGCACTAGCACTCCATTATACACACTTAAACCAGCTTCTCTAGATACGTTTACGTTTCAAGCAAACGTACCCAGAGCACCCATTACCTTACACCCCGCAGTCACTCTCCTTTCAATTTCTCTATCAATTCGACCATCCCTTGACATCATGCTACCCAAATATACAAACCCATTCACTTGCTCCAGTCTCACTCCATCCACCAACACATTGCACACAGTCACCAATTTACTCCTTTCAAATACTAACACCTTAGATTTATCAACATTCAACTCCAGATTCATACTTCTTCCAACTACATATATTCTCTCTATCATTCTTCTGAGTTGCTCTTCATTTTTACCTAAAACAACTACATTATCCGCATACGCTATCGCAGGCACAATACTTTCACCAATTTGTACACCATCCATTTCACTCAATACTCTCCGCAACAACACATCCATATACATGTTAAACAACCACGGAGACATACCGCAGCCCTGTTTCACACCAACATTTATATGAAACCAATCACTCAACCTACCATATATTCTTACAGCAGCCTCACTACCCTCATACAATGCTCGAATCGCTCCCAGACAGTTTCCATTCCCGCTGTACTCCCTGATTACATCCCACAAAGTATCTCGGAGAACACTATCATACGCCTTTTTTTAAATAAAGAAAGCCACAGAACACCTTCTTGTTAATCAAACAAATATTAAAAGGGCGGTATAAAAATTATTACCATTTAAGTCTCCAGGAATGGATGGTATCATACCTGTAATGCTGCAGCTGGGAATAAATCACCTATTTTATGCAGTAAGCTGAGGGCAACTCTGGCACTAGCGTATATACCTAAGATGTGGAGATAGGTGAAGGTAGTATTCATACCCAAACCTGGGCGAGAAACATACGCCCAAGCGAAATCTTTCCGGCCAATTAGCCTAACATCTTTCCTACTTAAATTGTTAGAAAGTCTTATTGAGAAACATATTAGGGACAACGTGATTAGCAACTTACCGCTCCACGTACACCAATATGCATATCAATCTGGAAAATCATGCGAAATGGCAATATGTGAATGCGTTCGTAGAGTAGAAAACGGATTAAGAAATAAAGAAATTACTTTAGGAGCAATCCTGAACATAGAGGGAGCTTTCGACAACACCTCTTTCGAGTCGATATACAGGGCAGCTGTTGAAAAGGGAATACATCCGACTATGTGTGGATGGATCTCTAACATGCTGAAACAAAGAGATATCTTTGCCACTTCGAACGACCATACCATGGGGGTTAAAGCCATGAGAGGCTATTCACAGGGCGGAGTTTTGTCCCCTCTTCTGTGGCGCCTCGTTGTGGATGGGCTTCTGCAGGGACTGAACGAAGCAGGATATACGACAATCGGCTACGCAGATGATATTACCATAACGGTAGTAGGCAAATTTGAAGAAACCGTTTCAGAAATGATGCAGGGAGCTTTAAATTTGGTCGAAAAATTGTGCAATAAAGAGGGATTGTCGGTAAACCGAACGAAAACCACAATCGTACCATTTAAAACAGGATATAAAATCAAAAAATTACGACAGTTATATTTATACGGTCAGAAAATCATGATAGAAGAAGAAGTCAAATATGTAGGTGTAACATTAGATAAAAGAGTCACATTCAGACCACATGTAGAAAAGATAACAAATAAAACCATCATATCATTACGGGCCGGTAGACGTGTGGTTGGAAAGAACTGGGGTCTACCGCCGGCAATGACTTGCTGAATTTATACGGTAATTATCAAATCTGTAATCGAATACGCCAGCCTGTCATCATGGTGGCAGAGAACATCGACAAAGCACTGTCAAGATGCTCTAAGTAGGGTACAAAGACTAGCCTGCCTAGGGATCACAGGAGCTATATCAACCACGCCAACAGCGGCCATGGAAATTCTACTAAGATTGATGAAAGTTTACTTTGGTAAGGATAAAAGCCGAGAAGGACACTCCAATTTTTTTTTGGAGATGGACAATCATCCCATACTACAAATGGTGCCCGACCGGATCAATAAACAGTATATCTTCAACAAAACTTAGAGGATAACAATTCCCGCAAGTATTGAATGGGGACAGGGAAATGATTCTGTACAAAAAGATGATATAGTCATCTACACAGACGGTTCCAAGACCTCAAGTGGAACCGGAGCTGGAATACATGGAGTAGAAGGATCGAGATACTACATATCTGTTGGACTGGGGACAAATTCGACAGTAATCCGAGTAAAACTATACGCAGTTATAACCTGCGCGTAATTACTATTGAAAGGAACTACAACAATAGCAGAATTTCCATAGTAACGGATAGCCAAGTCGCTTTGAAGGCACTACAATTCTACGAAGTAGGTTCGGGATTAGTTTTCGACTGCATTCGTAGGTCAAACGCTCTAGGAGCGACAAACAAACTAAATTTAATATGGGTACCAGGGCACTCGGGAATTGAAGGAAAGCAGGTGGCTGACCGTCTAGCAAATGATGGGAAAAATTCATCAATTATAGGGCCAGAACCTGCCTGCAGAGTCTCAAAAGAAACAGCAAAGCAGACAGCACACAGAACACATTGAAAAAAATCAACAAAACAGAGACACGCTAAGCTCTTTCTGAATAAACCATCCAAGAAAAGAACTGACACTTTGCTCTCAAAGTGTAAACAAAATGTTAGAATATTAACAGGGTTCATAACTGGGCACTGTGCTATAAACAAACACCTACATACAATGGGTCTAAAAGAAGAACCATTATGCAGGGATTGTGGTGAAGGGGGAGAGACATATAGCAGAGGAAGCACATAATATGTTACTGCGAGGCTTTTGTGAGCTGAGAAATTGCACGCTAAAGAATATAGAACTGGGACAAATCTCGGACTTCATTAAATATACAGGATTCCTCATAGAGGAGTAAATACTTTCAGAGGGTACAGTAGGCCAATAGGCCGCAGTACAAGGACCAAGAGGACCACCTCATTACAATAATAATAATAATAACTTTTTGAACTTCAAGTATACGTTGACATAGAAATTACATTTTTCAAAAATTGTCGATTATTAATTTATGTTAGTGTAAACAAATGCTTTCTTTCTAAAACTGTTTTTAAAGATTGTAGAAATTCGATTCGATTTTTCAAATATCGAGTGATAAAGAAGTGACCTTTCTTACAGAAGCCAGAAATGCTACAGCTTTGAGAATATTTTAGGTGAAATGAAACCCGTAGATACCAAATTTCATAAAATAATATTGAGTAGTTTTTAAAATAACAATAACGTAAGCTCGTCCTGGGCACTAAAATATTCTCCTAACAAGGCAACATTTGTGTAATTAAGAATTAACCGAAGCGACTTCATACGTATATCTTATAGTTTTCGAGAACCCCATGTTGAACACGTTATCCGTTATCCTGGACATTCTGTATAGAACTGAATAACAAACCAAAAAACAAACAAAATATGAAAGAGTAATTTATTAGTTGCAAGTTTATATTGATTTATTATACCCAGATTAAAACTGTAATTCACATTACTAATTATAATTAATAATGTTCATTATATTATTATACAGAAAAGTGCAATGAACTTTTGAAAAATATTGAGAAGAGAATTTGTTACTAATGTATCATTAACATTATAATCCAGGTATAATTTATCCAGAAAAATAATTATTTGTTTCAATGCTGTATTTATATAAATCTGATGAAATTATGAAGGTATTTAAATTTATTAATTGAATTTCTATTTTTACTTCCCTTAAGGGAGATATAGGCAGCGTATTAAAAATAACATAAGATTTTGAAAAATATGCACGTTTTACGAATATACGTACAGGCGCCTCATTTTCGATATTATTTTTAAGGTGTCTTGGGTAATATTAATGATTGAGGAAAACCGTTTGCACAAACTGTCACAAACCATTGTCAATTTTTGGGAGAATGTAATAGTCACCATAGAAATTTTCTATTATTTTTTTGATTTTTGAGCTACAGGCCAATATTTGTTTTTCGCTTATTCTGGAAAACCTACGTCATTTGTCGATTATTGTAACAGACAAAGACAATTATTCTCGTAGTCTACAATCGTACTCCACTTTTATTTAAATTACACAAACGCGAACTAATACAATCATAAATAGAATGTTTTTAACATGTCGAACTGATAGAAAGCAGTATTACTATTTGTCTTGACAACCAATCCTGTGCAATATATACAGGGTGACTCTGGGAAGACGCCCCCCCCCCTTTAACTTTTTTATTATAAGTAATGGAAAAAATGGCTCATACAAAAGTTTTATTATTTTACATATACTATTTGATGGCAGATGTAGATATTTTTTATAAAGTCAGGTTTACAAGATACGACTATCAATTTTTCAAATGGCAACCTGTAATTATTTTAATAAAATAGAAACCAGCCTTTTTTTTTCAGCGATGTATAATTTTTACCTTCCGTCACCTTTAGGTAAGGAAGGTATTGTCTTTGGTCAAAAAAATCGGTGGTGAGTTTTTGATGAATAAGCACGTTTTAGGGTCCCTACAATACGATTTTACTATTTTTACGATGATGTGTGTGTGTGTGTGTGTATATATGTATGTATGTAACAAAATATTCGTCTACGATAACTTCCATACTACAATTCTAAAATTTATAATTCTTTCGTATTTCTCTTCGTTCCATCAATGTGAAGAGCTGATTAGATTTTGGTTAGAATTGGACAACCGGAAGTACCTTCATTTGAAGATTTTAACATTTTTTCTTGAAAAAACTATGTTAAATATCATTTTTCACATTTAATGTTATTATAAATATTAAAGAATATTTTATTCTCTATACGATTTGACTACATTTTATACTTAATATTAAATGGATATAGAGTTACAAAATTATAAAGAAATTAAATTTCATGAAGTAGCCATAGCTATGGAAACAGTTACTATATTAAGAAAATTTTGATTAAAAGATGTCAGTGTCAAGTGAAATTGACATAGTGTGTATGTCTTATAATTTTACTGGAAATATAGGATCTTTTGCTATAAATTTTCTGTATGGAATTTGCATAAAATACATGCAACTGCCGGAAGGTAAAGTACAAGAAATATAATCTTTAGCAAGGAACTTTCTGTATGAAATTTGTACAAAATACATAGAACTGACGGAAGGTAATGTGCTGGCCACATCAGATTTTTTATTAATGTATTTGAAAAATTTCGAGAAAAATGAGATAATTTAGAAATATTAGAAATAATTTTTATACAAATATTATAGGTGGCTATGTGAAAATAAACAAAACGTAACAGTGCTATACAACTTAGCAAACTAAAACAACAAATTTAGTAACAAAAACAACTTAAAACAAATGTTCAAAATTACGACCATGTTCTGTAATACAAAAATTCAACCGTTGATTATGATTCCAGTCGATTCACCAATTATTAGAATCATATCAATTAATTCGTTCTTCGTAAACATTTCAAAATGTTTTTTTTTGTTTACAAAATAAGTTAAATTAAGTAACAAACAAATGTATACTTTTTTGACATTAATTTAATTGTTTTACATTATTACGTTTTGTTTATTTTCACATAGCCACCTATAATATTTGTTTCAAAATTATTTCTAATATTTCTAAATTATGTCGAACTGATAGAAAGTAGTATTACTATTTGTCTTGACAACCAATCCTGTGCAATATATACAGGGTGACTCTGGGAAGACGCCCCCCCCCTTTAACTTTTTTATTATAAGTAATGGAAAAAATGGCTCATACAAAAGTTTTATTATTTTACATATACTATTTGATGGCAGATGTAGATATTTTTTATAAAGTCAGGTTTACAAGATACGACTATCAACGTTTATTTTTCAAATGGCAACCTGTAATTATTTTAATAAAATAGAAACCACCATTTTTTTTTTTCTTTTCAGCGATGTATAATTTTTACCTTCCGTCACCTTTAGGTAAGGAAGGTATTGTCTTTGGTCAAAAAAATCGGTGGTGAGTTTTTGATGAATAAGCACGTTTTAGGGTCCCTACAATACGATTTTACTATTTTTACGATGATATGTGTGTGTGTGTGTGTGTGTGTGTGTGTGTGTGTGTGTGTGTGTGTGTGTGTGTGTGTGTGTGTGTGTGTGTGTGTGTATATGTATGTATGTAACAAAATATTCGTCTACGATAACTTCCATACTACAATTCTAAAATTTATAATTCTTTCGTATTTCTCTTCGTTCCATCAATGTGAAGAGCTGATTAGATTTTGGTTAGAATTGGACAACCGGAAGTACCTTCATTTGAAGATTTTAACATTTTTTCTTGAAAAAACTATGTTAAATATCATTTTTCACATTTAATGTTATTATAAATATTAAAGAATATTTTATTCTCTATACGATTTGACTACATTTTATACTTAATATTAAATGGATATAGAGTTACAAAATTATAAAGAAATTAAATTTCATGAAGTAGCCATAGCTATGGAAACAGTTACTATATTAAGAAAATTTTGATTAAAAGATGTCAGTGTCAAGTGAAATTGATATAGTGTGTATGTCTTATAATTTTACTGGAAATATAGGATCTTTTGCTATAAATTTTCTGTATGGAATTTGCATAAAATACATGCAACTGCCGGAAGGTAAAGTACAAGAAATATAATCTTTAGCAAGGAACTTTCTGTATGAAATTTGTACAAAATACATAGAACTGACGGAAGGTAATGTGCTGGCCACATCAGATTTTTTATTAATGTATTTGAAAAATTTCGAGAAAAATGAGATAATTTAGAAATATTAGAAATAATTTTTATACAAATATTATAGGTGGCTATGTGAAAATAAACAAAACGTAACAGTGCTATACAACTTAGCAAACTAAAACAACAAATTTAGTAACAAAAACAACTTAAAACAAATGTTCAAAATTACGACCATGTTTTGTAATACAAAAATTCAACCGTTGATTATGATTCCAGTCGATTCACCAATTATTAGAATCATATCAATTAATTCGTTCTGCGTAAACATTTCAAAATGTTTTTTTTTTTTGTTTACAAAATAAGTTAAATTAAGTAACAAACAAATGTATACTTTTTTGACATTAATTTAATTGTTTTACATTATTACGTTTTGTTTATTTTCACATAGCCACCTATAATATTTGTTTCAAAATTATTTCTAATATTTCTAAATTATCTCACTTTTCCCGAAATTTTTCAAATACCTTAATAAAAAATAATACATCGTTGAAAAGAGAAAAGAATGGCGGTTTCTATTTTATTAAAATAACTATAGGTTGCTATTTGAAAAATAAAAGTTGATAGTCGTATCTTGTAAACCTGACTTTATAAAAAATATCTACATCTGCCATCAAATAGCATATATAAAATAATAAAACTTTTATATGAGCCATTTTTTTCTATTACTTATAATAAAAAAGTTAAAGGTGGGGGGCGTCTTCACAGACTCACCCTGTATATATATATATATATATATATATATATATATATATATATATATATATATATATATATATATATATATATTGTAATATTTTTAAGGAAGGGGTTTATTTATATCAAGAGAATACGGTGGTACCAAATATTTAATATATTTTACAATTCAAACTGACGTTTTTCGATCCACGTCAAAACATACATATCACCCTGTCATTGTTCCCAGCACACTTCATAACATTATTCCCTCCTTATGCCTGTTCGACCCGAACAGAGTTGCCAAGATATGCAGCCAGTCTATCCAGATGAACTATCTTCATCTTTGTTCGCGGTGTTCTTTGGATGCGATACACGACGTCATTAATTCGTGTAACAACCTTATACGGTCCTTCCCAGGCCTGTTGGAGCTTTGGCGATTTTCCTTTCGCTCGTGTTCGGTTGTAAAGCCACACAGCATCACCTTCATGAAATCCAGGTGAGTTGCAACGGAAATCGTAACGTGTCTTCATTTTCCCACTAGCGACTGCTAAACTCTTACGTGCAGCATCGTGTGCCAAAATAAGTCGCTTCTCTAACTCTTGTACATACTCATTTCTGGATTTAAGCTTGTTTGGAGGTATATCAAATAAAAGATGGCAAGGAAGACGTAATTCTCTGCCGAAAACAAGACTTGCTGGTGTCGTGTTCGTACTATTATGTATTGCCGAGCGGTAGGCCATTACGAACAGCGGCAGATGACGATCCCAGCTTGTTTGATTTGGACCGACGACTTTTCGAAGATATTCTTGCAATGTTTTATTGAACCTCTCTACCATACCATCTGATTGTGGTTGGAGAGGTGTGGTACGGTTTTTTTTAATTCCAAACAATAAGCAAACTTCTTCAAATAATTGTGATTCAAAGTTTCTACCCTGGTCTGAATGCACTTCCATTGGTACTCCGAAACGAGAGAACATTCCCGAAACCAGAACTTCTGCGACAGTCAAAGTTTCTTGATCAGGTCTAGCAAATAATGCAGGCCACTTTGTAAAATAGTCCATTGCTACGAGAATATATTTATTTCCACATGCAGTTACTGGGAATGGTCCAACAATGTCAAAAGCAATTCGCTCAAACGGTGCTTCTACATTATATTGTTGAAGTTTGCCTCTATTTCTCTTCTTCGGTTCCTTGCTGGCAGCGCAGCTGTCACATCTTTTACACCATAATTGGACGTCATGGCGTAACTTTAACCAATAAAATCTTTCTCTTACTTTAGAGATAGTTTTAGTCACCCCTAGATGTCCACCAGATGCGCCACCATGAATCTCATTAAGGACTTCATGTATTTTACCTTTTGGCAAAACTATTTGTAAACGAATAGTTTTCCCATCCAGAGACTCCCACCAACGTTTCAGCACGCCATTGTCCACAATAAGTGAGTCCCATTGTGCCCAGTAACTTTTATACGACACACTTTGTTTGTTAGTTATTGTGTATTTATTTTTGCAGTAGTGTAGATTTAGTAGTACAATAATACAATATAAAAGTAAAATTACACTTCCAAATTATATTTTTATTGACATATTTCAAAATATAACAATCACAATTATTTTATTATATTATATCTATGACAACTTACAAAGCATACTATAATGTGGTTTGCAAATATAAACTAACACCCCACCTCAAACTACATTGTATATAAATTGAGAGAATTACAAAATTCTTTAAATTTAAATTTTGGCAGAGGTTTTGTTAATATATCTGCTATCATATCACTTGTTTTACAATATTGTACATTAATTATAGTTTCATTATAAAGATTTTGAATGAAACTGTATCTTACATCAATATGTTTCGATCTCTGACTTACTTTAGTGGATTTAATCATTTCGATGCATCCTTGATTATCTTCGAAAGCTTTTATTGGCTGTTTTATTTTTATATTTAATTCTTTTAGTAATTGCATTAGTCATATACCTTCTTTACATGCTTCTGATGCAGCGATAAATTCCGCTTCAGTCGAAGATAGAGAGACTGATGCTTGTTTTCTACTTGCCCATTTGATTGAAGAAGTACCTACCTTAACTATGTATCCACTTGTTGATTTTCTGTCCTCAACATTTCCACCCCAGTCAGCATCAACATAAATATTTATTTCTTCTGCTCCTGGTTTTATGTGTAATGTCATGTTTTCGGTTTTCTTTAAATATCGAATTACCTGTTTTACTGCAGTCCAATCTTGTTGAGTTGGTTTGCTAACTTTTCTTGATAATATACTGACGGCTGTTGCAATATCTGGTCGACAAATTGTTGACAAATATAAAAGGCTTCCAATAGTTTCTCTAAACAGGTTGTTATCAGGTAATTCAGGAGATTTTTCTGGATTTTTAACGTATTCTGGATTCATAGGAATACTTGCATCTTTAGCTTCCTTCAGACCAGATCGTTCAATTAGTTGTTTAATCTTAGTTTTCTGGCTTATCTTAAAACTTCCATCTTCTTCTCGTTCAATTTGTATTCCAATATAATGTTTAACTTTGCCTAAATTTGTAATTTCAAATTTCTTACAAAACATTTCAATAATTTTGTCTTCTGTTTCTTGATCATTAGTGATAATTAAAATATCATCCACATATAATAATAAATAACTCCATTCTTTCTTTTCTTTTCGTATATACAAACACTGTTCTACTTTACTTCTTGTAAAATTATTCTGCAATAAAAACTTATTGATTGTTTCATTCCAAGTTTTAGCCGCTTGTTTCAAACCATATAAACCTTTGTTCAATTTGTATACTTTGTTTTCTAAACCATCTTTTACAAATCCTTCAGGTTGTTTTACGTACAATTCTTCATTTATTTCTCCATTTAAAAATGCTGTCTTTATGTCAATATGTGTAATATTCTTACAAGCTGCTATATACAATAGTGTACGAAATGTTGCACTGTTAGCAACAGGTGCAAAAGTTTCTTTAAAGTCTTCACCTGGCTTCTGTGTAAAACCACGTGCTACCAACCTTGCTTTATATCTTGTAACTTTACCATATTGATCTTGTTTGGTTTTAAAAATCCATTTAGTATCGATTGCTTCTCTTCCTTTTGGTAAATCAGTTAATTGCCAAACGTGTTTTTCTTTCATTGAATTCATTTCTTCTATTGCTGCATTAATCCATTTCTCACGATCTTCTTTTGGTAAACTTTGCATTTCTTTCCATGATGTAGGCTCTTGAACTTCTTCTAATTTATATGCAGGAATGTAGCGTTCATGTGGTTTACCTATATTTACTCTTTCTGATCGACGTAAATTCTGAATTTCGTTTCTTTCATTCTATTATCTCTAAATTATCTTCTTCTTTTTTCTTTTCTTCTTTCTTCTCATCAATTTCAATTATGATTTCATTATTGGACTCTTCTATATTTATATTATCTTCTATACATTTAATGTTTCTTGAAATTATTACCTTGTTTGTTTCTTTATCTATTATTAAGAAACCTTTGGTGTTATTTGCATATCCTATAAAAATTCCTTCTTTACCAGGATTCTCTAGTTTTGTTCTTTTCTCAGCTGGTAAATGATAAATTACTTTACTGCCAAATATCTTCATATGCTTTACATTCCTTTTATATCCGTACCATTCTTCAAACGGTGTCTTTTCACAGGCTTTTGTTGGTAAAGAGTTTTGTACATAAGTAGCTGTTAAAATAGCTGCTCCCCAGAATTTTCTGTCCAGACCACTATCTTCCAACATACATCTTGCCATTTCTATGAGGTACTATTTCTTCTTTCTGCTACTCCGTTCTGAGGTGGTGAATATGGTGCTGTTAACTGATGTGTGATACCATTTTTAAGTAAGTATTGCTTCAGTTCATTATTTACAAATTCTCCACCTCGATCTGTACGTAAAATTTTTGGTTTTCGTCCATTCTTCGTATTAACGTAATTGAAAAATTCTATAATTTTCTCTGTGGCTTCACTTTTATGTCTAAGCAAGTAGGTGGTGAGATATCTTGATTTATCATCAATTAATGTTAAAAAATAACGTTTTCCAGTGGGAGTTCTTGTGCGCATTGGTCCGCAAATATCTGCATGAAATATTTCTCCTATTTTTATTGCTCGATGTTCACTTCTTTTCGGATATGGTTCTTGCGTTATTTTTGCTTTTAGACAGCACATACATGTTATTTTATGTTCACAATTATTAATTTGTAAACCTTGTACTAATTTATCTTCATTCAGTTTAACTATTGCCTTAGGATCACGATGACCAAAAATACGATGCCATTTGTGAATACATTGTTGCTGCTCTTCAACTATATTTGCTGTTTCATTAAATTTAAGTTTGTATAAGTCTTTATCTAAAAATCCTTCAGCAACTAATTCATTATTTTTCTTAATTGAACATTTACCATCTCCAAATTCTATAAAGTAACCACTCTCATCTAATCTTTTAACTGATAATAAGCTACTGTCCAATTCGGGTACATAAATAACATCTCGAACTTTGATTCGGTGAATGTGACCATTTTCTAATTTATGTTCAAATATTCCATCACCAATTCCTTTAATGTCGAGTAATTGGCCATTTGCTATTTTCACTTTTCCAGTTTTTGGTCAAATATGATCCACATAAAAAAATTTATTTGTCATGTACGTTGACGCTGCCGAATCGATATACCAGTTCGTTTTTTCTTCTGATGAACAAATTTTAAAACAGTGATGTATTTCTCCTGTCGTTTTAGGAATTTCATCTTCTTTCAATGTTTTCTTTGCTTTATATACATTTTTATTCTGTTCATTCTTCCGAATGTAACAAAACTTCTTTTTATGTCCAATCTTTCCACAATGATAACAACTTAAATTCGATTTTATCGAATTTCCTTTTCTATTTCTTGTCTCTTTTTGGTGTTTCATCATTGTCTTCATCGCATTTTCTGATTCATTTAATTGTAAATTTTATTGCCTTCTTTCATATGTTGCCATTAATTTTTCTTTTACGTATTCTAATGTTAATTCTGATGCTGGTCTTCCTTCTAAACTAGTAATTAAAGCTTCGTAACATCGTTCAATCCACATAACAAAATTGCTACAATATCATCATCAGGAATTATTTTTCCAATTCCTCTTAATTGATCAACTGTTTCCATAATACTGTGTATATAATCACTCATATTTATTGAATTAGTGTACTTTAAACTGTATAATTTCCTTTGTAAGAATAGTTTTGTATTTAAATGTTTCCTTTCGTAAACTTGTGCTAATTTATTCCACATTTTCTTTGCAGTTGCTTCATGTTTGACATAAATTAGTTGGTTATCATCGATGCATAAAACAATTTTTGCTCTCGCTGAACGATCCATCTTGTCCCAAGCTTCACTTTCTTTCGCTGGTCGTTCTGTTACCACTGCATCCCACAATTCTTTATCTATCAAATACATTTCCATTTTAAATTTCCATACGTCGTAGTTGTTACCATTTAACTTCGTGAATACCAGTTTTTCATCCATTTTTGAATTCAATAAATAATGTCAGTATTTTACTTTATCCTTTCTAAATACAATGTACCTACTAAAATATCTACCAAGCTACCTGGGCTCATAATCTGTTAGTTATTGTGTATTTATTCTTGCAGTAGTGTACATTTAGTAGTACAATAATACAATATAAAAGTAAAATTACACTTCCAAATTATATTTTTATTGACATATTTCAACATATAACAAGCACAATTATTTTATTATATTATATCTATGACATCTTACAAAGCATACTATAATGTGGTTTGCAAATATAAACTAACATTGTTGGGCAATGTCCTTCCATGCTGGACGTTTTTTAAGCTCGACGTCTTTAAGTACTTGGCCAAGATCATCAGCCAGCTGATCAGCACGCAGATTTTTCAAACTCAAACCATTACCTTCGTCAATCACCTGAACTCTTTTTACAGACATCGGAGCCTTACGACGTTCTTGATTGTTGCAGTATCGACAATCAATCGAACACGGTCTACGTGATAGTGCGTCCGCATTTCCATGCGATTTTCCGCTACGATGTTCAATGGTGAAGTTGTATTCCTGGAGCTTTTGTAACCAACGAGCAACTTGTCCCTCCGGATTCTTAAAATTTAACAACCATTTTAATACCGCATGATCAGTTCGCAGTAGGAACCGTTGCCCATAAAGATATTGATGAAAGTGTTCCAAAGTCTTCACGACAGCCAATAACTCACGACGTGTAACACAGTAATTTCTTTTTGGCCTGGACAAAGATTTAAGATCTAGTGTGGAGAACCATTTCGAACCCGACAACATATCTAGAGTATCGTCAATGCGTGGTAGAGGATAACTGTCTTTTCTGGTCACGTCATTCAACTTCCTGTAGTCTACACAGAATCTTAGGCTACCGTCTTTCTTTCGTACGAGGACTACCGGTGAATTCCACGGGCTTGCTGATTCTTCAATCACGCCTCTCTGTTGCATATCTTGTATCAAGTTGACTGCTTCCTCTCGTTTAGCAAAAGGTAGTCGTCGCAAAGGCTGTCGAATTGGTTGAGAGTCGCCAGTATTAATTCTGTGTTGAACTAGGTCTGTTTTTCCAAATTCTTCTTCGGTAACTGCAAACACATCTCTATATTTGAGCAACTGATGTTGCAACATTTTAGTTTCCGCTGCACCCAGATGTTTTCTCGCTGATTCTACCATTGCTTGCAGAATTTCAGGTAGTTGACATTCATTATTTAGTCTTTTGACAAATACTTTATTTTCATTTGCCAGCCAAGTAGCTGGTTCGCATTGACCAATTTTGGTTCCAATTTTTATCGTCTTCGCGTGTCCATGTAAATTCGCTATTCGGACAGGAACATGTTGATTCATACTGACTAATGTTCTTGCAATGACAAGTCCTGTATTTTCAATGAAGTTCAAATTTTTTGAAATTTTCTTCCTGCATTTTCTTCATCTCTATAAATTGCTCTTCTAATTTCCTGGAATTTTCTTCCAGCTTCTTAAAATTTTCTTGCGTCTTCTTTGCATTTTGTTCATTGCTGAGTACTATTTCCTCAAATTTTCTCTGTAGTGTGTTGGAGTTTTCTTCCAATTTTTTAGAATTATCTTCTAACATTTGCATGATACAGGCGATTCCGTCATCCTTCGCAGCCATACTCCTGATTATTGGCATGCAACAGCTTATCCCACTTCTGACACCAAATGTAATATTTTTAAGGAAGGGGTTTATTTATACCAAGAGAATACGGTGGTACCAAATATTTAATATATTTTACAATTCAAACTGACGTTTTTCGATCCACGTCAAAACATACATATATATCACCCTGTCATTGTTCCGAGCACACTTCATAACAATATATATATATATATATATATATATATATATATATATATATATATATATATATATATACAGTGTGGTCAAAAAAAATCCTAACTCGGAGTAGGCTATGAACAGAGAAACGTATATCTGATCATTATTCAAAAGTCAAGTTGTCAAAATTAATCTTGAAACGCAATTTTAAGGAGAAAAGACAATAAAGAAGGAAACAGAATATTGCCATTCGCCGTTTTCTAATGTGTTTCCATTTCTAAAATAAGATTCAAGAAGAATAGCTATGTTTTCTTTAGATAACATTTTTGACAATATCTCGTGTCAAATTGACATTTAATTAAATATTTTTAAATTCATATACGTTTCTTTGTTCATAGCCTACTCCGAGTTAGGAATTTTTTTGAACACACTGTATATAACGTAAGGTTAAAAATATATAACGATAATGAAAAACATAATAACCGTGCACTAGCTAATCGTTTTACAATTGGAGAGATCATAAAAAGAAAATAAAAACTAACGACCAAGGACTTACCACTCTACTAGGGTTGTTCAAGGCCCTATAATGTTTTCTTTAGTAAATAATATGAATACCTTTTCAAACACTGTATTGACGTTCTTTGTATTCCTAGAATAAAGTTATCCTAACATTTGAATCAGGGATGGGATAACGTTAACAAATTGTTAGGTTATGTAACGTTACAATAATGTTATTTTTGTTTTCTTAATCGGGAGTTATTACAACTTCTAAGATGAAAGAGCGTAACGTTAACGTTATGTATAAAACACCTTATTTTAAAAATAAAGGACTTTCAATTTCAATGTTTACCGCATTCAATTAGTGTATTCACGTTAACGTTAACGCTAAAAGCAACACAAACGAAGTTACCTCCGCACTTTTCAACGAAACATAACCTCAACACATACAGAACGTGTGACGTTAAACGCTCGCTATTCCATCGCATACAACGCATCGCCTTATTCATTTAACGTGAACCTTATTAATTCGAATGTGCATTCGAGCTGTCACGTAACTTTAACATAATATGTACGTTAGTTGTGCATTGAAGCTGCAATAATTATCTATTATAATGTTACAATAACAGTATTTTTCTCAAGCTTGTAAGTAAAATTTATTAAAATTTAAAATTAAAAATAATGTATTAAAAAATACATACAGATCATATTTTAGAAATGAATTAAAGTGTTCAAAATTTGAATTTGACCACTAATGATATCTATTCATTATAAAACTCGAAATAAATTATCAGGAAATTATACTTTCAAATGGCAAAAATCTTGTAAATTTGAATAACGTTATAGCGAATCGTTATTTGTATTGATACGGTTACAACGTTATTTCGTAATTGTAACTTTATCATTATCGTTAAATAATAAATGAAATGTTATTATAACGTTATCGGGTATCGTTACGTTACGTTTTCTATCCTTGATTTTTACCAATTATAGTGTGGAATCACATCGGAAATTCTGAAAATTTTAGATACAACCTTTTTACCTTCCGTCACCTTTAGGTAAGGAAGGTATTGTCTTTGGTCAAAAAATTCGGTGTTGAGTTTTTAATGAATAATCACGTTTTAAGGTCCCTAGAATACGATTTTACTATTTTTACGATGATGTCTGTATGTGTGTGTGTGTGTGTGTGTGTGTGTGTGTGTGTGTGTGTGTGTGTGTGTGTGTGTGTGTGTGTGTGTGTGAGTGTGTGTGTGTGTGTGTGTGCGTGTGCGTGCGTGCGAGCGTGCGTGCGTGCGTGCATGCGTGCGTGCGTGTTTGTGTGTGTGTGTGTCAGTGTGTGTGTGTAACAAAATTTTTGTCTACGATAACTCTAATACTACAATTCCAAAAATTATAATTCTTTCGTTATCCTCTTCGTTGCATCCATATAAAGAGCTGATTTGATTTTGGTTATAATTGGTCAACCGGACTTACCCTCATTTGAAGATTTTAACAGTTTTTCTTGAAAAAACGATGTTAAATATCATTTTTTCGCATTTAATGTTATTATAAATATTAAAGAACATTGTATTCTCTATACGATTTGACTGCATTTTATACTTCATATTAAATGGATAGAGAGTTATAAAATTGTAAAGAAATTAAATTTCATAAATTAGCCAGCTATGGTAGAAACATCTATTAAAAAAATTCTGATTGAAAGATGTCAGTGTCAAGTGCAATTGACATATTTGTAGTATATTTGTATTATAATTTTACTCGAAATATAGGATCTTTTTGCTCGAAACTTTCTGTATGGAATTTGTATAAAATACATACAATTGTCGAAAGGTAATGTACATACAAGAAATTTAATATCTTTTGCAAAGAACTTTCTGTGTGGATTTTATAGAAAATACATATGCATTTACGAAAATTCTGCCGGTAGATACCGCATCTACCGACTGTGTTCGAAAACACGAGTGGTAAATCGTTACCGTGTTCGAAAATTGTTCAATATCTACCAGATCCATCTACCGGATTCATGAAGAATCTAATCTCAAAAAAAGGCAGTGATGCAAAGCGAAGCGCGCGCGTTAAAAGTGGAAATGTGTTCAAAGTAGGACTCTGCTCAGTTTGTTAACTACGTCAAATTTCTAACATGTTTAAAATTTATTCATAGGTTATGAATCTACCCTGTTTACCACTTGCGTTCTTAAAATATCAATTCTGGTAGCTATAACCTGATAAAAAGCTGTTTACCGGTAACAGTTCACCGGTCGAAGTTTCGTAAATACCTCATATAACTGACGGAAGGTAATGTGCTGGCCACATCAGATTTTTTTCAATATAATTAACACTAAAATTTTAATGACTATTTTCATTCAGGAGCTGCAATACAAAAACCGAAATACTGTAATTTTTATTTAGTATATTAAGTTAATAATAATTATAATAAACATATTACATTAATTTATGCAAAAATCATATTTATCCTTGATAACAAGACATAAAGTAGTATATTGAAATAATTGCGTAGGCTTCCACAGTCTGAGTCATGAGAAATATTCGTTTTCCGGGAATGGACTGTGTCATATTTTGAGTCAGAGCTCAACGTTTCGCCCGCAGTCGTATGGGGCATCTTCAGGAGCAAGGGGGATAGTACTGTCTTAAACAAGGTTACCCGACGTGTCAACCACGCTAGAGGCCGAGTTTAAGCAACAAGAGGGGGAGACTCAGTTTACAAAGTTACCCGACGTGTAAACCACGCTAGAGGCCAAATAAACCAAGTGACGAAAGGAAGGCCGAGAAGACAGTTATATACTAATCTAAAGATACGGTAGATGAGCAAAGCTAATGGCACGCTGTTTATAGAAAACCCACCCACACTGATAGGTATCTCAATTTTAATTCTCACCACCATTCCTCGCAGAAATTCTCAGTAGTCAACGCTCTCGTACACCGTGCCATCAAAATTTCTGAACCTGATATCCTAAAGCAGGAGCTTGACCACATCAGACATAGTTTAATCCAGAACAACCATAACGTAAAATTAATCAATAATGTAATTCATAGACAATTAAACCCTTTACCCAAAAAACCCGTGGATACCTCGTTCGAATCATTTACATCTATCCCTTACATTAAAGGATTCTCGGATAAAATAGGTAGAATTCTTAATAAAAACAATATTAAGGTCTTTTTTAAACCTCCACAAAGAATCTCAGAAATACTCCCCCAAACTAAAGATAACCGCGAACCCTTGTCGGCACTCGGTGTTTATAGTATTCCTTGTTCTTGCGGCAAAGTATACACTGGTGAAACAGGAAGGAGTGTTCACACTTGATTGTCAGAACACAAACGCTGTCTGCGTAATGGTATGGTATTAACATCTGCGGTCACAGAACACTAACACAACACAGGACATAACATCTTATTTGAAAATTCCCGCATTTTAGCTCCTGTCCCTGAGTTTAACAGACGTAAATAGGGAAACTTTAGAAATATGGAAACATCCTAATAACATCAATCGGGATGATGGCTATTTCTTGAGCCACATGTGGAAACCGGTGATTCTCGGAACACGACACGCCCAATCTACCATTACGAACTCGATTCCCATTGGTCCTCATTAGCTTTGCTCATCTACCGCATCTTTAGATTAGTATATAACTGTCTTCTCGGACTTCCTTTCGTCACTTGGTTTATTTGACCTCTAGCGTGGTTTACACGTCGGGTAACCTTGTAAACTGAGTCTCCCCCTCTTGTTGCTTAAACTCGGCCTCTAGCGTGGTTGACACGTCGGGTAACCTTGTTTAAGACAGTACTATCCCCCTTGCTCCTGAAGATGCCCCATACGACTGCGGGCGAAACGTTGAGCTCTGACTCAAAATATGACACAGTCCATTCCCGGAAAACGAATATTTCTCAAGTAGTATATTATTAATAAAATTTAAATGACTATTCATTGTGATGTGTTCTTAAATTATTAATTTTATAATACAGATCTTTTTATCATACAAAAAATTATTATCGATTGTTTTTCAGTTAGTTAAATAATAATTTATTTAACATGTGCACAAAGTCGTCGAATAATGAATGCTTACAAGTGTGGTAAATTTTTTTTACAAGCGCTGTTTGTAATATTTTTCCTACGATCGAATTTTATTCAATAAAATTAGAAAATACTGTGACTGAGCTATGAAAATTGTCGATCACAAAGTTAACTTAATAATTGCATAATATTCATAGTAAATAGTTCAAAACTTTTTATTTTTCCTGCATTTCGCAGAGAATACATTTTTTAATATTATGTTAACTTTTAATCCAACTTATCAAAGCTAGATGCTAATGAAAAATAAATTACACACAATTGTACTTCGAAATTCAAAGTATAATAAAAATATGTATATAAAACGTCATTTTAGGTCAGACTTGAAATCGCATTAATTTATCATACACACATATTGAACGTACCTAATAACGTTTGTTTAAATATGATAAATGACCAAGTAATCATATTAAATTTCAGGTTTAGTTAGAAACCGGTGCTTTATCAATTATCACATTACTGATATTCACGTGTATTAAAGGTGGAAACAGACGATAAATGAGAGTCTTATCTGTGTAGTAAAAAGCCAATAATACTTACACAATAAAAGTATGTACATATGCTGCACTTACATAAATTATTTTAAAACTTTAAAAAAATAGATTACTTATACTTTAAATGTATATACTTATTTCAATTACAACCCACACAATATAGATTCTTTTTACCATCTTGTAGGGTAATAATAAAAAATATTGAAGTAAAAATCGTCACTCATTCTTAAATAACGAATTTTGTGAAACAACCTAGAAACCAAGTGTCAATTTTTACTTCAACCTTTTTATTTATCACCAAGTGCCCACCGAGGCGTCAACCACTTCCAAAATTTTGGTACACCAAACTTCCAAATCACAAAGACTTCCAAGAAACTTCCGAAACTTCCAAGAATCTTCCGAAACTTCCAAAACTTCCATGGAACTTCCAAGACTTCCATTTAACTTCCAAGACTTTAAAAACTTAATTTTTCTACATATCTACTAAAAGTAGGCTTTTTAATGTTTGTGTTTAGGGTTAAAAATGCCATTTTAGGACACCAATGTTAAAAAGTGACAGATCATTGTCACTTAGTGTTAAATAGTTATTTGTTTAACGAGGGACTAAAATATCAGATTTACAGTGGAGGCAATGAATGCAGTCGAAGCTGTAAATTTGTGTTCAGTGTCGTGTTGAACACATTTTTTTTTACCGATTGAAAATTAATATAAATAAATAAATAAATATATTATCACAGCTTATTACCCATTGCTGGGTGTGCCAATCTGCTTTGTACGCAGATATCGGTAATGATGAAATATTTGCACCGTGAGGGCGCTTACCAGGCGTCACCTCACGGGCACTCATTGCTGGCGTGGAGAGTGCACCACAGGGGTCAATTTTGTGCCATTTAAAATTGGAAATATGTGGCGTCGGTCGGGATCGAACCCGGTTCCCCAGATTCGCGACCTGACACTCAGGCACACGGCCACGAGACCCCATTAATTAATATCAATTTAGTTATTATTTTCAATACATATTTTGAAAGATATCGCCAACAAATTATGTTGCTATGCGTTTGTTGATCGGCTAAGCGTTTGTATAGCGGTTGCTATTAATAGGCAGTAAAAGTGATATTTTATAGACTGTTAGCTGTTAAAAAAATCGCACTTAATGTATATCAAAAAAAAAGTAAATTAGTTACCTTCCTAATGACGAGTGGAACAACAAATCGACCTTTTTAGCGTACGTAAAAAATTATTAGAAATACAATTTTTTTTTTAAAATTAGTGTTCGTAGAAAAAGTAGTGTATGATTAAGTGCTAAAAGTGGTTTTACTTCCTTCTCGCAAAATAAAATGTCATTTTTAACACATCATAAATAACTTTTTTCTACAAATCTATTAGAAGCTTGTTTTTAGGGTTGAAAATATCATTTTATAATACCATTGTTGAAAAGTGACAGATCATTCTTACTTAAACACTGGTGTTAAATGTGAATTATAGCTCGTGCCAAATAGAAATGACCTGCGCGAAATAGCAATTTACATTATAAGTCCGATACATAAGTTTTTACGGACGATGTGTCGCAGGAGCCGAGTCAGGAATTTCGAAATGAGTACCGTGAAAAACATTTAACAAACGTATGACGTAAATTACTATTTCGCGCAGGTCATTTCTATTTGACACGAGCTATAGTTACCTTGGTAATGACGAATGAAACAACAAATCGACATGTTTGACACATGTCAAAAAATTATTAGAAATACAAGTGTAAATGAAAAAATCTGATGTCGCCAGCACATGACCTCCCGCCAATTCCATGTTTAAAATACCAATGAGCTTTAAGTAAAGTATCACTTCCGCTTCTCATATACAGGGTCTTCATTTTTAAGTGGCAACCATTGCGATCTCGAGAACTATAAGAGCTACGAAGTTTGTTAAATTAGCAAAGAATCTCTATTTTACATGGGGATTCCAATGATGAACTGAAAAAAAAAAATTCAAGCAGTGATTCTCAAAATTTGGATACAAACTTTTAATTTTAAATAGAAACATATTTTTTATTTGCTCATTTAATAGAGCTCTTTATTTTGAATCCAACGAAATACAATTTTCAAACACTTAAACTCGAAAAAAAATTAATGAAGATTTGAATTAATTTATCAATTTTAGCAAAAATCTAATGTCATTCTCATTAATATAAATGTCTCAAATACCAAATTTGAAAAGTTTTGGAATATATCATAATATTTTTTCACGAATATCTGTTCAGAGCTTCAAGTAAAGTATTACTTCCGGTTTATCAATTTTAGCCAAAGTCTAATATATTATTCCTCTTCATATAAAAGTCTTAAATACTAAAAATGAAAAGTTTTGGATTATATCAATATATTTTTCTTGAAAATCTGTTCAGAGTTTTAGAAAAGTTTCACCTCCGGTTTATTCATTTTATCCAAACCTAATATGTCGTTCTCCTTTATATAAAAGTCATAAATACCAAATTTGAAAAGTTTTGGAATATATTATAATATTTTTTTACGACAATCTTTTTAGAGCTTCAAGTAAAAGTATCACTTCCGCTTTAACATTTTAGCCAAATCTAATATGTTATTCCGCTCATATAATATTGAAATTTTTTGGATTATATCAATATATTTTAGCCAATATCTAATAAGATGTTGCCCTTCATATAAAAGTCTTATATACTAAATTTGAAACGTTTTGGAATTTATCATAATATATTTTCCACGAAAATCTGTTCAGAGCTTCAAGTAAAGTACCACTTCGGGTTTATCAATTTTAGCTAAAATCTAATATGTTAGCCTGTTTTAACCAAATTTTGCTATGTTATTCCAATTGATATAAAAATCTTAATTATTAAAATTGTAAAGTTTTGGATTATATTTTAATACAGTTTTTCATTAAAAACTGTTATGAGCTTCAAGTAAAGAATCACATCCGGTTGTCCAGTTTTACCCGAAATTTAATCAACTCTTTATATGAATCCAAAAAGCTTAAATACGGAAAATAGAAATTTTTGGAAATTTGTTGTAAGAGTTATCGTGGAGGAAAAAAAATCTTTACACACACACATACTAGACAATAATAGTAATAGCATCATTCTTTAAACTAAAATTGTCACTTATTATTTTATTGTTTTCTTTGTCGCCGTCTTTCTCATTTTCTGTATTTGGTTTAGTATCACAGATACTTAGTTTACTCCAAGATGCTTCATTATATAGGTATAATACCAAGATGGTCACAATCTGCTTTTGCCGCCTCTAACGCTCGCATAACTGTTGCTTCAATCTCTTCATCGTTCATAAAAAACTACATTTTTCTGACAAATCTAAAGTAATTTGATGAATATTCTGAATTTTATTAATTCTATTCATTATATCTTGCATGTTGATTTTTAAAACTTTCATAGAAATACCAAAACTTTCACGAGACTACCAAAATTTCCATAAAACTTCCAAAACTTTCGTGAGATTTCCATGAAACTTCCAAGACTTCAATGAAACTTCCAAGACTTCCATGAAACTTCCATAAGACTTCCAAAACTTCCTTAATACTTCCAAAACTTCCATAAGATTTCCAAAACTTCCATAAGACTTCCAAGAAACTTCCGTGGGCTGTACACCAAACTTCCGAAGTGGTTAACCCCTCGGTGCTTACCATTAAATCAATTATAATTACCAATACAAATATATTTAATCCTAATTCTCAATTATTGTATAGAAACGTAATATACGAATAAATTATTCCAAAAAATTCTTCCATGGAATTATATTGGAATATGCCCAGAAGGGAGTGGAAGTTGCCGAATGAATGCAATAGGAATATTCTGGATCGGTAATTATGAACAAGAATAATATTGAAGATTCCCAAAACTCGGCGTCGAAGTATGTAAGCTGAGAAAGAAACGCGCAGGAGAGTGTACTTTCTCATTTAGAATTAGAATTTGTGAATCTTGCATGGTACGAATTATGAGTGATGTATAATTGTTGCGTTAAATGTTTTAATGTTATAGTAGTTAATATGTTAGCGTGTTAAAATAAATGAAATACATAAACACAAATGACCGCTTGTACCAATATTTTAATTGGGAATTAAACAAAAATTAAATTTTGGTGCAACCGGCCATTATTTTAATAGATTTAAAACCACATTAAATGGATAAAAATACATTATGTATGAATTCGCTTAACTAATTTTATTTGAGAACTATTATTTTTAAAATTCATGACATGTACATTTGAAATTTCAAAATGATTTCATTTTCATGTGCAGTTGCGGCCAAAAAATGGAATTACCTACGTTTATCTAGTTATTTATTTGTACGAATTTTTAACATTGTAATTTGACAATGTTTTCACTGTCATCACTATTTTATATATTGTGAATTAAGTTCTTCATTGTGTTTAATTTACCTACCTAATTTCATTGTGTTTAATTTACCTACTATTAAATTACAAATATATTCCAGAAAAATGAAAGAACAAACAAGTATGGATTAGAATTTCTGTTAATATTGACATCTTAAATGATGCTAGTGACTTTAACAAATTAAAATTCCAGATCGACTCAATACAGCAAAAAATAGATGTTAAAAACGTAATTTACATATACATATATTCATCTTATTTTATATATACTGTGTGTTTCACTTTAAATGAAGACACTTAAATAAATTGTACATTTAATAACGCAATTAGTATAAAACTTTAAGCAGTGATAGAGGCCGTCTACTGGCTCCTTCCCCCTTTATACTTGTAAAACCAGAGGTGGTCAAAGAGAACAAGTCAAGGCTCTTAATGTCCGAGTATCTCCTAGCAATAACATGATTCGGAACCTAATCGTCCGGTTTGAAAGAACTAGATCAGTCGGCGATCATCCTGGAAGAGGTCCTAAACGCACTGTGCGCAGTGACGCAGCGGCGAAAGCTGTATGGCAGAGTGTCTTTGAACTTTGAGGATCCCTGTACCTCTGCCTCTACCCGTCGTCGTTTTGCTCAACTTCACTGAATCGAGAGTGGACTAATTTTTGAACAGAGACAAATCATTCTATTGGCCAAAAGACGATAATTTTGGAGCCGAACCAATAAAATTACTTGTTTCTGTTCAAGAATTAGTTCCACATTCTCTCGTTTCGGCGAACAGAGTGTAGGCATCGCCAGGACATTGCTTCAGAAGATTCTGAAACTGGATTTAAAAATGTTTCCATACAAAATCCAAATGGTCCAAGCTTTACTACCCCAAGATACTCAGCAGCGCCTGTAGTACGCCATTTGATTTCAAAACCTAGCCAGTGATATCAAGTACTTATTGCACAACTTGTTAATGAGTGATGGGGCCCATTTTCATTTAACTGTGTATATTAACAAACAAAACTGCAGATTTTTGTGTACTGAGAATCCCAGGGAATTATATCAGCATCAATAATTGTATCCCCAAAAAAGAGTTATCGGCCCTTATTTCTTTGAAATAAAGGAAAGTCAGCCACAAAGAATCAACGGGTCCCTGTATAGGACAAGGCTTGAATTTTTTTACGCCCAGCGGTCGAAGAGTATAAGGAGATATGGTTCCAACAGGTCAACATGATGCGAGAAATTTTCAGTGAACAAATAATTTCAATAAATTTGCTTCCGCGTTCACCTGATTTGACGGCACCAGACTTCTTTTTGTGGGGCTACTTGAAAGAACGGGTTTACGTAAATAAACCTCGAATAAACAAATAACTTAAGGAGAACATTCGAGCCAAAACTCGACAATTATAGGACCTGAAACCTTGCGTACGGTCTTTGAAAATGCTTCGTGCAGGAAAACGATGGACATTTGAGGCATGTTGTTTTTCACACTTAATACTGAATGAAATCCATTAATTATATGTATATCATATTCAAATAAAAAAATTTAAAAAACCTGTTTGTAAAAGTTATTTTTGTTTTATATCATTCAGTCTTTCAGTGGCCACTCTGTGGGTGAAGTGTAAATATTAGACAACTATTATTAATTAAAATAAAAGTTTATTGAATTATAATGAAAATGACTATTAGAGGTGGGCGCGGGCCGTGATTTTGTCGGGTCACGATGGGTCACGACGTGACCCGCGTGATCGTGAGTATAATTTAAATTTTGCGTCGTGATTGGACGTGAGCGTGAGGCACTAAAAAATTATCGTGCGTGATCAGGCGTGATTGAAATTTAATCGGGCGTGAGTACAAGTTTTCTTCTATTTTTAATTTAAAAAATTGTCAATTTCCATCTTTTACTTTACATTCTTTTTATCATTATTATGTCCAAATATGTCATCAACAGTATTTTTTTGAATAAAAATAGTGTTATTGTTGTACCCAAAATTGTATACACAGTTGCTCCGATTTCACTAAAGATATACAAATCTTTAAGCCCGTTTGACATGATCATAATTTTGTTAACAAATTTGTTACCAAATTTATAATGACATTTGTACATAAACATTCGTTTCCAATAAAACTAATCTGTTACCTAACTTATTACCAATTTGTTAACAAATTTGATAATAAGTTATGACTGTGTTAAACAGGCTTAAATGTACATAGAAACAATTACGTGACACGAACGTGACCCGCCGGACGTGATCGGGCGTGAGTGCTAAAATAAAATCGTGAGCGTGAGTGTTCGTGAATCAAACATAAAAATTCGTGCGTGATTGGTCGTGATTACATTTTTAGTTCCGTGAGCGTGCGTGATCGTGAAAAAAAAGTTACTCACGCGCCCACCTCTAATGACTATTACTAATATTAAACTATTATTAAAAACTAATTAAGGCTAAAACTATAATTAACTAGGTAAACTAACACTATTTATTTAACCAATTAACACTACTATTTATTTCCACGATATTATAAATTATTTATTTCCACTATTTATGTCACTATTTATTTAATCATGTTCAACTGTCCGCCTACAGATCTCCACAGCGTCTATATACTCAACTGACTCAACAGTGTCTGTATATTCAACTGCTCGGACAGAAGTCACCTCTTTCACCACACTATCTGTTTGTTTATGTAATTCTCTCTCTCTCTCTCTCTCTCTCTCTCTCTCTCTTCCACAGACTCAGTATGACCGACTGTCCGTATGCCACAATTCTTCAACACCACTGCCGAGTATCACTTCCACTTACCGTTACTGTCACTGTATACCTAGCTTCCCAATACTCTTCAACACTACCGAGTATTCTCTTTCACAGCTATCCCGGTATACCAGTAACTTCCCGACTCACCGTTACTGTCCTTGTATACTATAGCTTCCCAATACTCGTCAACACTACCGAGTATTCACATTCACAGCTATCCCAGTTAACCAGTAACTTCACCAGTCCTCCACTCGACACTATACTGCATACGCTCACTACGATACTGCTATGCTTCTCACTAACACTTTACTCTCTAACACTCCATGTGAATGTCTCTATGACTATGTATGTAACTAACTAACTAACTAACTAACTCCCGAGCATAGCTGCGTCCCTTTTATACAGCTCCCATTAACTTCCAGAGAGCTCTTGAATGTTCGACCGCACAATAACAATGAACACAAAAGGTTCAGGCGACCGGAAGTAATTAAACACGTCGCGGCTTGTTTGTTTACGTAGCCGGGCTGTTAGCGCGATTGCGTCATCGCTATAAATAGACACTCGCTCATTGCTGCGGCGACGGCGGGCGTTCCATGTTACATTACAATATACATACTCGTAATTTTACCTAAAAATCTTTTTTTTGTTAGTTGAATGCAGCAATCTAAACTTTTCCTAACATAGCAATAGATGGCTACTGCTTTTCCCCCGAACCCGTCATTAATAAAGAGTTATTTATGAAAATTACTAGTGATGCACGACGAGGCGAGAATACTCTCGCATCTCGTCTCGTCTCGTTGCATTATGTGAGACGAGAACGAGAGCGAGATTGCAATTTAAAATTCGAGGCGAGATCGATATAACAACTGCGAGAAGCGAGATATCTCGCGAGATTCTCGCGAGAGTCTCGCAATAAAAACTATTTGTAACTTTATAGCTTTGATTCATAAATTCAATGAAAAATGCACTGTACAAGGAGTGGAGTCAACGCTAATTCGTGCATAGAACACGCGAATGTGAAAATTATATGAATTCACTATATTTTTTGAGTCTATCTAGAGTCGATTGGTATCGGTCCCAGAGCGAAGATATGCAAAATAAAGACAAATTCAGTTTTGCATCCAGAACTAGTTTTCTCCATTATTAATATATATTCTTTTATATCAGAAACGTAAAGTGTAAAAATGATAAAGAGATGTATTGTAATTTATTGAATATGTAAATTATTAAATATGTATTAATAACTGTTTGCCAATCACTTTGTATAAGGTATCACCTTAAGACAAATAAAGTTATTATTATTATTATTATTAATTAATCCCAGTTAAAACCACGGTTAATAAAATTCTTATTGCCTCTGAAAAGTAAAGGATGATATATAAAGCGTCGTTGGGAGCCAACACGGAGAGAAACGGAGTGATTGGTTGCCGGCGGGTTACCAGTGTAGCGGTTTTTATGACTAAATCTTACTTAAATAGTAGCATATATTTAATGATAAAGTGTAGGTACTTTTAGATACAAAATAATTTTTTTAAATGTTTTACTGATGACAGAATGTATTAACAGATGTTCGCCTATTGAAATAGTTCAGAGATGTGTGTAAATTAAATTATTTACTAACTTATCACATTTTCTGGTGACCGTAAATGAATAAACATCATGTTTGTATTGAAATAATTTGATAACTAGAATTTAGTGTTTCGTCTCTATTATAGTTATACGACTGCAAATACACAGAAGACGGTGCGATTGGTGCGAACTTGTCTCTTGTAGTTACACTGTTACGTAAATACGTAGTGCGCAAGCGCTTATTTTTATAGCGAGACTCTCGCGAAACTCTCGTGCGAGAACGAGACGAGACCCCAAAAAATGTGCGAAAACGAGAGCGAGATCGAGATTACAGGTCCGAAAACGAGACGAGATCGATATTTTATACTTCTCGTCTCGTCTCGCCTCGCGTGCATCACTAAAAATTACGTAACAGTGTTCTAATGCAACCTTTACATATAATGTAAATCGTTTGTAATTTGGAAAATATTTATGTGCGTTTTTTTCTAATTGTCTTTATATCATTCGCAAAATAATTTTGTATTTCATGTACAGTTTAAATAGCAGAACAAAAATATAACTACTACTAGGTACTAAACGAAAATATTTCTTTCTAAATGGTCATGTTTTAATATTTTGATTATAATTATTAATTAACAATAGCACATTACAGGTTGTATAAAGCTTTTAAGTTAGATTATACTACAAAAGTATGAATATATGAATGTACTCAATTTAATTTAATGAGTTTTAAGTGATAAACATGTTGTAAATTTTTAAATTAAACATATTTTCTTGGCACGCCGGCACATTTTTTCAAGTGATTCTGAAACCGGATCAGCGCTCATTTGAATACAAGATTCACACTTGACTTTTCTAGAACATACAATTTGAATAAGACATTCTCTCCCGATGTTTATCATCGCTGTTGATGCACAGGTTTTAAACGACTCGTGTAATTACAACACTGCTGTATGAGCATTATTTTTAATTGATGACGTGCACAAAATTCGAAGAAAGTGGATGTATTTTTACATAAAATGTCAAAAAAATGAATATTAATTTATCTATTAAGAATGTTAGTATAATTAACGCCATATAATACATATACAACCGTGACCAAAGAATGGCAATATCTACATATACCTACATTTGAAAATACAAACATAGGTTGTTTCTCGGACACGGACACCTCGATTATTTTCTTTATTATTTGGAAGGAATAGATGAAAATCATTCAAATAAAAGTTGTAGTAGATCGAGGGGACATTCATTTGTTGAAGAAATATATATATATATATATATATATATATATATATATATATATATATATATATATATATATATATATATATATATATATATATATATATATGGCTATATTTTTTTTAAGGAATGCTATATATTTTTAGGCTCATACGATAGAGTATTTTTTTCTGAATTCAACCATGTATTCATATTATACGCTTACATGACAAACATATTGAGAAAAATTCAATTGAAATTTAAATAAATTTTATTTTTATTGTTTTTTTTCAGTAGGCTTTGCATGAAAAAAATATCTTAAAACTAAACATGAATATTTGTTATTAACTTTATAAGTAGTAAGAATAGGAATTATACACTAAATAATTCAAATTGACCGATAATAGTTTTTGTTTTTCGTATATAGCAGCCAACTAAAAAATAAATATAAACGTAAATTTAAATTTCAATTACATTTTTCTCAATATTTTTACCTCTCGCTAAGAGAAGTATTGGATTCATTCTAAAAATCGCATATCCAGATTTTAGTGAATAAGCACATTTAAGGTCCCTAGAATCCGATTATAACATTTTTACGATGATGTCCGCATGTGTGTGTGGATGTGTGTGTGTGTGTGTATGTGTGTGTGGATGTGTGTGTGGATGTTGGATCCACGATTTCTCAAATACTATAAGACTTAAGATGTTTTTAACTACGGATTCCTCAATCTAACAATAATGGGAAGAGTTGATTAAGTTTTGGTAACAATTGGACAACCGGAAGTAGTAGTTACAAGAAAAAAATCATCTAAATATTATTTATCGAAAATTTATGTAAATACTTATATTAAAGAACGTTAAATTCTTTATTCGATAAATATAAATTCATTATTATATCTTCTATATTTAGAGATAAAGAAATACATATAAAATAATTTGATGTAAAAAAAGTCTCAGATAAAACTACTTCAAGACAAGAAATTCAAATGTTTGTAATTGACACATAAATGTCACTGTCAAAAATATTTGTATGCTAATGTCAAAAATATTTGTACATCATTATGGAGATTATGAAAATAAAAAAATGTAAACAACGCAAAAGAATATACGTAAAAAAGAATACAAAAGGAATTTGCGAAAAAATGACGAATATAAAGAAAAAGAAAAGGAAAGTAGAAAAAGAAATTTTCAGGATATCGAATATAAAGAAAATGTATGTATTGTACATACATAATTATTTTAAAATATCCCATAGATTTTGCAAATATATGTGAGAAATATTTTGTAGTGAGACATGAGTATATGTATTTGTATTTAAAAATATTTTTCATTTTATGCGTACAATCAGGCGAGAGGTTATGTGCTGGCCACATCAGATTTTTTATTATGTAATGATATAAAATGATTATATGGCTGAATTCAGAAGAAAATACTCTATCGAATAAAAATATATGGTATCCCATTTTAAAAAATAAAACTTTATGTTATAGTTTGAGAACCACTGGTTATTTTATTTTTTAATAAGTGTATGTCCCACTTGATCTACTTACTATAACTTTTATTTGAATGTTCTTTTCTATTTGCAACAATACAAAATAGTCAGGGTGTCCCGTATCCGAGATACACCCTGTTTATGAAGACGATACATCAATCGTGAAAAATATTAAAAATATGTATATTCCGCCATCTAACGGTAAGTATGGTTTTGTCTTTGATCAAAAAACTCGATAATGAGTTTTTAATAAATAAACACGTTTTCGGGTCCCTACTAAATTTATGGGGTCGCGTGTAGTGCCCGGCTGTGATTGGATGACTCAGGTTTGGTTCAAACCGACATTAAATTTGTAACTTAAGAAAGATATTCAATTTTCAAATAGGTGTTCGTTCTACAACAGCTTTCAGAGCCTGTATGAGGTGGCGCCTGCGACGTGCTTTCAACAGTACAAATACATATATATACATGCAGAGACAAGACGCACTTTAGAATTCTATCAAATGAGGCATTTGTTTTCGCACCAAGCGAAAATTTGGTAGCATGCATGTCTCAAAATATTCGCTTGCAGACGTACGACTCAAGGCAAAAGTTTTAAACTAATGTCATTATTTTGTCATAATTTAACTCAAAGCCAATTTATATATTTATTATACCAGGTGTTTTATTTTTCAAGGTGCGCATAGGAGGTTAACATGAGAAATCACTTTTTTGCAAATTATTGCCTCCCGTTTTAACTTCGAACGATGGTTGTGGTATCAATAGAAAGATAAAAAATATGTGCATCAATTTATTCAATTTTGTATTAAAAGCAACAGCCAAGGCATAACAAAACTATAAAAAAATGTTTGACATTTGTGCAAATTTTATTGTTATAATTTTATTAATTTAATTTTTGTCAAGCATTTTCTAATCATTAAAAAGAAAATAACACAAAACGAAAAATGAATGCTAACAAAATGTTAAACATTTGTTTATCTTTTTGTTCAAAAATTCCATGACTATTGCTATTAATACAAAAAAAATACAAATTATCATAAATATAATTTTTATAAACGTTTCTATTAAAATTAAAATAAATATATCATCACGGCTTATTGCCCATTGCTGAGTATGCCAATCTGCTTTGTCCACAGATATCGGTAATAATGAAATATTTGCACCGAGCGGGCGCTTACTAGGCGTCACCTCACGGGCACTCATTTTTGCCATGGAGAGTGCACCACAGGAGTCAATTTTGCGTCGTTTAAAATGATACAAATTAAATAAATTAATATAAAATTGAATAAATTTAATCATTAGTTTGTGGAACCAATATATTACATAATTTACATGTACATATTTGGTGTCCTTTGATGCAGAAATTTTTTGTTATATGTGCACCTTGAAAAAAAACACCCGGTATACAACTATAATATTTTCTATTTTAATAGTATAAAACTCGAAAATTCCCAAAACAGAAAGCGAATATTCAATTATTCTAAAGTACATTCGCAAAAGTAAAATCGTATTCTCCTATTTTCTATCATAGAATTCTAGTCCGTGCTGATGCTACAGGTGCGCGTGCTTTTTTGTGTGTTTTCCTCATAAAGAGTGCAAGATGTGCTATTTTGTTAATCCAGATAGCCTGAGAAAATTTATCCTAGGGACAACAGGGAATCATAAAATGCCGTGCAATAATAAGAAAATCAGTTTGGTGGCCATTGAGGTACTCAATCCGTGATGAAATCATCTAATGTGTACATAAACAATTGATACCATTGGCATCCTCAAAGCGAGTCTGGCAAAAAAGTTCCAACGGATTTATTCTACTTGGATCAGAAATGGCACCTACTCGTAATGAATATTTTCTCCAGATATCCTGAAACACGAAAGCTGAATCAAATCAAAAGAAGCATCATGAATGATCAGAACACCTATACAAAAACAAAACAAGCTCGAAATATATAATCCATAACTTTTATTAATGAGAACTTCCAAAAATTTCTGTTTTCCGTATTTAAGCTTTCTGCATTCAGATAAAGAGTTGATTAGATTTTGAGTAAAATTGGACAACAGGAAGTAATAATACTTTACTCGAAGCCCATAACAATTTTTAATGAAAAACTATATTAAAATATCAACAAAAAAAACTTTTCAAATATCTGAACAGATTTTTGTGAAAAATATATTATGATAACCTAAAACATTTAAAATTTGGTATTTAAGACCTTTATATTAATGAGAACGACATATTAGATTTTTGCTAAAATTGATAAACTGGAAGTGGTACTTTACTGGAAGCTCAAAACAGATTTTTTTTGAAAAAATATATTATAATCCAAAACATCTCAAATTTGGGTATTTAAAACTCGTAAGTATATAATTTGAAACAACATATTACATTTTAAGTATATGTGAAAAACCGGAAGTGGTACTTAATTTGGAGCTCTTAACATATTTTGGAGGAAAAATAATAAATCCAAAATTTCGTATTACAGACTTTTATATTTATTGGAATAACATATTAGATTTTGTTTACAAACGATCAACAGGAAGTAGTGATGTGCCGCCGAAAAATTCCTGCCGGGAATTTGTTTTTTTGGAAAAATCATGTGAATACAATTTTTGCAAATTTTCCGTAATTTTTAAAAGTATTTGGCCTTGTTTTTGTGTAATTTAAGTTTCCTTCATAATAAATTCTAATTCTGGTTAATTTTTTTTAAGTAAATATACGTAATTGTGAAATTTAGTACGGTGCTTTCGAATTACGCATTTAAGGTTTTATGAATATTGCACCTTTATTTTATATAAGAAGTATGAAATTATATTGAATATTTAAAATATGGGGGAGTATTTTTTATTAATTCCTACAGAATCGCTCTACTCGTATTTATGACCGATATTGATACGAGTATATGTATGTATCTTTTTACCATCATTTCACTGAAAAATAAAACTAAATAAACTTACAGTTATAATTTTTATTCATGTTTGGAATTTCTCGGGAAATTTCCCAAAAAATTTTAGAGAAAATTTCTGGGAATTGACCCATATCTAACCGGAAGTGATACTTGAAGCTCATTGCTATTTTAAACATGGTATTGGCGGGAGGTCATGTGCTGGCCGCATCAGGTTTTTTTTAACTTTTTCTTAAATTCGTCATACACTATTTCAAGACATGCTGGCGTGGACCGTGGACTATACTAATTTTATTTATTAATTCTTAGTTGATGGACTCTTCCACTATTTTTTCTAAAGTTTTTTATGAAACTTCTTCTAAACACTGAACTAAAAGCGATTTGTAGTTTTAGAAAATCTTTATTGTAGTTCGATAAACCGTAATAATTTTTTTAATATTTTGTGACGTGGATGTAGAGATGATTTTGTTCTTAAACAGTGGACTTCGCTTATTTTTTTCAACACATAAAAATTTATTATTTATGTTAAAATAACTTTTATTGTCAATAATTGAAAACATGCATGGATAATAAGCAAAGTAATTAATGAAAAACTACGTATATTGTAATCTAAGGTCTAAGGTTTTACTGTCACCGACAGCCTATTGCCTATGTCATTCAACATATATCGTTCACTTTCATAACAAAATAGGAAGTTTGCGTGGCTTCATAAATTTAAACGTGTTATTTGGTTCATTTCCGCTGTTTTTTGTTGTTATTTTCTCCATTCATATAGTACTTGAAAATAGTGATAATTAGAATAGAGTAAATGTTTATTTAGGTCTTCTTTGTCTGTGGTAATTTATTTGTTTCGTTGTTTTTACTAAAAGGTTTATAAAAACAGACATTATTAGAGATCTACTGAGCTAGCCCTATAATTGTCCTTGCAGTTTTATGGAATAGTTTTAACACAGATAAATGAACCATGTTCTAATTTGTTACTTTTGTGGATGATCCCATTGGGGAATGTTCATAATAAAGACACGTATTTGAAATCAGACTTCAAATTAATCACATTAAATTACAATGTAATTTTTATTACTTATGAGTATGTATATTTCATTG
Organism: Harpalus rubripes; assembly: GCA_963082715.1. Classification (NCBI taxonomy): domain Eukaryota; kingdom Metazoa; phylum Arthropoda; class Insecta; order Coleoptera; family Carabidae; genus Harpalus; species Harpalus rubripes. The sequence continues at coordinate 53,224,377 of OY720448.1, forward strand.
TTTATTGTCCTGGTTTCTTTTAATATAAGTTTCATCAAAGCAATTGAATTCTATAATAATTATATCGAAATAAGATTCCAATTCAGCTACATTTTATTACAGAAAACTTATTCGAAATGAGACTCGTAAATTGCCAAATAAATGTCATTATCCTTATATTTTGCGTGAAAAACTCATTTATCAAAAGTTCTGGTAGTATCCGAATATACTCGTATCTACATCTACCGATTATACAGTCATGTATAATCATACATGACTGTATAATATTATTTTTTTCATTTTGAAAAAATAGTAAATCACCATATAGTATTTTTGATTTTTAATAGGTAAGTATTCAATTGATTAGTTGTGTTTACTCAGAAAACATCTGAAATCGTATTATAACATATATTTCAACGGAAATAAAGTTAAATTTTAATCGCAAATGCAGTGCTCATTGATTCATTAGTATAAAAAGACGTCATTACAGTAGAACAGTGTTTCTCAACTTATTTGTCGCGACACACTAGTGTGTCGCTGTAAAATTCTCTAAATATCTTCTAATAAACTTTCCGAACATTTTTGAAACACCTGTAAGAATTTTGTTACAATTCTTCACTTCCTACTTGTGCGAAGCAGGTTTTTCGGCCTTGAATGAAATTAAACCAAAAAGAACGATGAAAATCGATAAGCCCCGCATAAAAAACTTTGTTCTGAACATCAATCCTAACTATCGCACTAATTAAATATAATTTCTGTATATTTTTATTTAAAAATTATAATTTTGTTATGTATGTAAGATTCACTTTTCGACTGAGCGCCACTGGTTTAGAAGCGCTAGCTTAAGGGTCTCGTCTCCGCATTCAGAATTGGACGAAAAAGTGCTCTATCTTACCAGCAATTACTCGAAAGCCATTAAATATTTTTAAATTTTCTTTTAACATATGTCTTAAAAAAACATTAATTTAAGCTTCTATTTTTTTGTTTTTTAAATATTATTATCCATATAACGACAATAAATTTCTGAAAATGACATATTTTTGGTAATTTAAACATTTATTTTTACTGATATGAGGTAAATTTTTAGAAATTTAAAAAGATATAATCTTAGATTCATCTTTTGTCAGTAGAAATAATAGAATTCTATAATAAATAAATAATAAACAAAGCTGTAATTACCGGTAGACTGAGACCTGTTTCTTGCATTCTCAATCTTATAAATTTCTCTTGCCCTAGTCCAGACAAGGTGAGGTGTGCGGCAGGGGGTATTCTCTCAGCCAATAATGTAATAATAATAATAATAATAATAATATATTTAATTGTTGTAAAGATACAATCCTCATACAATCGGTTGGCAAAATAACACATCTAAATAACATCAGTATGCTATAAGTATAATAAATACAAATATTAGTTTTGGCACAAAAATTTAAAAATATGGAAATGTACTACTTTAGAATCTTGATTACATATAATTAACAATTTGTACTGCCCCTTAAATACTCAATTAGGTAACAGAAAAACAATAGTAAATATGAAAGTGGAATTTATGATAAAGCTTTGTTTTGACTACTCTTAAATTAAGTTAAATGTTACAGGCAAAAGTAGATACCTTAAACTAACAGACAAGAGAAAAAATTAAAATATTGATGTCTGGTTAAATTATGGTCACCCAATACTAACAGAAAATAATAACATTAACCAAACTAGGCCCGGTCGCCTCAATGTTGCAGCCAGAAAGTAAACAAGTAAGATCTACGCTATCTTTAAATAACTTTAAGTAGAAGATTAAGTAGCATAAATAGGCATATCTAAACCTCACCCGCCCTCCTGTTGAAACATTGATGTGACCGGAGATAAATATACAAAAAACAATAGTAGGAATTTATAAAAAAAAAAAAAAAAATAGTTAATGCTCCCCATTAAGAAACCTTCCAATAGCGAGAGCAAGTGACTGGACTGTTTGTAGAAAAGTTATTTCAAATTTTGTTTACTCATTAAGTATGAAACTCCGCAGTTTGAAGCAATTAACAGTGTAGTTAAAAATGTTATTAATTTTTTCATGATTTAGATTTTTAAATAGTATGTATATATCGTCTATGACCTTTATTGGTCGCAAATAAGAATTTATAAACGCTTCTCGCATAGGAGAATAAATAGGACATTCAGAGTAAAAATGGAATAGATCCTCCACTTTGTGTAAGTTGCATAGTGTACAATTTTGCTCGGAGTACAGTTCGTATTTTATATTGTTGAAAATTACTCGTAAACCTCTTTTACTTGAGAGTTTAATTTGAGCAATGACCCTAGCTTTTGTAAAGTTAATGTTCGTATTTAAGTAATCATTATCCTTTATATCGAAATTTTTGTATATATTGTTGAATTTAGAGTTCTTTGAATTACTGATGTCTTTTTCTATGAGTGAATTTTTGAATATGTCGATAATTTGGAGAATTATGTTCTTATTGACGTATTGGTCCTCCCAGATTTTCTCAAAGCCTAACTCTGTAAGTATGAGTTTTAATTGAGTACACCAGTTGTATTCGCTTTTATTCCCTGACCATTTATCTAATTGCAACAAACGATCATATAGCAGTCTGGGGTACCTGTTACGATTCATTTTTAAAATTTTTTCCCACCAGTTAAGCGCGCGTTTTAAAATGTAAAACGTTATGTGTATGATTCCTGCTTCAAGACGAACCATATGGTTGGGAGTGTTTTTTTGACACAGAAGAATGGATTTGAAATAGTTAAGTTGACATTTTTCCAGGGTTGTGTGTTCTCTCATCCCCCAAACCTCGGTAGAATAAAGAGTAGTTGCATTAACGGTTGTTTGCAATAATTTAATTTTTTCGGTCCAGTTACAAGACTTGCCTCTTCCTAACAAATTTTTGACTGTAATTGTAGCTGTTTTGCCTTTTCTTAAATTTTCTTTAGCTGCTAAAATAAATTTTCCTGAGGAGGAAAAAATAGTACCTAGGTATGGGTATTGAGAGACCACCTCAACCCTGTTGTTCATGTATTGGAAATTTAAACCACTTGGTAGTCTGCCTTTATGAAACGCTAAAATCTTTGTTTTATTTACGTTTACAAACAATGAATTTTTCTCGCAATATGCTTGTAGGTGTTGTAGCTTGTTTTGGACATCTACAGGGGAGTCGCACAAAAGCACCATGTCATCAGCATAGGCTAAGAGCAGTATGTCATTGTATCCATCTATGTTAAGCCCATTTAAGCCCGCATTGCGAAAGAAGTCTTCTATGTCATTTACAAAAATAGAAAATAGGAGTGGACTGAGGGTATCTCCTTGAAGGATACCTTCTGTTATATTTATTGGGTCCGTAGTACCCTCATATGTTTTTACTTTTAATACTGAATGGTTATAAAGGTGTTGTAAAATTTTTATGAAATTCGCGGAAATACCGAATTTGTACAATTTATGCCATAAGAGTAGATGATTAACAGAATCAAAAGCCCGCTTATAATCTATAAAAATTGCATAACAAGTTCTTCCTTTTAACCTCAAATACAAGTGGGAAATGGATGCGAGAGTAAATATGTTATCCGATGTGCCCCTGCCCCTCCTAAATCCAGCTTGATTTTCCATCAAAATATCGTTTTCCTCACACCACCAAGTAAGGCGACTGTAAAGAATACCGGTAAATAGTTTACAAATTGAATTTATTAGAGCTATGCCTCTATAGTTATAGGGGTCTTTTTTATTGCCCTTTTTGTACAAGAGGAATAATTCTACGGATGACCATGAAATTGGCGTACACCCTGTAGCTAAAATTGTATTAAAAAGATTTAAGAGGTAAGCTGTCCAGTTGGCTGGCATGCATTTGTAGAATTCGTTTGGAATGCAATCAATGCCCGGAGCTTTATGATTTTTACTATTACTTATGCTGAGTTCGAGTTCATCTAGCGTTATTAAAGCATCAAGGAAGGGGTGGGTGCTATCGAAAAAAGGTATTATTGGAGTTTTAGTTATATTTGAATAGATTTTTGTAAAAAATTCTTGCCAGTTATTTAGCGAGATTTGCGAACTATACATATTTTTGATTTTTGGCTTTAAAGAATTTACTGTTTTCCAAAATTCTGTGTTATTTCGGGTATTACTTAAATTTTGTTTAATATTATTTATATACAATGACTTACTGAGTTTTATAGTGTCTTTATATATTTTCTTATTATTTATGTATGCTTCTAAATTTTCTGAGGAGCGGCATTTTTTGTATGCTCTCAAACTTTTTACGCAATCTGTTCTTGTTTTCCTGCAATTGTAATCAAACCAAGGTTTGTTATTTATTTTAGGGGTGTTATTTTTAACAAATTTTGCCATTGCTGAGGTGCACGCCGCTTCCTTGAATGCTTCAATAATATTATTATTTAGTAAATCTACATCATCGTTGTGGAAGTATATTCTTGGGTTACTTTGAAGGGATATTTTGAAATTCTCTGAATTATTTTTATTAAAAGCGAATACAACATTATAGGCAGATTTTACGTTTTTATCGTTATTTGAAATATCTAATGTTAAATTACTTTCTATGCTAGTGATGCATATAGCATGTTCACTTGAAAGGAGGGGTAAAAATATCTCGAAATTCGTTATTACATGAAGTGCGTTTAAATTCGCCCATGTTAAATCTATTGTACTCCTACCCACTGAACTAATGAAAGTGTAATTACCTAATTCGTCTCCTTTTGTACGTCCATTAAGTACAAAGAAACCCATGTTTTCCATGCTTTCCACAAGTAATTTGCCTCTGGTATTGCAAAGTGTATGAAGTGCAGATCTTACACCCCGAATATGTGGAGAGTCTATTACATTTTCCTCCGTCTGATTTAAAAAACCAATATGCGAATTAAAATCGCCGGAGATTACTATTTTGTAGTCAGGGTATGTGTCTACGATCTGAAGAAGTGTGTCAGATAGACTGGATATACATTCAACATTATTTAATTTGGGGTTAAAGTAAATAGATATAATAATGTACTTATCTTTTATAGTGTGGATTTCCAAAATGATCCACAGATTTGTGGCTTCGATGAGGTTTACATAATGAAAGATGTGATTTTTTACGAAAATAATTAGTCCGCCACTCGCTCTGCCTCTGGATTTCTCCTTAATTGCGGGGCTGAAGAATATATTGGCATTATGATTATCTAAAAAATGAGGGAGAGTATAATTAGCATTATATAACCACGTTTCAGTTAAGCAAATAATTTCTCCGTGTAGTATTTTGGTTTCAGTACTTGAATCTAAGTTATATATATTTTTAAAACCAGAAATGTTCCAAAAAACTACACGAAAATTTTGTACTGTTACATTATTATTGGTGTTACTTAACTCAGTTAAAGTTATAGGTTCTTCTGGTGCAGTGGGGGTTATGCTGTGGGCTGCCCTCCTCTGCTCAGGTCTAAAAAACTGTCCAGTGTTGAAAGTCCTTTTTCATTCGCTGGTCGTGGAATTTTGGGTTTCTGACGAAGTTTGCTAGGCGTTTCCTCTGAAGATAGGCGGTCTCGTTTGCCGGGGTTTTGTTCCTTCCCTTTTGCCTCTTTCTTCTGTCTAAGGTGTTCTTGTTGTGTCGCTCTTTGGCTTTTTGTCATGTCTTCAGTCGCAAATATATTGGTGCCCTTGAATAATTTTCTGTTCTTCAGTATATTGGATCTCGTTTTTCTGGAGCAAAAGCTTACTAATATCGGTCTGAGCTTTGTGCTTTGATTGTCTTTTTTACCTATTCGAAATATTTCATCTATATTATCATTGAGTAATTCTATTCTCAAATGATTTTTGATAAGTGCTATAAAGTTTGATTCTAAATCAGCCATGGAGTTCTCGTTTTCGGGAATGCCATAGAAAACCAAGTTCTTCTTTTTGACAGTTCTTTCTAACTTTTCGATGGTGGATTTCTGCACGTCGATTACATTTTCCAAGTCTTTTAATTTTTCATTTACCGTTACATAGTTTAGTTTTATTTCTTTCATATCCTTTCTCGTTTCTTCAACATCGTTGCCTATTTTGTCTAGCACTTCAATTTTTTTCATTATTGAGTCTATTTTTTGTTCCATTATTTTATTTATACACGTGCTGGTGTTTATCTGTTATGTTATGTGCGGTTTCACTGGTACCTGTATTTCTGCAAATAAAACGTTTTAGCACTGTGTTTTTAGTTTATTGTGTACACTGATTTATTAAAAGTTGTATTGAGATAGTTTTCTTATTAATTTCACTGGTTTTGTATTATAATTTCATTAAATTTTTCTTCAGTAAAATATTTTACTCCATTCACTTAAAAACGCTGTTGCCAGCCGATTTAATGGTTTATTTTTTGTTCCATTATTTTATTTATACACGTGCTGGTGTTTAGATGTTAGGTTATGTACGGTTTCACTGGTGTATTTCTGCAAATAATACGTTTTAGCGTTGTGTTTTTAGTTTACTGTGTACACTGATTTTTAAAAGTTGTATTGAAATAGTTTTCTTATTAATTTCACTGGATTTGTATTATAATTTCATTAAATTTTTCTTCAGTAAAATGTTTTACTCCATTCACTTAAAAACGCTGTTGCCAACCCAATAATGTAACATTACTTATTCCTTATTCTGTATTGGTCTTATTGGAGTGTTGGTCGGTCTCTCTGTAAGCGTTCTATTTGGTTGTTTTTTATTGTTATAATTATTTGCTTTTTGTTATTTCTAATTGTTCCTTGATATAAATATTAGAAGAAACCATCTTACAAAATCAAAGCCAATTATGGCAAACAGAAAGAATTAAAACATTGACGGCATCGAATTTCGGTCAAGTTTACAAAACGCGAAACACTACGTCATCGAAAACCATTCTGGAGACAATGATATATAAAACTTTCTACGGCAATAAACATACGCAGTATCGTAAACAAAATGAACCTGTCGCAAGGCAAAAATTTGAAGAAGCAACCCACATGAAAGTAGAACCAGCGGGATTATTTATTGATAAAGAATATTCTTTTCTGATGGATTAATTGGTGAGTCGGGATTGTTAGAAATTAAATGTCCCCCGTCATCACAAAATCTGCCATCAAATCAAGGAGTTCGCGAAAAGAAAATTAAATTTTGTGTAATTGAAAACAATGAACTATGCCTGAAAAAAAAAACATAACTATTATTTTTAAGTCCAAGGGCAATTAAGAATAACGGGACGCAAATATTGCATGTTTGTAGTGTGGACATCGAAAGGTATGTATATTGAAAGAATTAAATACGACGAAGACTTTTGGAAAAATATGAAAAAAAAACTTGTAAATTTCTACATGGACTGTGTTCTACCAGAAATCATTGATCCCAGTTACACAAGAGGACTTCCATTTAGGGAAAGGAAATATTTAATATGAATTTTTATATACATACATATGTTTTTATTTTAAAAATAAATATTTTTTAAACCCATACGATTTATTGAGTTATTTCTATTATTCCTAAACCCCGTTATAATGGGGATAATTTTTTTTACTTCATTGGCGCAAATCTTATTGTATTTTATTCGTTATAAAGTAAATAAATATTACATTTCTCTACGGGTGTGCAATTAAACTTCTATTAGCAGTTAGTATACAATAATACAATCGAATATATATTATGAATTGTTTATATATATATATATATATATATATATATATATATATATATATATATATATATATATATATATATATATATATATATATATATATGATAAAGAATAAAATAATACGAGGTTTAAGTTTTAAAAATAATTTATTAACTTTCTGTACGTATTTCAGCTTGCTAAGAAAACAGAATGTATTTGTCATTGGAAAAAGTGTTTATAAATAATAATAGCTTCAATTCTTCACAGAAAAAGTAATAAAAGGATTAAAAGGGGCTGATCAATGGAAAACTACAAAGGCCTAATTGTTCATTAATAAGTATTTTACCTTCATTGATAGCCTTTTGCATTTCCAGGCATTCCAGGAAATTTGTTTCACATATATGTACTATATGTATAAGCTCTTTCTCAGCCATATAGAAAATAAATAAATTATTTTTGAAACTTATATCTCGTACTCGTTTTATTTTATTCTTTATATTTGTTATAATGTTTCAACGTGAAATGACAGTGGACTCCATCATATTTAATTGTTTATATAATTATTATGACCATATATGAATATAAAAATATCGGCTAATCAAAATAATAAAAAAAGGAAGGAATATTTATAATTTCAGAAATCTGTAGAAAAATGTTTTTAATTTTTCCCATATTTTAGAAATTACTATTAAATTTTTTTACTACTGCTTTCAAGTTTGTATTTATTCTTACCGAAATCTCAAGAGGAATATAGATATTCATTCGACTATTCGTATGATAGTAAAATTTTCAGTATTGGAAGAGACAGCGGCACATCTATTTTTTAGTGTTTAAATAGTTCCACTTTTTCATTTACACAACTGTGCAACTATACCTGTTGAAGAAAGATAAGTTATACGGCAGTGCTGAGGTTAAACAGAGAAAGAGAATGTCTACCAGCCCCTTACCCCAACCTCACATCAGGTCAAAGATATTTCGTAGAGAAATACACGAACCCCCGACCCTTGAATAGTTAGGGCTAGTTTAGTTGCTGTGTGCTAGCAGTCATATGCGGACGTGGGTGAAAGTATGAATAGTGTCAATAAAGAAAAGACGAGATGCTTGCAGTAATTATAGGTGAGTGGTAGAACTCGCTGTCATTCTAATTATTATAAAGGTATAGTTTGGTGTGGATCACCAGATGCTTGATTGATATGTTATACACTGCTTGTGTATTTGATATGCATGGTATATATGAAATATACAATTGTATTATTAGTTTGTGGCCGCAAACATATGCAGTAGTTTCCTAATTATCCGAAGAGTTGTCTGGGACAGCTTTGGGTCCATGGAGCTATATGCTCCGAGGTGTGAGAAACACCAAGTGAGAGGCTGAGATACACGAGAACGTCTGGGATGTAAAGGATAAACCTGGGGTTTATCATGATAGGTCTGGGACCTACACACGTGTGATCGTAAGCTAAACGCTCGTAATGGGTCTGGGACTCATTGACCTCTGGGAGGTCGAGTTTTGGGAACTCAACATGTCTGGGACATGAGTATGTGGCTACGGTACCGCTAGTGGCTCAGGAATGACTATTCACGAGAGCCTTATTCCAGAAATTCGTCCATGCACTGGGTGTATACTTCTGCGGATAGAGGTACCGAAATACACGAGGTGTTGGGCCGCATATAATATGCGGGGCGCCTGCCCAAGTCTGGGACTTGGGAGCAATCTTATTCCTGTCCCCTCTCCTGTCTATCTTATTAGATGATAATGCACGCCTGTGATAATTGTTGTAAACTGGAATGACAATGTGTATTTTATCCCACATAGAGGGCCAGTCCGTCGCTGACAAAGTTGCGTGTGTGGAAAAGAACGCCGATAACAGGTCAAAAAGGAATGTGAATTGTATATATTAGATTAATGCATGTATTATCGCCCTTATATTCTAGTTAAATAATAAATGTAAAAGATTAATAAAAAAATCTGTTGTGGACACCACACGACTGCCTTGTAAGCAAGACTAATATGAAGTATAGACTCAATTATAAAATTGCACGTATTTGACGTAATTTGACATTAACATCTATTTTTTATTTTTTTTGTTATTTTTTGTCCTAATCCATAGCAAGCTTCATTACAAAAACGAAAAAGTATATGTTTTAAATTTACATATCTCGCACAAAGGGCTAATTTAATAATACTTAATGCGCTAGACGCAGAATTTAATTCTCTAAAACTCTTATTTGAAGCATTTATTTCTAAAATCAAAATGAAACCATTTTATTAAAAAAAACTGTCAACAACTACAGGTAATATATCACTTCCGGTTAGCCTGTTTTAACCAAATTTTGCTATGTTATTCCAATTGATATAAAAGTCTTATATACTAAATTTGAAAAGTTTTGGATTATATTTTAATACAGTTTGTCATTAAAATCTATTATAGGCTTCAAATAAAGTACCATTTCTGGAAATTATGTAATGACCAAAAAGGGAGGTGCATAACTAGATGTCATAGAAGTCCTAAATACAAAATTTCAACTTTCTACGGCTTACCGTGAGTTATGCGAGATACGTACGTACAGACGTCACGACGAAATTAGTCAGAATGGATTCCGAGATGGCCAAAATGGATATTTCCGTTGAAATCTGGAAACCGAAATTTTTCGCGAATACACAATACTTCCCTTACTTTGTACAAGGAAGTAAAAATATATTTTTTATGTATACCGATAGTTAAACTTACTTAACACAAATAAAAAGTGTATTATTTTGTGCTGTTTTTTATATACCGTGTGTCTGTCTTAAAGGTGTACATAGAAGATTAACATGGGAAGTCAGTTTTTTGCAATTTTCTGCTCGTCTAATTATTTTAAGCAAAAACACGTCAAATAAAATTTTTAGGGCATAAAATTCTGCATCTAAATCAATAAACAGAATTTCTTTTACATGCTTTGTAACGAAAGAATTTAAATATGAAAATGTCTAAAATTACGTTGAAAATATCGACAGCCATGGAATTTAACAAATAATAAATAAATGCTTGACGTTTTATCAAATTGTCAGAAACGACAAATAAGTTAACTTACGTTGTGACAGGTAAAACGTCAAGCATTTATTTATTTTTTGTTCAATTCCATGGCTGTCGATATTTTCAAAGTAATTTTCAACATTTTCATAATTAATTTCTATCGTTGCAAAGCATATAAAGGTAATTCTATTTATTGATTTAGATGCATAATTTTATGCCCTAAAAATTTTATTTGACGTGTTTTGCTTAAAATAATTAGACGAGCAAGAATTTGTAAAAAACTGATTTCCCATGTTAATCTCCTATGTACACCTTTAAGACAGACACACGGTATATTTTTTTTATCCCGAAAAGAAATATTTAGAATTTTAAATAATGCACTCTCCACGCCTGCAAGAGTGCCCGTGAGGTGGCAAAACGTGGTAAACGCCCGCACGGTATAAAGAAAGTTATCATTACCGAAATTTGTGTATAAAGCAAACTGGCACACCCAGCAATGGGTAATATGCCATAATGATATATTATTATTTATTATATTATTTTTAAACTATACAGTAGTATTTGTTTTTGTACTTATTGTAACGTAAGTCGCCCGCCGTCGCCGCAGCGATGTGCGAATGTCTATTTTAGTGAAGACGCAATAGCCGCGGACGGTCTTGAGATGTAAACAGACCTGTCCAGACTTGTTTAATTATTTGGGTGACGTGATCCATTATATTTGATGTTTTTATCTAGAATAATGTTCTAGTAATTTCTCGAATACAAACACCGGAGTATATGAACCTTGTTATGGAAGGCATTGATATAAACAAACGTCATAAAGCAAAAAGTTGTTGACTTAAACAAGCAGTCGACGACTAGTGAACACAAATAAATGTATTGTGACGAATTGTTTCTGAAGTTGTGAAGTTTGCTTCATAAGAGTTTTTTTTTTTATTAAAACTTCAACGTAGTTTTAAATTTTTTATTGTTGTGGATACAATTTTTGACGACTTTTCGGCCCTGGTTAAAGCCATTATCAAGTCAGAAGATGTTAATTACATTTAGTCAAAATATTGAGTGAGTTACAATATATAAAAAGATTTATTTGTTATCTTTTAAAGCATGTTTATAAGATGGAATCTCAACCTATGCAGGTTGAGGAGTGAAAGGTAATTGTAAAAATAAATAAGTTGATAACTATTGTTTAAATAAATAATCTTAGTTTTTATGTGTTTTATAATATTCTGTTAGTCTTTAAATTGGTATTTAATATTTGTTTAACCATTGCAATAGTTATTTTAATTATGTTTTTAATATTTCTTTATTATTTAATAAACTTTATTTTAATTTTTAATAATTCTTTTATTTTTACACTCTACCCAAATAAATAAAAACGTTACCTACATTATGTTACTTTTAGTGTGTCGCAAAATTTTAGACTTTTCAAAAGTGTGTCGCGGCTACAAAAAGGTTGAGAAACACTGCAACAAAACGTCGAAAATCCGAACTAATGAGGTCATGCAAAAATAACTAAGTATCTTTTTAATGTTTAAATTGAACAAGCATAGTCTAATTTAACGTTCTGTATGATTAAATTCTTTTTCATGTACATTTTTTTGTTGTATACCTACAATTGTTTTAAGTATATATTAAAAAGTTGCAAAAACTAACCATTTTGTGACGTCATAGATTCAGATTGCAAATTCAAACTCATTTCATAGTGACTAATTATATAGGCACAAAATTTCTAGTTACTAATTTCCTGTTGGTAACGCTAAATTCATTTCAACAATTTTAAGTTGAAATGAAACACAGTAACTTTGTTTATATCACTTTTTGTTTTACACAATTTTTGAAACTAGTTTCAACTATTTCGGTCATCATCATACAATGATCACAATAAATCTTTCATGCGAATTTATACAACGTAAAAATACCGTTATTTACAGCTATCGAAGAGAGGGGAATATATTAGGTTCCTTTAGTCGTGTAGTAAAGTGTTATTTTTATCTTTTTTACATTTGTAAATTTCTAAGGATTCTAGTAATCTTAGTTTTATGCCTTTATTTGCAAAATGAATTGGTATTATTTCTGTATCAGGCGAATGATTATTTTCTAATAGGTGGCAAGCATAAGTTGAATCTGTTTTTTTTTTAAGTTTAAATGATCCTAAATGTTCTTTGAATCTAGTTTTGAAATTCTGACCAGTCTGACCAATATAAACTCCATTACAATCTTTGCATCTTAGTTTTTATGTTAAAGTCAAATTGCGTCAAATACGTGCAATTTTATAATTGAGTCTATACTTCATGTTGGTCTTGTCTATAAGGAAGTCGTATGGTGTCCACATCAGATTTTTTCATTTTGATTTCCAATTGATACCTCGATTGATACTTTAAAAATTAGCCCTTCCAAACCTAAAGCTTTTTATAAATATACATTTTTCTTAACCAAAACATCGTCGCCACTACAGATTGGTTAAAAACGCAAATGATGATTGTTGGTGATATCTATATGCCACACTACTTATGTCACAAAAGGTAAAGGACTCCAGTGACACTGACACCAGATATCACATTTATGCTAAAAATTATTAACATGATCATAATACATACAAAAATGAACACAGTATAATTATAGTTTATCATCATTTGAAACTGCGTTACTATCAATCCCATAAAATGTAGAAATGCGCCTGACGAAAATAACACATTAAGTTTGTATGTGTTTTATACAGTATACACTATCACATACATACAAACAAATATTATGGCTAAGAATATTATTTTTTTTTTACTACAAATAAAACTTTTATAGTAAAAAAAGCGACAGCATTATTATACACATGATTCGCTCAAGATACATAATACAAAAAATATATAATTTAATAACAATAACAAACACTTTTTAACAGTCGTCGTTTGTTAATTAAACTTGTCATTTTATGGCAGTGCTACAAAAGAAGTATATGTAAATTATATTAATAAACTACTTAATTTAAATTTTTATTTATCATTCTTTATACATTTGCAATTGCAACAACGATTATAAGAAAAATAGTGCATGATGAAGTGTAAAATTTATTTTATACTTTGAACAGATTAATATGAATAAATATAAATATTCTAATTATTGATTAAAAAATATAATAATATAACATTATTTAATGAATGATATTATCATAACGGCTTATTTTCTGCGGCTGTGTCATTTTGCTTTTACCAGCAAATTTCTGTAATGACGCATTATCTGAACCGTTGAAGGTGCGTATACTAGGCGTAACCCCACAGAGGTCACTTTTGTGTTATTTTAAAATTGGAATCAATTTTCAAGTTTGACATTGATCGAATTTGAACCACAAATTACCGCACTCCATGCATCCCCTGATCTCAGAACCGATACAAAAAAATAAAAACATAATTTTAAAAGTTATATTTACAAATGATTACATTTTGATAATTAATTTTCATTATACTTTATATTAAATGTACGTAGATAATTAAATAAATGAGGTTTGCTTACTACTTATTACTTTTATGTTATAATTTATTAACTTGTTTAGAAAGGGTTAATTAAATTAATTAACGATTTACTTCCGCCCTTGCTTTTGCACCTACTATGAACAATGTTGTTATAAATATAGGTACGACAATATTTTAATATAATATGTAGAATTGTAGACGTTTTAATTTTTCAACCCATTTGTGTCTATGGTCTAGGAGAGGTATAATTCGGCTTTAAGGTTACACTAGATTTATTGAGTAATTAATTTGAAAGCTTTGACAGTTTTTGTCTCCCAGAAATTAATTTGAAAACATTTTTCATATGTTAACATTCAATAATAAGTGTAATGTATAAAAATATTAACATGATTCAAAATTAAGTTGCATTCACAAATGAAAATTAGGTTTATGGTTTTTGTTTAGGTTTAAGTCAGTGATTCATAAATGTAAGTTTAAATTAACTGTAATTTAGTTTTGATATGTACAGACATCTATGCAAATGCTTCAAAAACAAGATTATAATATCAGTAGAGCAGTACTTAACAGTTACCCGTGCGTCGTGAAACTGCCATTAGCTTGGCGTTATTGGTTATATTTCTGCAATTACGTTTTGACAATCTCCATATTCTTTTTGCATTTGTTTAAAAAGCCGAATCCACCAAGTGAATACTAAATAAAGATTGGTGTATATATCTATATCCTTTCAGACTCGTTCTCATTGGTAAAGTTTGTTATGTCAAACTAAACCATTAACCTAAAGTTCGGACCATGCAATGTTTAGCTATATGATTTGGATTTAGAGACACTAAATTCAGAAGTGTGAATGGTGTCATTACATATTATGCGGCCAAAGTCTTTAAATCTAAAGTATAAACCGTAAATCTAAACCTAATTTTCATTTGATAATGTACCTTTAATGTGAAATATTCCAAGATCTAAAAAGGATTAAAATCAAGGTTCGCTCTGTTTCGGTTCCAGAACCGAGAACCGATTAGATTCGATTCCAGAACAACCGATTAGTTTAGATTTCAAAATCGAGAACTGGATAGTTCGAAAATTGTATAGTTTCTATTAAGCGGGTATAGTTTCGGTTCCAAAACCGAGAACCGGGTCGTTTCGGACTTGATTGATCTTTTTCGGCACTTATATGTATATAATATATAATAAATTTTGTGGTCAATAATTCTGCATCATTTACTAAAAACATTAAAATTTCGAATATTTTAAAAACAATGACCTTTTTAAAATTTTGATAGACCATATCACACGGTTTTAAGCTCTAATTTTTATTTAGAAGCCAGCTTTGTTATTTAAATACCTGCATCGCCGCATATAACGTATGTAATAAACCTTTTGAGAAAAAGTTTAGACCTCTTCATCGAATATAAATATTTATTTTAATGAAACGTTGACATAAGAGGTTGTTCCTATATACTAAGGAGATAAGAAATCTAATTTTTCTACACTGTTAGGTAACCATTATCTTCAATGCGACGCAGTTTTTTAATACCTTGTCTCATTTATCTCTGGTGATGTTAAATGTACTTTCCGGATCCTCAGCAATACTCTAGTCTGTAGCTGTTGTTCGTTTTTATTCCATGTCGGCTCCGGTGGCTCAATGATTAGAGCAACGGCTGTTAGTCATGAGTACGCTAGGGGTTCTGGGTTCGAATCCCACTAAGACATGGATGTTTGTATATGTAAACCTCTCTGTAATTGGGATTTAATCCTGTTGAGAGGTTTTTAAGGAAAAAAAAATTATAATATACATTTCTGTTAAGAAATGCCCAAATGTCTTCAGTCAATTGCGCCTGAGAAACATTGGGGGATTATATTCTCTCTCTCTCTCTCTCTCTCTCTCTCTCTCTCTCTATTTTCCATAAAATGTTGGCTCCATAATGCTTTGCAGCATCTGGAGATTCTGGGCCGAGTGGGCCGCAGTCTATTTGGTTACATTCTTTTTTACGAAATTTTAAATCATTTCTGACCAAAGTTCTGCTAACAATCATCTTTAATTCTAAATTGTCGAGTTAATTTACGCGATGACTTTCTGACTTCGTCTTGAATCTTGAGCACTTTGAATGACTGCCGATTCGATTTGAGGGCAAAAGTTCGGGTCGCCTAAATACTTTTTGGTAAATTAATACATATTACACTTTCTTCACATTCCCGTATAGTTCGGTATATAGTCGTTTTCCAATATTTTTATCAACACAAACGTTAAGAATTTCACGTTTCGGTTATCTGTCCAAGTAACGAACTAATCTTTAGACAGCTTTGGGTATTTCAAGTTTGTATAATTTCTTTCAAAGCTTTTCTGGCAATTTTAACATGTTACAATATAGAACGATTATTATGTATTTCTTATGTCCAGTGACAACTAGATTAGACCTTATTTATAAAAATAAGAAATAACGTTCTACGTTATTTTGTAAACAAATGAATTTTATATTCAATGTGAAAGAAATATATATGAAACTATAGCGAAATAATGAAAAACTGAAAATAATGCAGTACGATTTTCACAGCACAATATTTGATTTTTGATATGTGAATCTCAATGCCGACACATACGCGTCGTAGGTAACAATGCCGATTGAGTGTCGAGACATGGGCAGCGATTGTCCTAATTCGATGTGTCGGCCATTTAACTGAATTAGCGGCGAAGTAGATTTTTCGTACACTCTGAATATATTTAAAAACAAACTTTATACCTGTATGTAGTAATGATTATAATTTATTCGAGTTTAATCTGTACAGAATATTATTCATATAATTAAAATTATAGCGTCAATCTTGCTTGGCAGTAGTCAAGCCTTCGACATTTGCACTAATGATGGCCAAACGGGGCTCTAATAAGAATCAATGGTTGACGCTGTATTTCTTATTCTTGAGATTTAATCCTCAGATATTAGTATGGATTAGTTGTAGCAGAATTAGCTGATTCGTAAGTCCCGAAAAAAAAACTTTGCCGGCCCGACTTGACGATGTACACGAAAATTGAATTGAAATCGGGTCGGGCTTCGGACCGAGCCGGGTCAATGCTCGAAATTGAGTGCATCCGGCATTCGTAATTTTGATTTTGATATGAGACGAGATGCTTAACTTTTCTCGTGTCAAACTTAAAAAATCTCTAAATACTTCCTTAGATCGTTTGACATAAAGTTGTTAAAAGGGATGTTAGTAAATAATGTAAAATGGAAATTAAAATCAAATTAATTTTCATAAATCATTTCGAATCTTTTTAAATCCATCCATTTTCATTAAAATATTAAGGAAACTGTGCATTTGATTTAACTATAAGTTTTTTCGGATCGACCCAAAAAGCTCGATTATTCGGGTCTTGCCAAAATCGAAAGTCCGACTTGACTCAACTTTTGCAAATGATTGGCCCGATTCGGCCCGAAAAAAAATATCTTCGGCCCAGCCCTATAATCGACTCGAAATCGAACCGGGCTTTGGGCCGGGCCAAAGTTCGAGATCGAATGCATCCCCAGTCAACATTCAATTATCCGGGTACCTACCTGGACATTTTTGTATCCGAAACAGAAATTATCCTGTTCCCAGCATTACTCTATATTCAGGCAGGGCCAATTTATCTCTTGTTAAGATAGAATCGCTAGCTACTACCTAATCAGGGACATATAATAAGATTATATTGTTCGGATGAGTCAGCAAAGTGTCTGACCACTGGTGGCAAAATTTGAAAATATACCAGTCGAGAAAACATTGTGCCATGCATACAGTGATAGTGTTCATAGTTGGATATATTTTTAAATAAATTGACAAGTTAATCTAAAATACATTGGTCTGCAGGAAAAAGTATCCCTTCATTATTTACCGAAAAATAAAATTTTAAATAAGAAGTAGCAAATTGCATTAAAAATGGGAAAGAAATTTCACTTAAGTATGAATGTTTTGTTCAGAACATTTTATGCCACGTGATATTTACCCAAGTAAGAACTTGCTAAGTACAGTTGGACCTCTTTAATCCGAATTAATAATTGCACAGGTTGATCTGGATTATCGAAATGTTCGGATTATCGAACAAATTACAGAAAATATCCATTTTCTTAATTCTCTAAGAATTTCCACATTCTCACAATAAAAAATGCTTTATTTTCAAATATAAAACTAAAAAAACAACTATACTTACTTCATATGAATAACAAAATAAAGCACATAGAGGCATATTACATAAATCTATATTAAAGTCAATAGTAAATCTAAGAAACTGTGAAAAATTCGGTGATTTTGCTCTGTTTAATGTTTGCTTCTTCTGCCTTTTTGGCTCGTTTTTACATTTCCGATAGAATTAGAATGTGGTATTCCGATTCATCATTTTCTTCAGCCCACATCAAACACGTTTCAAAACTTCTAACTACCATGTCCTGGTATCACTTCTACTTCTTCGTCGGAGTTTGATTCATTCTGAATATGTTCCAAAATATCCATATCAATTGTGGATTCGCATGTTTCTTCATGTCCAATAGCCTATTCAAGAGCATCTTGTCGTGTGACATCTTCAGATATTTGGATTATTAGCACAGTAACCTCGTTTATTTGTCTTTCTATACCCTCCAACTCCATTCTATTCCTCCACTGTAATAGTGGAAGATTGTCGCCTTCAGTCAAACCATCATCAATAAGTGGTGTAAGTTCCGGCCTCATATCTTCTATCCCCCTTGAGCATCCAATAACTACATCTTTCAAATTAATTTTCTTCAGTTCTTCAGAAATACCTGCACCTTCGGAAGCAACAATTTTTTTAAAAGCCTCTTGCGGTAATTTAACTTCATCGCTTGAATCACATTTTGGTTCATCGGTTGCACTAAGGGAGTTACATTTGGCGGCAAAAAATCAAAAGTGCCTTGGCTAATCAATTCAGCTGTTGCATTTTTTTCGCACTGATGGAACAAAATCTGTGTAAAACCAGTCCTTGACAATTTCCCGGGTAACCCAGGCTCTTCTCTGTCCTTGGTACCTCACCGGCAGCGGTTCATTTCCAAAAGCTCGGGGCTTTTGAGATTTGCCCACAACAAACAATCTCATTTTATGTGTGCCGGAGGCATTAAAACAGGGCATAAATGTAACTCGTTCCTTGCTCTTTTTTCTACCTGGAGCTGATGTTTCAGCAGCTTGGTGAGCAAGTGTTTTTTGAGGAAGTATTTTCCAGATAAGTCCGCTTTCGTCGGCATTGTAAATTTAATCTGGACACAACTGCATTTCTGCTATTTTATTTCGAAGCGCGATTTTAAATGGCTCAACAGCAGCCTCATCACTTGATAATGTTTCTCCTGTAATTGATAGTTATCGAGTTCCGTATCTGTTTTTGAACTTATCGAGCCATCCGGAGCTAGCATTGAAATTGTCATCGTTGTGAGTCTGACCATAAAAGAATAGTGCATTTTCACCCAAAATTTCTCTGGGCAAATAAAATAATTCAATTTTGTGTTTAAAAAAATCATACATATGTCTATTGTATATATATATATATATATATATATATATATATATATATATATATATATATATATATATATATATATATATATATATATATATATATAGTGTATGGGATTAAAGTATGGCATATAAAAAAACAGCGAACTCAACCGGGTTTTTTAAAACAAGCTAAAACATTTTAGTTTTTAAAAATATACATAAATATGTGCAATTCACCTTCCGACTTTCATTTGTTTTTAAGTTATGAATATTCAAGATACCTAGATTTCATTTTTCAGTTTAGAATTTTTCGTTGATAAATTTTTTAAATCTTTAAGCATTAAATGTTGGTATTATGGTACTAATAACTTATAAAACAAAATAAACGAAAAATTCCAAACTGGAAAATGTAATCTAGATACCTTAATTATTCATTACTACTCGTATTAAATTTTCAGCTCGATTTTTCTCAGAATTTTTGTTATTCAACCTTAAGATTTATTTGCATGATCATAAAGGGAAGAAAAATCGCTATTGGATTCCTGTACAAAAATCTAAATTGCCATTTAAATTTTTCAGGATGTATATTTTTTCAAATTAAAATCGGCGTGTTATAGCGTTTTTTACCTCTCGCTAAGAGAGGTATTGTATTCATGCTAAAAATCGCATATCCAGATTTTAATGAATAAGCACGTTTTAAGGTCCCTAGTATCCGATTATAACATTTTTACGATGATGTCCGTATGTGTGTGTGTGTGTGTGTGTGTGTGTGTGTGTGTGTGTGTGTGTGTGTGGGGATGTGTGTGTGTGTGTGGATGTTGGATTCACTATATCTCAAATACTATGAGACTTAAGACATTTTTAACTACGGATTCCTCAATCTAACAATAATGGGAAGAGTCCAGTCAGTTTTGGTAACAATTGGACAACCGGAAGTAGTAGTTACAAGAAAAAAATCGTCTCAATATTATTTATCGAAAATTTATGTAAATACTTATATTAAAGAACGTTAAATTCTTTATTCGATAAATATAAATTCATTATTATATCTTCTATAGATTTAGAGATAAAGAAAGGCATATAAAATAATTTGATGTAAAAAATCTCAGATCAAACTACTACAAGGCAAGAAATTCAAATGTTTCTAATTGACATATAAATGTCACTGTCAAAAATATTTGTATGCCTCTGTCAAAAATATTTGTATATTATTATGAAGATTATGAAAATAAAAAAAATTCAACAACGCAAAAGATATACGTAAAAAAGAATATAAAAGGAATTTGCGAAAAAATGACGAATATAAAGAAAAAGAAAAGGAAAGTAGAAAAAGAAAATTTCAGGATATTGAATATAAAGAAAATGTAAGTATTGTACACAATTTATTTTAAAATATCCCATAGATTTTGCAAATATATGTGAGAATTATTTTGTAGTGAGACATGAATATATGTATTTGTATTAAAAATATTTTTCGTTTTATGCGTACAACCAGGTAAAATATCTGGCGAGAGGTTATGTGTTGGCCACATCAGATTTTTTTTTATAAAAACCCGCTGAGTTCGCTGTTTTTAAAAAATTCCATACACATTCCCGCACTGTATGTGTATGTATATATATATATATATATATATATATATATATATATATATATATATATATATATATATATATATATATATATATATATATAGATATCACAAAATAAAAGTCTTTGTAAATATGAATAAACAGATTTATGTAGTAAAATTATAAAAGACCCTAAAGCACCCTACCTTATATGTACCATAACG